>SJYV01034227.1:679594-778875 GCA_006410875.1 Neotragus pygmaeus | reverse complement strand
AAGGGAATGACAGAGGATGAGATGGCTGGATGGCATCACCGACTCAATGGACATGGGTTTGGGTAAACTCTGGGGGTTGCTGATGGACAGGGAGGCCTGGCGTGCTGTAGTCCATCGGAGTCACAAAGAGTCAGACATGACTGAACTACTGAACTGAACTGAACTGAACTAGTCACCTTCTAAGATTTGCTGGTGTCTCAGATGGTGGCACCCCACTCCAGTACTCTTGCCTGGAAAATCCCATGGACAGAGGAGCCTAGTAGGCTGCAGTCCATGGGGTCGCTGAGAGTTGGACACGACTCAGTGACTTCACTTTCACTTTTCACTTTCATGCATTGGAGAAGGAAATGGCAGCCCACTCCAGTTTTCTTGCCTGGAAAATCCCAGGGACGGCAGAGCATGGTGGGCTGCCATCTATGGGGTCACACAGAGTCAGACATGACTGAAGCGACTTAGCAGAAGCAGCAGCAGCAGCAGATGGTAAAGAATCTACCTGCAATGCAGAAGACCTGAGTTCAATCCCTGGGTTAGGAAGATGCCCTGGAGAAGGAATGGCAACCCCAATACAGTATTCTTTCCTGGAAAATTGGACAGAGGAGACATGGTGGGCTACAGTCCATGCAAAGAGTCAGACAAGACGGAGCGACTAACACTTTACATTTTTTAGTTTCCTTCCAAACAAACTTTGTAGTGGCTTAGCAAGTTAAAATATATATTGGTAAACAGTGTAAATAACATAACCACAGAGGTGAAATTGGAATCCACTCAGGGAAAAACCAGAGAAGACTGCACCTGGAATCTTGCTAGAAGTCAAGAAAGAAATATTAAATTATGGATCAGCAAAAGCATTTAAGAGTGGTAATAGAAAAAAATAGTACCAAAAAGCTCTGGACCAGAGGGCTGGGAGGGAAGAAACCAATATTTACAGAGTGCCTGCTGTGTAGCAGATACTGTGCTACATGCACTGAAGATACAATTTCTTTATCATTCTTACTAAGGCCCAGAGAGGTCAAAGAAGTTGTCCACAAGCAGAGGAAGGATTTAAACTCACATTGGCCTCACTCTTACATCAATGCTTGTATTGGAGCCATAGAGAGGCTGAGTTTGGCAGGGCACACTGGTCACCATTCTCTCAGGGATGGTTTTAATTTAATGTGGAAACAGGCTAGCATTCAGTTTCCCAAGAGCTCAGACGTGACAGTCTCTTGGTGAGGACTGTGGTGTCCAGAGGGCTTGCCCCAAACAGGGCGGCCCTGTTTATGACTTCCTGCTCTGCACCCACAAGGGTCCCCGATTCTTGGGAGTGTCCTCAGAGGAGGAAGCAGCATTCCAGGTCCAGATGCAGACAGCTGTGAACTAGGGTGACTCATTTTGGGGCAAGAAAGAAAGAAGAAAGCCGCTTCTTTGCCTGGATTCCCTGTCCCCAAATCCTAATCTAGGAGAAAGCTTCCTTAAGCTCCCTGAACACAAGACTCAGTCTGGGTGGCTGGCGCATGAAAGGGGTGGGAAACCAATGACGTCCGGAGAGAGCAAGGTCCAGAACAAAGAGGAAATTCAGGGTGGGAGATCAGTTTTGCTCCCTGGCAAGGCTCCTGTGGCCATCTGGCTGAGGGGGCTGTTATTCAAACCTCTGGATCGTAGTATGTTTGTTTTTGAGCAGTTTGCAGCTGATTATTTTCATCAAATTCCCTATGACCAACCGCGCTGGCTCCGATAGCAGGCAAACCTGTGCAGCCAGCACGTCCTGTCAGCTGGGTCCACGGATCCCCTCCCAGGGAAGCAGCAGCATTGGTTTCTTACCAACAAGTAGCCCCTGGCCCAGGACAGAGCTTTCACCTCTGGATGCCCAGGCCAGCCTTCCAGCTCTTTCAGTGGACATCAGCGGGACAGACTGGGGTGAAGGATGGCATCTGGGAGATCAGAAAGCCCCAGGTAGTCAGACCAGCTACAGGGGCCTTTAGTGTTGTCATTCCAGCTCTGAAAAGGCAGCACCAACCTTTTATGGACGTCATCACTGTGCAGAAAGGCCGGGTGGGAAGATTTCAGAGAGGACTGAATTGAACATTCAGATCCAATCTCCATTACTCTCGCTATCAGGCAGCTGAGCTTCCTTTTCTTCCTCTGGGGATCAGGGAGAGCCCAGGATCTGTCCCTGGGCTGTTGTATGCAAATGCATTCACAAATATTACAGGCACATGTATGCATGTGCCTGCTATGTCGCTTCAGTCGTGTCTGACTCTTTGAGAGCCTCATGGATTGTAGCCCGCCAGGCTCCTCTGTCCATGGGATTCTCCAGGCAAGAATACTGGAGTGGGTTGCCATGCCCTCCTGCAGGGGATATTTCCAACCCAGGGATCAAATCCACGTCTCTTATATCTCCTGCATTGGCAAGTGGGTTCTTTACCACTGGTGCCACCTGGGAAGCCCCTGTATTACAGGCAGCCCTCTTTTTATTGCACTTCACTTTGTTGTACTTCTCAGGCATCACTTTTTTCTTTTTAACAAAGTGAAGCAACACTGAGCAAGTCTGTTGGCACCATTTCCATCATTCATTCATTTAGTGTCTTGTATCACATTTTTAGTAATTCTTACAATATTTCAAACCTTTTCATCATTATTATGTTTATTATGGTGATCGGTGACCTTTGATGTTACTACTATAACTCTCTGAAGATTCAAGTGATGGTTACCAGTTTTTGTTCTTCAGTTGCTAAGTCGTGTCCACCTCTTTGTGACCCTGTGGACTGCAGCACCCCAGGCCTCCCTGTCCCTCACTATCTCCTGGAGTTTGCCCAAGTTCATGTCCATTTGAATCGGTGATGTTATGCAACCATCTCATCCTCTGTCTCCTTCTTCTCCTTTTGCCTACCATTTTAAAGAAATGTATTTTTAATTAAAGTACATACTTTTAAAAAAAAGACATAATGCTGTTGTACACTTATTAGACTATAGTGTAGTGTAAACATAAACTTTATATGCACTGGGAAATCAAAAGATTTGTGTGATGTGCTTTATTTCAGTATTCTCTTTATTGTGGTGGTCTGGAACTGAACCTGAGATACCTACCTCCCAGGTGTGCTTGTATATGTGAAAGCCTAAACCACACCTGTACAAGCAGTTATGCATGTGTCCTAAGTCGTGTCCGACTCTGCAACCCTACAGACTACAGCCCGCCAGGCTCCTCTGTCCATGGAATTTTCCAGGCAGTAATACTGGAGTGGGTTGCCATTTCCTTCTCCAGGAGATCTTCCTGACCCAGGGATCGAGCCCAAGTCTCTTGCATCTCCTGCATTGGCAGGTGGATTCTGTACCACTAGCGCCACCTGGGAAGCCCAGTTCTTGAGAAATACTATTAGTTTCCTCCTCCCATTTCTCTAAGCATGTTCTACGCTGACCTCTCAGCTCTCCTGGCTGGAAGGATGAGTGAGGCCTGGTATTCCTTGCTTTGGGAAATGGGATGCAGGGCTGGGCCGGGGTGGGGGGGTGCTTTCCTTCCAGAGGCCATAAGAATGATCCATGTCTGCAAAGTAACTGTAGTGGCCACAGACTGATAACTTTTTACCCAGAAAGTAAAATCCAAATGGTTTAGTAAGATGTAAGCTCAGTTACTCAATCTACCTTCTGGATGTCAGCCTGTCCTTGGGGTTAAATGAGCTCTTAGCAAGCCTGACATTTTGTTATCTGGTTTCTCTGGCAGTTGTTTTTCAGTAGAGAAACCCCACCTGTGCAACAAGAACACAGGCTCAGGGTCCTTCAGAAATTTCTTGCCAGGCAAGCTCAAGGCAAGGTGGGTATGGATGGGGGTGTCGTTTTAAGAAGAAAGGAGGAAAAAAAGAAGAAAGAAGAAAGGAAGGAGGGAAGTGGGGAGGGGACACTGTCTGAGGGGGAGGGAAATGTTCACACTTGCCCAGTGCTGAAGGAAACTGGCGGGAGGCAGCAGGTGCATACACGCCGCTGACCTGCCCCAGACTTCTCCAAGAGAGGCCCAGGGCGGGAGAACTCTGCAGGGGAAAACAGAGCTGGAAGTGGCTTTCAGTTACTCTCACCTGCCTTCTGTGGGAAGATAGGAAGAGAGTGATCAAAGCAGGGAGCTCTAGGAGACAGAGGTGCTCAGAGCTGGCAGGAGACTCACTGACTTTGGGGGTGGGCATGGACAACTGTGGAAGAAAAGCCCACCGCTGACCTGGCAGAAAGAGACACGTCCTGAGCTAGGGATGAACTGAGGGTGCAGAGAGAGCCGTGTTGGATCTGAGTTGGTGATGTGCTGTGTGCAGCCTGGGTCAAGTCACTCCCACCAGGACTCATGAGAAGCTAGAGGATTAGACTGTGCCATCTCTAAGCAGTTCCCAGAACCAACTCACATAGTCTCTGATGCACTTGTCAGGTAAAGAAACCAAAGGAATGGAGGACAGTTACTGGTCACTTGAGTCCACACCCCTTTTCTCTGTCCACTGGATGTTCCACATTGTCCACATTCATTTATTGAGTTCCTGATGAAAAAAAGACTGCTCACCAACACTCATACAGTTTTACAGGTTTGTCCGGCATGTGATCCTGTAGACTCCTCCCAATAACCCTGTAAAAAATAACTATAGTCGGTTGGGTAACATTATGTGCTGAGAATTATCCTAATCCCTTTACATATTTCATTTTACTTAATCCCCACCATAATCACATGAGACATGGGTGTTTTGTCCTTGTTTTACTGATGTCCGCTTGCCCTGGCACGTGTGAGCTCCCCTAGATGCCTGATAACTAAATGCAGTCTCTGAACCTGACCCATGGATTCTCCACCTGGGCCCTCGGCCCTGGGCCAGCTTCTGCCTGTTTGTGTTAGCCTCCTGTTTCTTCCCAGCTGTCCTTGGTTCTGTCCCTCTTACCAGAGGGGGCCTTGAGAAATCATTCTCCTGGTGCAGCAGGNCCTGACCCATGGATTCTCCACCTGGGCCCTCGGCCCTGGGCCAGCTTCTGCCTGTTTGTGTTAGCCTCCTGTTTCTTCCCAGCTGTCCTTGGTTCTGTCCCTCTTACCAGAGGGGGCCTTGAGAAATCATTCTCCTGGTGCAGCAGGAAGAGGCCACCCGGGTGGGCTGGGTGCTGGGGGAGATGCTGAGTTACTTTCCACAAGTCTGCTCCTCCCCAGAGAAGGGCTGGCCCACCCAAGTCTCCCAGGACGGTCTGAACAAGCATCTGATCTAGAAAGTTGGCCCAATGGTCTTCCTTCCTCTCTGGCTCAGAGGAGCCAGGGTTGTAGCTGCTGGGCCAAGCCCTCCACCTGTGTCCTAGATCCCAAGGCCTCCCTCTCCTGCTCAGCCTTCCTTCCCGCTCTGCTGGCTCCTTCCCATTGGTTGCAGCTGAGGGGCAGCAGAGAGAGTCCAGACACAGACGCAGAGTCAGGAGACAGGGAATCAAAGATGCTCTGTCACTTATTAAATGCATGACTTTAGAGAGGTCAGTCACCTGCTGAGTCTCCGTTTCCTTTCCTGGAAAATGGGGTAGTGAGGGTGGTGGGGCATGACCTTCCAGTCTGATTTCCAGCTGCTCCCCTTCTTGCCATGTCTGCTCTAGCCATGGATTATTTAACAAATCCATTCAATAGGTAGGTTGGGCACAGAGCACACTCATATGAGAAGCTCTACATAGCCTCTGCTATCAAAGAGTCTGCAGACTAGCGGGGCAGAAAAGTGACAGGCAGCTATAAGGCAGTGCTCTGAGAACTGAGATGCCAGAAGTCAAGGGTGTTGGGGCAACATGAGGAAAGGCATCCAAGTCAGGCCTGGGAGGCTTGCAAAGACCTCCCAAAGGATGAGACATCAAGCTGAGATCTGGCAGAAATCAGCCCTCTGAAGAAGAGAAAGAGAATATTCCAGGCAGAGGCAGTAGTTTGAACCAAGGCCCAAAGAAGAGAAGTTGAGGGGACATGAACAAACATGGTTTGGTTTGATTGGACAATAGCCCATGAACGTGTGTGGGTGTATATATGTGTGTATGCACGCATGAGTTTGTGTGTGCACTCATGAATGTTGGAGTAGGAGAGGATAGAGAGGCGACCCTGGAGAAATGGACATGGATGAGCTTTTGCAGAGCAAGACTCTGGGTGGTACAGAGAGAGAAGTAGGAGAGGATTGGAGGGATTATAAGCAGGGAAGACACAAGATCAGGCATGACTTTGGAAAGATCCCTCTGTCTGCCATGGGAAGAGGGTCTCAGATTAAAAAGAAAAAAGATTGACAATACCAAGCCTCTATGAGGTTGTCGAGCCATTGGAACTCCCATACTCTGATACAATGGGATATATACTTATAACCTGCACCATCAATTTAAAGAACCATTAGGCAATACCTAGTAAAGCTGAAGATCTGGGTATTCTTAACCAATTCTTTGGTTCCTACCCAAAGAGACATATGTGAGGATATTCATTGAAGTACAATTTGTCTTAGTAAAAGAAGTAGAAATAACTTATCCAGGCATTTGTGGACAAACAACTCTGACAACTGTAATTTGCTTATTGCTGGAATGTGAAAGTGAAGTCGCTCAGTCGTGTCCAACTCTTTGCGACCCCATGGACTGCAGCCCACCAGGCTCCTCCATCCATGGGATTCTCCAGGCAAGAATACTGGAGTGGGTTGCCATTTCCCTCTCCAGGGGATCTTTCCGACCTAGGGATCAACCCCAGTTCTCCCACACTGCAGGCAGACGCTTTAACCTCTGAGCCACTCTGCTGGAATACTACCCAATAACTAAATGAATGAACTGGATCTCCAAGTATCAGGGACAAAACTGAAAATATAAAGAGCAGTGGCAAAAAAAAATGCAACTTGCAAAAGGATATGAATATAATACCTTATGGTTTGTGGATCATAAGTAGAAAAAGATATGAAAATATATGTGAGAATCTATCACAGCAAATTAGGATAATATTTACTCTCTGGAGGGACGTTTGGGCTTCCCAGTTATAAAGAACCCACCTGTTAAAGCAAAAGAAGTAAAAGATGAAGGAAGGTTTGAGCCCTAGGTTGGTAAGATCCCCTGGAGGAGGGCATAACAACCCACTCCAGTATCCTTGCCTAGCGAATCCCATGGACAGAGGAAACTGGCAGGCTACAGTTTACAGGGTCGCAATAAGTTGGACACAACTAAAGTGACTTAACATGCACGTATGGATGGAGGGAGGGTTAAGGGATAGGGTAGGAATTTAGCTGAAATCAGTGTTCTTGCCTGGAGAATTCCAGGGATGGGGGAGCCTGGTGGGCTACCGTCTATGGGGTCACACAGAGTCAGACACGACTGAAGTGACTTAGCAGCAGCACACTCTTATCAGAGAAGGCAATGGCACCCCACTCCAGTACTCTTGCCTGGAAAATCCCATGGACGGAGGAGCCTGGTGGGCTGCCGTCTCTGGGGTCGCACAGCGTCGGACACGACTGAACGACTTAGCAGCAGCAGCAGCATACTCTTATAATTCTGTAAAAGACAGAATTGAAGCAAATATAGTGAAACGTTATTATCTATTGAGTAAAAATAGTTACGATCTTGTGGTTCTTGCGTTGTTCCCTCTACTTTTTGACATGTTGAAGTTTCTGGCGATTAAACTTTTTAACGGATTTGCGGACAATGAGGCAAGGTGGCAGCAATTCTGCTGGGGAGGTTTTTCTGTGTCTAGGTGAGGGGAGCTGGTGACATGGACCAGGGGAGGGCACAGAGGGGAACAAAGAGAAGTGGATATAAACAAGCAATACCCAGAAGACAGAATTCAGTGTAACTTTCTGCCTGCTGGAATTCTTCCTTCTTTCTCTAACCGCAAGCACCTGAAGTTCTGCCTCCAGGAGGCGTCTTCAATCATGCCAGTTTTCAGGTATCTCTCTCTACTCTGACATCTAGCCCTCCCAATGTCGGTCACTCCTGGAGTCATTTCATGCAACATTGCCTGAACCTGCGGTGTTCGTATGGTATGTCTCATTTCCAGTGAAACCATGTGTTTGAGCAGGGCAGGAATCCTCTCTTATGCTCTTGACAAGTGTCCTTCTAGGCATGTCTATGTGGTTAACTGCTGCATCCCACACCCTCACATAATGCCAGACATGTGGCTGTTGCTGGAGAAATTTTAGTTGAATGAATATAAGAATAGATAAATGAATGACTAAATGAATTCCAGAAAGAATTTCTGAGGAAATGCAGAGAGTCAATGTGGCAGTCTTGAATCCAAACCACAAGTTTGTCATTAACCACCACTAACTTTGGCAAAGTCACTTCACCTCTCTAAATCTGTTTCTCCCAGATGGAGAAAATGCCCATCTTCCAGGATTGATGCTTATGGATATTTTATATTGCTTAGGTATACCTATGGGTATTACATATTATGAAGATTACATCTATGATGTATCTCTAAGATGCCTACCATTTCCTCCCCAATGTCACTTATACTCCTCATGGAGTTTTCCTTGTTCCTAGTTCAAAAACTGTGGCTTTTCATACCTGCAGATGCAGCCTCTTGTGAGACAAGTGATGGAGCCAGGTGGACATTAGACCCAAGCTGAGCCAATCACACTCTCTCCCAGGAATTTGGAACACAGAGACTTAGTCAACTGACATGCATTCATCAAACATTTGATGACTAGCCTACTCTAATCAGAGTTTTCTCAGTGGCTCAGATGGTAAAGAATCTGCCTGCAATGCAGGAGACCCTGGTTCAATCCCTGGATTAGGAAGATCCCCTGGAGAAGGGAATGGCTACCCACTCCAGTATTCTTGCCTGGAGAATCTCACGGACGGAGGAGCCAGGCAGGCTACAGTTCACGGGGTCACAAACAGTCAGACACAACTGACTGACACTCACTTTTTCTACTCTAATCATGCCCTGAGATTGGATAGTCATATATTTTACCCAACATGCTGCACTGAAAGATGAGAACCTGGGAGATCTGGGGGGAAATCGGACACTGTCCCTCCTCTCTCCTCTCCTGTATCACAGCCCATTTTATTCAGCATTTACAGACAAGCCCTCTCTCTCTTACAAGATCAAGGCTGACTTGCCCCTGTCTTCCCCCCAGCACTAAGCCTAGTGCCTCCTGGCACGGAGAAGGTGCTCAGGTGACATTGGTTCAGATGAATTGTGTTGATGCGGATGGAAACAGACTACAACTGANTTGAAGTTTCTGGCGATTAAACTTTTTAACGGATTTGCGGACAATGAGGCAAGGTGGCAGCAGTTCTGCTGGGGAGGTTTTTCTGTGTCTAGGTGAGGGGAGCTGGTGACATGGACCAGGGGAGGGCACAGAGGGGAACAAAGAGAAGTGGATATAAACAAGCAATACCCAGAAGACAGAATTCAGTGTAACTTTCTGCCTGCTGGAATTCTTCCTTCTTTCTCTATCCGCAAGCACCTGAAGTTCTGCCTCCAGGAGGCGTCTTCAATCATGCCAGTTTTCAGGTATCTCTCTCTACTCTGACATCTAGCCCTCCCAATGTCGGTCACTCCTGGAGTCATTTCATGCAACATTGCCTGAACCTGCGGTGTTCGTATGGTATGTCTCATTTCCAGTGAAACCATGTGTTTGAGCAGGGCAGGAATCCTCTCTTATGCTCTTGACAAGTGTCCTTCTAGGCATGTCTATGTGGTTAACTGCTGCATCCCACACCCTCACATAATGCCAGACATGTGGCTGTTGCTGGAGAAATTTTAGTTGAATGAATATAAGAATAGATAAATGAATGACTAAATGAATTCCAGAAAGAATTTCTGAGGAAATGCAGAGAGTCAATGTGGCAGTCTTGAATCCAAACCACAAGTTTGTCATTAACCACCACTAACTTTGGCAAAGTCACTTCACCTCTCTAAATCTGTTTCTCCCAGATGGAGAAAATGCCCATCTTCCAGGATTGATGCTTATGGATATTTTATATTGCTTAGGTATACCTATGGGTATTACATATTATGAAGATTACATCTATGATGTATCTCTAAGATGCCTACCATTTCCTCCCCAATGTCACTTATACTCCTCATGGAGTTTTCCTTGTTCCTAGTTCAAAAACTGTGGCTTTTCATACCTGCAGATGCAGCCTCTTGTGAGACAAGTGATGGAGCCAGGTGGACCTTAGACCCAAGCTGAGCCAATCACACTCTCTCCCAGGAATTTGGAACACAGAGACTTAGTCAACTGACATGCATTCATCAAACATTTGATGACAAGCCTACTCTAATCAGAGTTTTCTCAGTGGCTCAGATGGTAAAGAATCTGCCTGCAATGCAGGAGACCCTGGTTCAATCCCTGGATTAGGAAGATCCCCTGGAGAAGGGAATGGCTACCCACTCCAGTATTCTTGCCTGGAGAATCTCACGGACGGAGGAGCCAGGCAGGCTACAGTTCACGGGGTCACAAACAGTCAGACACAACTGACTGACACTCACTTTTTCTACTCTAATCATGCCCTGAGATTGGATAGTC
Organism: Neotragus pygmaeus; assembly: GCA_006410875.1. Classification (NCBI taxonomy): domain Eukaryota; kingdom Metazoa; phylum Chordata; class Mammalia; order Artiodactyla; family Bovidae; genus Neotragus; species Neotragus pygmaeus. The sequence goes on along the minus strand of SJYV01034227.1, from coordinate 768,430 downwards.
ATATATTTTACCCAACATGCTGCACTGAAAGATGAGAACCTGGGAGATCTGGGGGGAAATCGGACACTGTCCCTCCTCTCTCCTCTCCTGTATCACAGCCCATTTTATTCAGCATTTACAGACAAGCCCTCTCTCTCTTACAAGATCAAGGCTGACTTGCCCCTGTCTTCCCCCCAGCACTAAGCCTAGTGCCTCCTGGCACGGAGAAGGTGCTCAGGTGACATTGGTTCAGATGAATTGTGTTGATGCGGATGGAAACAGACTACAACTGATGAGGGAAAGAGAAAATGAGCTGGTGAGTGCAGAAAAATCCAAATCATAGGAGGAATGTTTTAAGTAACTGGAGATGTTTAACTTGTTGCAGAAAAAGGTTCATGGACAGCAAACAGCAAAAAGGATCTCCTGCTCTCTAAAAGTTACAGAGAAGCAGGCATGGCTTCACATCAGGAAAATCTTTGCTGTTGGAACCGCTCACAGGTTGCTGGTTGCCTTCTCAGGCTCCCTGTTTGGGGACATGTACAAGCAGAGACTGGGTACCGTTTAGCAGCTGTTCAGGCACTATATGAGAGGGCTGGGCTAGTCACCTCTACAGTTCTTTTCAACTGGGAGTGTCTAGGTCTATACTTTGTTGATGCACCCTAGATGAAATGGCTAGTCAAAGTCTTAGCTATTAATGAGACCTCTCAGAAACATGGCCATGTGTTCTAATATACATATCAGAAAAAGAGCATCCATGGAATAACTGCTGAGATTTGTCATTTCAGTTTTCTTTATACAGTTTTATTAATATTGGATAAAGTTTTAAGAGAAGTGTTTTTTCACCCTAAAAATGTTAATGGGTTGCCGGTTAACTTCAAAAGAAGAAAAATCGCTAACAGAAAAATTATGCAGTTAGAATGTTAACCCAGAAGCAGAAACAAGAAGTGAAATTCCAGCAGAGTGCAGGGCACTGCTCAACACATAGGCATGCCCCACTGTCTCTCTTTAGTCTTCCCGAAGTTATCAAGAGGACAAAATCAGGATGAAGGTCAGGACTGCAGAACCCAGTGGGACCTTGCTGTGTGTGTGGGACCAGCTAACTGAAGACAGAAACATTTCCAAAACTGTTATGGAAAAATAACTCCCCCTGCCCCACAGTAATACCTCCACTGGTCCACTTCCAGCTTGACACTCCTTTCAGCATAACAATCCACTCCCTGTCCGGTGGCTCAGAAGATAAAGAATCTGCCTGCCAGTGCAGAAGATGCAGGGTCATCCCCCTGGGTTGGGAAGATCCACTGGAGGAGGTTATGGAAATCCACTCCAGTTTTCTTGCCTGGGAAATCTCACGGACAGAGGAGCCTGCGGCTACAGCCGATGGTATCACAAAGAGCTGGATGTGACTGAGAATTCCATTGTATGGATGTGTGCAATTTATTTCCCCATTCAGCAGTCAATAGACACTTTGGTCATATCTAGTCTGGGGTAATTCTGAATAAGGCCTCTATAAACATTCACAAGCAAGTCTTTGTGGGGACATACATTTTTGTTTCTCTCGGTTAAATACCCAGGAAAGATGTTGCTGGGTTATACCGTAAGTAGAGGTTTAACTTTATAAGAAACTTCCAAACTGTTTTCCAAACTGTGCAAATTTTACATGTGTTCCATCAATGGATGAGAATTCCAGTTGTTCCACATCTTTGCTACCACTTGTTATTGTCAGTTTAGTTTTTTGAATAAACTTTTTATTTTAGAACAGTTTTAGATTTAGAGAAAAAAGTTGTAAAGGTAGCTAAGAGAGTCCTTATATATCCTGCACCAGTTTCCCTTATTATTCACACTTAACATTTGCTACACTTAGTAAAACATTGTAAGCGTGTTGTTGTTAAGTAAAGTCTATTCTTTATTCAGGTTTCCTTAGTTTTTATCTAATGCCACATTACATCTAGTCATCATGTCTTCAACTAGTCCCCTTTTGGCTGTGACTGTTTCTCAGATCTCCCTTGTTCTTGATAACTTTGTCAGCACTGAGGAGTGATAGGTATTTTATAGGGTGTCCCCAGCTGGGATGTGCCTTATGTTTTTTCTCAAAATTAGATTTGGATTATAAATTCTGAGAAAGAAGACCACAGAGATAAATTATCACTCTCATTACATCATATCAAGGGTACATACTATTAATGTGACTTCTGACAGTTGATGATGACCTCAATCACCTGGCTGAAGTACTGAGAAAAAAGTCTTTCAGTGTGTCCATATATTTATATACCTTTTCCATTGGTCTTTATTCCTCCTGCAGTGTACAATTTGCTATTATCCAATGTGCTACTGCTACTGCTAAGTCGCTTCAGTCATTTCCAACTCTGTGTGACCCCATAGACAGCAGCCCATCAGGCTCCCCCATCCCTGGGATTCTCCAGGCAAGAACACTGGAGTGGGTTGCCATTTCTTTCTCCAATGCATGAAAGTGAAGAGTGAAAGAGAAGACATTCAGTCCTATCCGACTCTTAGCGACCCCATGGACTGCAGCCTACCAGGCTCCTGCGTCCATGGGATTTTCCAGGCAAGAGTACTGGAGTGGGGTGCCATTGCCTTCTCCAATCTAGTGGGTTTTAAAATTTCTGATCTTATATTTTTTAGTTCTAGAATTTCTATTGAGTTTTTTATTTGTTTCCATTTTTCTGGTGAGATTTCTCCAGCTGTTTATTCATTTTGTCCATCTCTTCCTTTTCTGAGCATATTGATAATAGCTATTTTAAAATTCTTATCTATTAATTCCATCACCTCATCATCTCTGGACCTGTATTTACTAACTGTTTTTTCTTTTAGTTTGGTATACATTCCTGGCTTCTTCATGTTTCCAGTCATTTTTGTGTTTGCTAGACATTGTGGATATGATGCTGAAAGTCTAGATTGCTATCTCCTTTTAAAGAGTCTCGTTTTTTTCTGGCAGGCAGTTGACATTATTTTAAAGACAGTCTCAACTAAATATCCAGAGCATTCACTGATGTCTCTCTAATATGGCTAGACAGAAATCCAGTATCCATCAGCACTGTGAGACTACCTAAATCTCTGTTGAGCTCATAATCCTCCAGTAACTGTTTCTAGTCAAGTCTCTCAGAGACTTGCTCTGTGCATGTACAGCTTAGTACTCAGCAAAACACTTAAGGCCATGAAAATTTCACATCAGTAATTTTTAAAGCTCCCTATGTGATTCTTATTTACAGCCAAGGTTGAGAACTATTGAGTATTAATTTCCTAATTGTGAAGGAGCTGGGAAAAAATGCCCTAATACCAAAGAAACTGTTGAACCCCCCAAGGTGGCCTGGCCCTGTACAAAATTATAAAAGATGTTGATAAAGAGCTCTGTACAAAAATGGCTAACCTGGGAGACGTACAGGAACAGAATCCAAGATAAACCAATGAGGCAAGTTTTGAGTACCTCCTGTCCTTTAAAAGTATCAGCTATTACAGCTCATTTTTGCTCTATTTAAGTAGTCCTTCTCTAAGACTTTCTTATCACCCAGACTGATAATTTTTGAGCTGGGTCTCATTAAGGATAAAAACTGTGAAAGCAGTGAAGTGAAGAAAGAAAGGGAAGAGAACATATGAAGGGAGAATAAAAAGAACGTTAGGGAAATTCAGTGAGTTCTCTAATGGAACAATGAGAAATAGAAGTTTAGTTGATAAAATAGCAGAAATAAGATGACTTCACTCTTCCCATCAGTGGAGATGAATCAAATTTAGGAAACTTAAAACATAACTTATAAATAGTTCCTGTTGGTTTGTAATGAATCTCACCTTCTTTGGGTTGGAGTAGATGTTTAGCAGAAGTTTAATAAAGGTCTGTCATAAGTAGGGAAATCTAAACAGTGTACAGAGAACTGGAGATGTCTAACCGTGCAAATCTAATCTGAAGATTGTAAATTCACTAAAGTTACATGTGGCATTTCAGCATAAAATTGCAGAGAGTGAGCTTTATACATGGACAGAGATTATTCTCAATGTTTTGTATTTGTACAGCACTGCAAAAAAGCAGAAATCACTGAATAGACAGGGAAGCTTATGGATCAAAGACATTTGGCCATATATGATTTAGAGATCTTCCTTGAAGCCAGGAAGTCTGAGGCCTAAGGTTGCCATTTACTGTACATCATGCCTTTAAGAAACTCCTTTAATTTCTTGGACAACTTCGTTCCTTTTTCTACTAAAGAAATGGGTATATTAATGCCTGCTGATCCTCCTATTTCCAGACTCTCAGGAAAGACCAAATGACCTACATGGTGTGGAAAAGCCTTATAAGGTTAGAGCCCACTTATGATGCAAAGTTATTATTACTAATAATAAACAAGAAGAATGTGTGACAATGCCCAGAATTTCCTGTTGAGACAACAACTTCACTAAACCACTAAGAAAAGTAGGATGTTTGTTAATTCCACAATGAGAGTTATGCACTTGTATTGTTTCAACAATCTCCAGGGAATAAAGGGTTTGATAGCAGTAAAGAATGAGCCAACTTGTCCTAAAGATTCTTGTTCTCTTTAGAATCCTTTCAATAGCGTTTGTGCCTTACCAAGACTTTCCCTGCTAATTTTGCCCTGAGGAGAACTGGGTTTTATTCAATTAAATTTTTCCTTTAAAAATTTAAGGAAAATCTTTTCCACATGCTACTACTCATACAATTTAGGTCTGTGATTTCCCTGCCTCCCCCAAGGCAGCCCTCAGGCATAATACTGGAGCCCCAGAGAACATCAGTGATCATAGAATTCTCTTCTACTCACCAAGGAAAGAGGGAAATTCATGTCTGACACAAAACCAGTCTCTCAGAAACCCTTCCCCCTTGTGTCAGCTCAGGACAAGAGGTTTTCGTGTGGATACCAGTTGGCACTTATGAATTTGTTGAAGAACCGGAGAATACACACTGTTCTTCAGAAATGCAACACAAGGATCCTTTATTGTTGGGCTAATGATGCCTGATTTTGATGATATTTGAGATGTCTTTATTTCATGTCATCACACACAGTAGCTGACTGCCCTATCTCATGTGTGCGTCAGTGTGTGTGTGTGTGTGTGTGTGTGTGTGTGTGTGTGTTAGTCTCTGAGTAGTATCTGACTCTTTGCAAGCCCATGGACTGTAGCTCCTCTATCCATGGAATTCTCCAAGCAAGAATACCGGAGTGGGCTGCCATTCCCTTCTCCAGAGGCTCTTGCCAACCCAAGGATCAAACCTGTGTCTCCTGCATTGCAGATGGATGGATTCTTTACTACTGAGACACCTGGGAAGCCCACCCTTCCCCATATCCTGCCACAAAGAGCCTGTGGGTTCTAGTCCCAAAAGGTGGCTTTAGCTTTGCATTGAACTTCTCTTCCCAAATTTACACACTGTAATAACAAACTACTGTAATAATGGGGAAAGTCGGAAACTTGGCAAGAGCGATTTTATGGCACCACACAAATCACCTAGGAGTCTTATTAAAATGCAGATTCTGATTCAGTAGGTCTGGGATGGGACCCAAGAATTTGCATTTCTGAGAAATCTGAAGTGATGCTGATACTGCTAGTCCCTAGACTACACTTTCAGTTCAGTTCAGTTGCTCAGTCATGTCCGACTCTTTGCGACCCCATGAATTGCAGCACTCCAGGCCTCCCTGTTCATCACCATCTCTCAGAGTTCATTCAGACTCATGTCCATCGAGTCCGTGATGCCATCCAGCCATCTCATCCTCGGTCATCCCCTTCTCCAGCCCCCAATCCCTCCTAGCATCAGAGTCTTTTCCAATGAGTCAACTCTTCTCATGAGGTGGCCAAAGTACTGGCCTCAGCATCATTCCTTCCAAAGAAATCCCAGGGTGGATCTCCTTCAGAATGGACTGGTTGGATCTCCTTGCAGTCCAAGGGACTCTTAAGAGTCTTCTCCAACACCACAGTTCAAAAGCATCAATTCTTCGGCGCTCAGCTTTCTTCACAGTCCAACTCTCATTTCCACCAGAGGAAAAACCTTAGCCCACCACACTTTAAGGAGTAAGAAATCAGAAGACAAATGTGAACAATTCTCCCAGAATGCAAAAGAAATAGTTACAGAGATAAAAAATGGTGAAAGAAAAATTGGAGAACCAATAGCTGCAATGGAGTTTCTGCATATAGAAGAGAACAGGGGAGATAAAGAAAAAAATTGAATAAAAAAATTGAAAATTGCATAAATGTTTCAACTTTAGGAAAACATATTAGTCTAATTCATCATACCAGTAAAGCAAAGCAGAAATATCACAAAATTTTTTGATAGGTGACAAAAAACACTTGAGAAAATTCAATATTCCATCATTATCAATCATCATTATCTCAAGAAGCAGAATATTTTCTTAAGATGACAAATGTATTCTATAAATCAAAGTCATTGGGATTCTTAATGATCCATTCCCTTCACATAAGTAACCAGAAGTGTTATTAACACTGTTCTGCAAATCCTAATCCAGCCAACCAAATACAAAAATGAAATTAGAGGTGATATTAATAAGGGTTATGTTCAATTTTATGTAATCATTGGTTTAAACAAAATAGAAATGTCTTTGACACTCGCCTAAGTTGGAGGGAACAGACCCGGCTGGTGTAGCAGCAATTCTAGGACTCCAAAGACCCAAACCTTCCCGATCTCTGCTCAGTCATCACCAAGGTGGCTCTCATATTGTAGCTCTATTATAGCTGTCACATATATTTGATGTCTCAGACCTCATGAATATTTAGTGCTTCCTTGGTCCTTCCGTCCTTCCCATCAACGTAAGGCCTGTACATGCTCTACTAACTTTATCTGTAATATGTCACACTGCTGCCTGTTTCTATTGTTCTCTGAGTCAGAGATTAAAATTTTTAATAGCATAGTAATACACATCATACAAAATAAGTATGTCATTTTAACAAATAAGGCTAAATTAGAAAAATAAACATATGATAATAACAAGGAATGTTTTAAAATGAGTGATAATATAAACGCATCCAAACAATTGTTAAATTGTACCATAAAAGGGCAAAAGATTTAACAGTATGCTAGCACCTTGAGAAAAAACAGATTAGTGCAGAAAATAAAGTTCCAAAATAATCTCAACTGTATATAAAAAAGTAGTATACAATGCTAATGCTATTGTTTCCAAATCAATGAGAAAAAGATGTCTGGTGGTGCAACTTGCTAACCACACAGGAACACTTAAAATTAGGTGCCTACCTCACATCATTCACAAATTCCAGATAAATTAAAGTTATAAATGGAAAAATAAAGCCAAAAAACTATGACAAGAAAACACAGGTACATTTAAATAATCTTGGGTTGGGAAAAAAATTAAATCTGCCAGCAAAGATAAAACAAAAAAATTCATTAACTTGACTTAATTTTAAAGATACATATAAATCTTTTAAAAAGGCAAAAAATGGAACTGGAATAATGAAGTAAGGAGGACCTAGCTAGCCTTGTTCTTCATTAGGTCTACAAAGATGAGCTGGTGATCTCACCAAACTCACACTACAGTTTTGCCTCTGTGCTAGCTAGAAGTTGATATGCATATGTAAATTTTACCTGTTCAAAAAGTATACAGTCAACGTGGATGAACCTTAAAAACATTATGCTAAAATGAAAGCAATCAGACCTGATAGGCCACATGTTGTAAGATTCTTTGTTAATGAAAAGTCCAGAATAAGTAAATCCATGAAGACTGAAAGCAGGTTAGTGGTTGCTGGGGACTAACGTGAGAGATGAATGGGGTGTGATGGCTAATGTATTCTTTGGGGTGATGAAATGTTCTGGAATTAGTGCTGATGGTTGCATAACTTTGTGAATATACTAAAAACCGTTGAACTGTACACTTTGAAGGGCAAATGTTATGGTATGTGAAATATATCTCATGTGCTTAAAAAATAAATATTGCAATTCACTACTGAGAGTGGGCTTAGTCTCAACTGACCCTGTTGTTGCCTCTAGAACAGTGAGTTAAAAGAACTTTGTCACATAGCAAGTTCCCACTGGCTATTGTGCATATGGTAATGTATGTTTCCAAGCTACTCTCTCAGTCTGTCTCACCTTCCCTCCCTCACTGTAAGTCTGTTCTCTGTGTCTCAGTCTGTCTCACCTTCCCTCCCTCACTGCAAGTCTGCTCTCTGTGTCTGCATCTCCACTGCTGCCCTGCAGATAGGTTCATCAGTACCATCTTTCTAGATTCCATGAGCTCGTGCTCAGGCTAAGCCACTTCAGGCATGTCCGGCTCTTTGCAACCCCATGGACTGTAACCTGCCAGGTTCCTCTGTCCATAGGCTTCTCCAGGCAAGAACACTGGAATGGGTTGCCATTCCCTTCTCCAGAGAATCTTCCCAACCCAGGGATCAAACCCACGTCTCTTTCTGTTTCCTGCATTGCCAGGTGTATTCTTTACCACTGGCGCCACCTGGGAAGTCCTCTAGATTCCATACATCTGCATTAATATATAATATTTGTCTTTCTCTTTCTGACTTAACTTGACTCTGTACAACAGGCTCTAAGTTCATCTACCTCATTAGGACTGACTCAAATGCATTCTTTTTAAAAGCTGTACAGCAGAAACCAATACAATATTGTAAAGTAAATATCTTTAAAAAAAAATTTTTTTAAAGAACTACTTTAGGGTGTCATTAATACCTGGTGCCTGAATAAGACTCCCTAAAGGGATTTTTACATTCTGATGGCCAGGGTGAACTCACCAGGGATATGCTTCCTCACTTTACAATGCTGGCTCCAGAGAAGCTCTCCTTCATTATGATGAGTCAACCCAAACATCCACTACCAGGTTATATCTAGCCAAGCATCTTCCCAGCAACTCAAGAAATTCTGCATTTAGTTTACATATTTGAGTGAGTCTGTGCTTAACTTCCAGTGGGTGGATTTGGCCATCTGTGGGTTCAGAGCATTTCTGAGCTTTTGGTTCCTAAACCATGGCCATGAGCTCACAAGGACTGGGATTCTCTCCAGAACTCCACATCACTTTCCAGCAACTCAGCGTCATGGGCTTTTGGTCAACTTGATATCATGTAAGTTACAGATATGGCTTATCAGAGCTGGGGACAAAACCTTAGAGAGTAATCTATCTCACCACCCTAACTCTTGCCTCCTACAATCACTACTAGGTCCAGAAAGGAGAAAAAGTCATCCCTAGGTCACACAACAAATAAGTGAGGAAACAAGAATCAAATAATTAAATTTCTGTATCCCAGTCCCCAAAGCACATGTGGTTGTATACCCAATTATTTCTGTTGCAATATCAGCCGGAACAACTCCACTTCCATTTAAATAGTCTCTCACAAAGTGAAAAGAGAATGGAACAGCACAAGACCAGCACCAGGACAAGGGTCTTAACCCTTTCAGGACGCTCCTGATAATGTTAGCAACTTGAAAGCCACACTCAGGAGAGCCTTCTCAGGCAGATACTGCTGCGAACATGCACTTTCTCCAAGTTCCCAATGATTATACAAACTTACCCTTGTCCATAAATGAATTAGTAGGAGGGATCCAACTGCCTGCAGAGCAGATAAAATGCTGTTACAGGAAGGAAGCATCCTTCTTCTTCATCTCCCTGTCAATGCACCAGTTTCTCCTATGATGTCAGGTGCCCTTTCATTCATTCACTCATTCACTCATTCAACCACAAACACTTCTTGAACATCTACAGTGCACCTGGCCCTGTGCTGTCACAGAGACATGGAACTGGGTCAAGCATATACTTGCCTTCAAGGGGCTTGCAGTCCACTGGGAGATGTTTCTGTTTGATCAGCGCTGATGGAAGTGGAAAGGTTAGAGTCAGAGAGCTTGTGCAGAGCACTAGAGACAAGAGTGAGGTCATAATTTGGGGGTCAGGAAGGCTTTACAATGTTGATGCCATTTAAGATGCATCTTGAAAGGCTTCAAATGACAGGGAATGGGGGGGAAGATTTATTGACAAAAGGAACAAGTGAGCAAAGGCACGAAGTATGATAATTATAATTATTAATATTATTATTGTTATTCCCCTTTAACAGAGGAAATGACTAAGGCAAAGAGGGGTGAAATAACTTGCCCAAGATCACACAGCTAGTAAGAGGTGTAGCTGGTCTTCAAACCTAGATCCTCGGTCAGAAGAATGTATTCTCTGCTTCATGTCTGTCTCCCCACTACCCTAGGGGCCAAATCTGTCTAGTCCCTGAAGTCTGTTCTCTTAAATGCTGCGCTCTCACTGTAGTGAGGATGAATGGTAGGAGATGGAGGCAGGAGCCAGGTAGTAAAGAACCTTGACTACCAGGCTCTGAATTCAGGACTTGATGAAGATTTAACATAAGCCAACAGGGGAATTCCCTGGCAGCCCAGTGTTTAGACTCNAGAAGGGGATGACAGAGGAGGAGATGGTTCGATGGTATCACCGACTTGATGGATATGAGTTTGAGTAAGTTCCAGGAGTTGGTGATAGACAGGGAAGCCTGGCGTGCCAACAGTTCATGGGGTCGCAAAAAGTTGGATACAACTGAGCGAGTGAACTGAACTGAACTGAACTGACTTGTGGTCCCTGCTGTCTCTTGAGAACTGAAAATGTGTCTTAGGACCTCTGTTAACAGGAAGATAGGTTTCTATCCCCTAAGAAGTTCAAGGCTTCTTGTATTGGGCCCCTCTTTGCCATGTGCCTTGTTGAGCCTTGGTGACCTTGGAGCAGTGCTCAGGCTTCAGGTGAGAGTGAGAGGTGCTTACGCTCAGACTCCAGACACTCTTAACTCAAGAGAGTTTGCCTCTGTCTAGATGTTGCTGGGGCCTTTACGCCGTCCCCTCACCACACACCACCTGAAGGGCCAGTGCATGCAGGGGCTCCGAAGTGTGACCTCTGCTCTAGAACTTTTCAAAGTACATTTTCAATACTTGGGGCACCCATTGTAACTCAGGAGCACACATTTACTAAGTGCCTCTTACCTGTATGAGGTGTGGGATATAAGAACAGGGGAATTTTAAGAGCCACTCCTTACTCTGAGTGGTTTCACTTTCCCTAGGAAGACAAGGCCAGTATCTGTTTATATTTGGACCTGAAACCAGACAAGGCAGGTGGTGGCCACAGCAGATGAGCTGTGTGGACAGCTCATAATACTGGGTGCTCTCTGAGGGCAGCCTGCTAGGAAGGCCTCCACAAAAGGGAGAGACATTACCTGGTTTCTGGAGAGCAGGAGGCTCCAGACCAGGGCCCCCCACCCACCTCTGGGAAAGCAGTTGATTCACGTTGGGAGATTTACATTTTCAAACTGGGGCTGTCCATTTCTTCTATCATCTGTGCCTAGGTGTGTGTTGTTTAAATTCCCCTTTAGGAGATTCTGAGGGTTGGGACCCACTCAGTAAGAAAAACTGAATTGTCCTTATGTGGACAGTTTCCTTTCCTGATGGCTCTCACTAAAGTCACCACGGGAGAAAGTTAACAAGGCATCAGTCCAGGAGGTGCCCGCTGCTGCTTGGTGGGAAGGTGAACACTCGGTGAAACCCACTGGCTCCCATGTTGAGCGCCAATGTCAAGTGCACTCCGGGATGCCACAGCGCGACCCCCACTCTGCCCTTGTCCAGCAAGTGCTTTGTCTGCGTGATCTCTAGTGTTTACAGCAGTCCTGTGAGCCAGATTTATTACTTAATATGTTTTACAGTTGTGAACCTCGGGGCCAGTGAGTTTCAGTAAGTAGTTTGCTGATAGTCACCCTGCCTTTAAGTGGTGTAACTGGAATTGGGATCCAGGTCCAGATCCACATTTTTTATCCATCATATTCTATTGTTTCTCGTGGTTTTCATGTAGGACATAGGAGAAGAGGAATGGAACCTTTTAGGGGTTAGCTACAGTACTGAGAGAGGAGAGAGCTGGGTGCACAGTAAGCTGGAGCGCCACACGCTGATGCGGGGAGGCTGTGGACTTGAGGGGGAGCGCATGCGACACTCAGCCAGGATACAGCCCCAACCCGCCAACCTCCCAAACTGCTTCTTCGAAGTGGACCTACCTTTGTTCCTTTGTAGGTGTTGTAGTCTCCTCGGGCTGCCGTGACAGAGCAGCACAAGGCAGGTGGCTTAAACAACAGAAATTAATCTTCTCATGGTCCAGGAGACTGGATGTCCAAGATGAGGGTGCCAGCGTGGTTGGTTTCTGGTGAGAGCTCTCTCCCTGGCAATGGAAGGCCACCTTCTCAGTGTGCCGTCCCATGTCCTTTTCTTGGTGCATGTTCACAGAGGGAGAGAGAGACAGTGTGAGTTCCCTGGTGTCTCTTCTTATAAGGACCCTGCGTGGTGTGTGTGTGTGCTAAGTCGTGTCTGACTCTTTGTGACCCTATGGACTATAGGCCGCTAGGCTGTTCTGTCCATGGGATTCTCCAGGTAGGAATACTGGAGTGAGTTATCATGCCTTCCTCCAGGGGATCTCCACCCAGGGACGGAAACAGCATCTCCAGGGTCTCCTGGATTGGCAGGTTCTTTACCACTAATGCCACCTGGGAAGCCCTGTAAGGACACTAATCCCACCCTTAGAACTTCATTCTCTATTATTTCTTTACCAGGCCCATGTCCAGATACAGCCACCCTGGGGTGGTGGGTAAGGTGGTTTAGGACATCAACATATGAATCTCGGGATAAAACCATTAAACCGTAAGGGTAGGTAAAATGAGTTTCCTCCAGCTGCCTTCAAGATTTTTTTGTGTGTTTGGATTTTAGCAATTTGAATATTTGTCTAGGTACAGTTTGTTTGTTTTCCCTAAGTTTGGACTCTTAAGTTTCTTAAGTATGTAGTTTTGTGCCTGTCTGGAGTCTTAGGATGTGTTTTATCCAGTATTTCTTCAAATATGTTATCTGCCCCCAGTTTTTTGTTCTCCCTCTGGGATTCCAGTTATCTTTGTACTGCGTCATCTAATATTGTCCCACAGCTCTTCATTGCTCTGTCATTTATTCACTCTGTTCTCTTTGCTTTTCACTTTATGTGATTTTTATTATCCTAACTTCAAGTTAGGGCTTCCCTTGTGGCTCAGTAGTAAAGAATCCACCTGCCAATGCAGGAGACAAGGGTTCAACCCCTGGGTCGGGAAGATTCCCTGGAGAAGGAAATGGCAACCCATTCCAGTATTCTTGCCTGGGAAATCCCAAGGCCAGAGGAGCCTGGAGGGCTACGGTCCATGGGGTTGCAGAAGAATTGGACACTAATTGGCGACTAAGTAACAACACCAACACCTCTCTTGCAGGGCTGTTTAGATAAGTGAAATGGTGTTCTGTAGACCATAGAGGTTGTAATTATTTATTTTGACCCCACCCTCTGCACCACTGAACACATTGCAGGCTTATTTCCTGGTGTTCCTTATTTCACAGAGTCTGGGCCACAGCAGTAGGTTCTTAGCTTTTTCTTGGTCTAAACTATACATTATTTTTCTTTTAATCTTCTACTCAGCTTTTGTGTACCAAAAATCTTCAGTGGGTTCCCAGTACAGACCAGATTAAGTCTACACCACTCTGGCAGCATTTGAGACCCTCTTCAGGGATGCTCCAGCCTTTCATTCTCTCTAATCTCAACTGTCGTTACTTGCCTCTGAAACCTGCATTCCCATCAGATGAATCTTTTAGCCAATTTCATTATGAATCAATGCTGAGGATGTTCTTTCCTGGGTTTGGAATGCCTTTCTCTGTTCATCTTTCAAAATCTTGCCTGTTCTTCCCACCTCAGAGTCCCCAGAGCATGTTCTCCTTAACTGCTTTATGAGGCTCCATAAACTTGACTCAGTAGAGTGGAGTTCTTGAGATCAGGATCCTGCTGCCTTCATTTCTGTGTTACTGGCCCATAGTAAGCATTAAAAAATGTTTCTTGAAACCAAATGACTGCATCACAGTCTTCCTCTGCTTTCCAGGCTGACAAGGAAAGCCCTTGGAGCTCTTGTAATAAGAAGTTGATTGGAAAGTGCAAACTCTGGATGGTCCTTGCCTCTGTTTTCCTGAGTTTCATTCTAGTCATCATCATAAGCTTATGTCTAACTGGAGGTAAGAGAGTTTTAAATGTGACTAAGTTGATGTGTTTTAAGAACTTATGTATGCTTATGACTTAAATGCTGAAATCGAAGATGTACTCACTGCTACTTCATCACTTATAATATGAATTTAAAACTGCTTTGGGGTATGTTGTATAGATGGGCGATATACATGATTTTTGCTTTTTTAAAATTTTACTTTTGGTTTTGTTTGTTTTATAAACTCTGTAGAAGTATGGGGACCATTGTTTTGCCCTAAGCTCTATGCACTGGATGTTGAAGATTTCTTAAAATTTTAATTTACTTAAACATAAATTGATATTTTATTGTATCTTACACATGTGTATTTGAAAAATTTTTTAAATAATTTACTTAGTAGAGATAATTATTATAAAGGGTTATTATTGTATAAAGCCAACTTTATCTGATATACCTGGCACATCATTGTAATGACAAAATGATGAATAATGTATTTGAAAGCCTTTTATAAACTGTAGAGCAATGTATCTGTTAGCTGTCATTATCTTCTTTTAGAAATCACTGTGTTTGTGTTGTATGGGTGTGCAAAATAAAAACTCATATGACGCTGGTGTTGCCTATGTATTCTACATATATTATCTCATTTTATCTTTTATTCTGAATATGAAAATAGTACATGTTCAGTTACCCATAAAGCCCATCCACATTATTAGTATTTTGTTACACTTTTCTCTAGTCTTTTTCTTACTTGCATTTTAAGGATAATTTGAGGTCAGTTTTTTTAATATATATAATTTTGTGGCTTAACTTTAAGATTTTAATGTTACATTGCAATCATTTTGACAATTCATTAAAAGTTATGTGTGAACATATATATATATTTTTTAAAATTATTGCATGATGTACTCTTCCACACTTTAAAAAAGTCTTTTGCTGCTGCTGCTGCTGCTAAGTTGCTTCAGTCGTGTCTGACTCTGTGCGATCCCATAGACGGCAACCCACCAGGCTCCCCCATCCCTGGAATTCTCCAGGCAAGAATACTGGAGTGGGTTGCCATTTCCTTCTCNCCATCTGGTGATGTCCATGTGCAGAGTCTTCTCCTGTGTTGTTGGAAGAGGGTGTTTGCTATGACCAGTGTGGTCTCTTGGTAGAACTCTTTTCATTATAGGGAACTGGAATGCAAAAGCAGGAAGTCAAGAGACACCTGGAGTAGCAGGCAAATTTGGCCTTGAAGTACAGAATGAAGCAGGGCAAAACATGGGTAGTTTTTTCCAAAAGTAATTATTGAATAGAAGGTACTGTAGTATGCTGGCCAACTGAACAGACCATTGATTTTTCTCAGATCAAATGACTACCTTATTAGAATCTAAGCTAAATTTTCTCGTTTCTAAAGAACTTAAAATGTGTACCTCAAGAAAAACTACAGTATGATCTAAAATGGCAGATGGTCCAGTGATACATGTACATTCATGTTTAAAATGTTTAATTTTAAACATTTAATCTGGTCTTAAAATGCTTAATTCTTCAGATGTTGCAGAGCATTTTAATACTTAATGTCATCTATAACACTGTATTTATAATATCTTAGAGAGTAGGAATCAAGGCTTAGATGTCTTTGTTCTCTCATCCTTCCGGGTTATGTCCTCATATACACTTGACATTTGACATATCTAAGTTGGTTGATAGCCTCTGTAACAATTGAAAATGTTAATGGACAGGTCAACTACACATATCAACATGTTTGGATTCTGGTTAACCCAGGCAAGATACAAAAACAGAATGAAACCTGTTTATAAGACAGAAAATTTAATCATTGACTTGATTATTGAACAAAAGAAAGACTTAATATGAGTTTCTGTTAGATGTGACAGTATGTGGTTTTGCATTTATTCAAAGAACCATTACTGTTTAAAACAAATAGTGAAACACTAAAAGCAAATGGAAACACTGGTAAACTGTATAAAATTAATTTATTTAAAAATAACAAAAAACTAGTCATAAATAATGTCAAAAATCAAAGTCAGAAAAATATCCTCTATTTTTCAAAAATGGATGATCTTCTGAATATTGGAAATTTTTTTCAAGATTTATTGACATATAACTGACTTATAATGTTGTGTTGATTTCTTCGGAACAGCAAAATGACTCAGTTACATAATTTTTAATTAAAATACAAGTACCTAATAGAAGAGTGGGTAGAAATTTGATCAGAAAAAATGACAAGGAAAAATGGCCTTCCAACATACAAATAAAAGTTGATGATAATAATGTAAATAAACACTATATAGAGGAGGATCCAGAAAAGATGACAGCAGGGTCACAGCTTTTTCCCACATAAAAAGAGCCAGAACAGAAAGTAAAACCTAACAAATATGGCCACCGTTTACAATAAAACTAGATGACAAGGCAACACACAAGCCTCAGATGACAAGTAGGTGAGGACAAAACACTAACAGTCATGATACCTATGTAGTATTATGGGTATGTAGGAGAGACTAGAAGGAAAGAATGGATTGTCTGGGGAACCTTAGAACAAGGGAAGAGGTGATACCCAGACAAACAAAATGTGGTCACTGGAAAGTCATAGAACGNCAAAACACTAACAGTCATGATACCTATGTAGTATTATGGGTATGTAGGAGAGACTAGAAGGAAAGAATGGATTGTCTGGGGAACCTTAGAACAAGGGAAGAGGTGATACCCAGACAAACAAAATGTGGTCACTGGAAAGTCATAGAACGATTTGGGAAGAGGTGAAACTGAGAAGAACTTTGCTGACTCCAGTAGTAACTGAAATCAGGGGACACAGAAGGGATTGAAGGCATTAAAGCTTTCTGGGACCTATGAATTTTAGAAACTGAGCCTTTGGTGGGGCGGCGGGAGAGGGGAAGAGATGCAGGTATGATGCCGGGATGCAGGTAGTTCTGGTGCATTAGGACTTCCCTAATGGCTCAGATGGTAAAGTGTCTGCCTACAATGTGGGCAACCTGGGTTCCATCCCTGGGCTGGGAAGATCCTCTGGAGAAAGAAATGGCAATCCCCTCCAGTACTCTTGCCTGGGAAATCCCATGGACGGAGGAGCGTGGTAGGCTGCAGTCCACGGGATCGCAAAGAGTCGGACACGACTGAGTCACTTCACTTTCACTTTCATGCTGCTACTGCTGCTGCTGCTGCTNTGATAATTATAATTATTAATATTATTATTGTTATTCCCCTTTAACAGAGGAAATGACTAAGGCAAAGAGGGGTGAAATAACTTGCCCAAGATCACACAGCTAGTAAGAGGTGTAGCTGGTCTTCAAACCTAGATCCTCGGTCAGAAGAATGTATTCTCTGCTTCATGTCTGTCTCCCCACTACCCTAGGGGCCAAATCTGTCTAGTCCCTGAAGTCTGTTCTCTTAAATGCTGCGCTCTCACTGTAGTGAGGATGAATGGTAGGAGATGGAGGCAGGAGCCAGGTAGTAAAGAACCTTGACTACCAGGCTCTGAATTCAGGACTTGATGAAGATTTAACATAAGCCAACAGGGGAATTCCCTGGCAGCCCAGTGTTTAGACTCAGTGCTTTGATGTTATTTAATTGCTAAGTCGTGTTCCCCTCTGCGACTCCATGGACAGTAGCCCACCAGGCTTCTCTCTCCATGGGATTTCCCAGACAAGAATACTGGAGTGTGTTGCCAATTCCTTCTCCAGGGGATCTTCTCGACCCAGGTACCAAACCCACATCTCCTGCATTGGCAGGCAGATTTTTCTGAGCCACTAAGAAAGCCCTTTCATTGTGAAAGCCCAGGCTCAATCCCTGATCAAGAAACTAAGATCCCACAAGCCGTGCCATGAACTTAGAATCCAGGAAAGATTTCCTGGGAAAGGGAAAATGGAAGTTAAAACTCCTTTGCTTTGTGTCAAGATGGGCGCTAGCAGATAATCTGAGAAGTGGTGAGTGGGACAAATGCCCTCAAGGGTTAATTCTTCTTCCATGTGATAGTCTCAAACATCTGGCTCTTTTCTGTGCTCTAAATTTGGAACAACTAGCTATCCACTTCCTCCTAATCAAGATAAGGTCTGAGTTGAGAATCCAGGCAATTGTGCTAGGTCATATAATTGCCTTCCTCTTGAAAACCTTGAGCCAGCCATAGGGAAATTCTCTGGCCAAGGCAAAGAATAAAGGTCAACGACATGTCGCATCCTGATGCCTTTTACAGACCCCAGGAGCCACAGGAGAAATCAATTCCAGTCAAATGAGTTGTGAAATTCTTTTAAAAAGTAGAGCCAATATTTTAAGATTCTCTAGGTCATGGAAAAATATACACTAAGAACACGAAAACAATACCAAGTGACTCCAACAGCACATAATTTACTTCTCATTGTTGTCTAAATAAAACCAAACTAATTCGATCAGGGACTATGTTCCCTAACTCACCATAAAATGATCGTTATGAAGTATTAATGGGAAAAAATAAGATTACCAGTAACTCCTACTTTTCCTGGCTGCCCAGAATTTTGTTATTAACCATGCTTTCTTTTTCAAAGTTCTTTTTTTTTTTTTCCTGACTATAAAAGCTGCACACATTCACTGTTAAATTTTTGGAAAATAAGGAGAAAAACAAAGAAATAAAAATCACTGTAACCCACCATTAATAACACAGTTTTTTTTCTTACAAAAATTGAAGCTACACTGTGTGAATTTTATTTTCTTTTTTCACTTAACATTTATCAGTAGCTTAATCCTATACACACAATATCCTTCAAATATGTCATTTTTATCATTTGTATGAGATTGGTCAGTGTGAATGTGCCATAATTAATTTAATCATCTGTCTGTGGACAATCAGGCTGTTTCCAGTCTTCTAATTCTATAAATGAATGTGCAAAATGTCCTGATACAAATACAGTAAGTCCCTTACTTGTGGGTGCAAGCTCAGTCATGTCCAACTCTTTGCAACCCCATGGACTATAGCCCACCAGGCTCCTCTGTCCATGGGATTTTCCAGGCAAGAATACTGGAGTGGGTTGCCATTTCCTATTCCAGGGGATCTTCCTGATCCAGGGATCAAGCCCACAGCTCTGGCATCTCCTGCAAAGGCGGATGGATTCCTTACCACGAGTACCACCTGGGAAGCCAGTCCCTTATGTAAGAGAGTTCAAACTGCAAATTTTCCAAGTTGCAGCTATGCCCAGTTGTTCTACTAGGATACTGTACAGTATCTCAAGATACTGTATGATAAGATTTAAATGTTTTCTTTATTTTTTGTTTGGTTTTTTGTTTTGTATTGTGTGAAAAGTATCATAAACCTACTATAGTACAGTATAGTACCATATAACAGACTGTGTTAATTGAGTACCTAGGTTAACTTTGGAACAAATTGGACTTACAAACACACTCTCAGAATGGAACATGTTTGTATGTAGGGGACTTACTCAATCTTTGTCCTACTCTTCAAAGGTCTCTTTTTAAAGTAAAATTAATAAAGCAAGGGGTATGAAAAACCAAGATTCTTGATAGATACTGCCAAATTGCCTCTGTTTGTCCAACAAATATTAATTTGGTGCCCAATGCCAAGCATGGTTCTGGGCCCTGGAAACACAACAAAAAATAAGACAAACTTTCTGCCCTGGGAAGCTATGCTCTAATATGACACCAGCTTAACTTCCCACCAGCGAATATGAGAATGCCTGGCTTCTCCTCCCCTCCAGCATGATACTCTTTTAAGAATCAACCTTGGGTAACCCAATAGTCAAAAAATTGTTCTGTCAACCATTGTTTTAATGTGCTATTTTCTGATTAAGGTACTTTCCCATAGATGTAACAATCATCTCCATTTTTGTGCATAAATTGCTTGGTCATGTTCCTTCTTGTATTAAGACATTTGCCTCTTCTTGTTGGCAAAAGCTCTTAATATGCTCTAGATATTACTTTGCTGCCTGCCATATTTTATGAATATTTTTCATTTGCATTCTGGGTATCTATGGTACTTTCTAACTTCATCTAGCAAATCCTGAGACCACCCCAGGCATCAGGGATGGAGTTGTGAACAGAAACACATGTGGTCTCTGATGAAATTGGCAGCACCGTGGGAGAGACAGACCTGCTTTATGAGAGAATGAGGCAAGAGAGTGAAGTATACTGTGCACGGACTTGTCTGGTAGCTGAGAGGTGGCAGGTGTCTTAGAGCTTCTCAGGGATGGAGGCTAACAAAAGGAAGTATCCAGGGAGTAATTGTCAAAAAAAGCCTAAGGAGAGTGAGGGAAGCATAACAAGAGTGAGGAGGTAATGTTGGGTAAAGTCTAACTGGCTCTTAATCCATGGCAGGCTCGGGACCATAAATTGCACAGCAGAGCTTCTTTCCTTGAGGTGAGGGCGGGCGGCCTTTTGTGGACCCATTCACCCAATCAGATCATGGCTAGAAGATGCTTGTGGAGGGTGGGGGTGTGTGGCCTCCCTGGTAGGTGGCTTCCCAGAAGAGGCAGCTGTGGGTGTCTGCAGTGAGGGCTGCTGGAGCTGGAGCTAGAGGCAGGAGCCTGGAGAAGGTGTCATCATGGGGCACTGTTTTGTGTCCTACCCATGGCAGAGAAGCAGAAGGGCCAGGAGAGGTGTGGGGAGGGCAGGAGACATGGTCAGGTTGGCAGTTAGAGGTCACTTTGGCTTTAGTCTGGAGAATGGACTGCAAGAGTCCAGAACGACTAGGTTTGGGGCTTGCGAAATACTTGATCCCTCATCTTGAAGAGTCGCTGTGACCATGATTAGCACACCGAAGAGAAATCCTGTAACACAGAAACCTGATTAACATTGTTCAAACCCACGTTTCTCAAGAAATCACAGAGGAATAGATGAGCAGAAAGAACAGCCTAACCATACAAAGGGTCAACTCCCAAGTGAGAGATAGAGGCCTAGACACAGTCAGAGAAATAGGTATACTGAAAATATATTGAGGAACTGAAAACCACAGGACTTAATTGAAGATTGATTACGGAGCAAGAGAGAGGGAAATGTCAAGGACAACTCCTGGATTTCTAATCTGAGCATCTGGATGGTAATGCGTCATTCTTGGAGGACTGGGTCTGAGATCAAATGGAAGGCTGAGTATGAGGGGTGAGGAGAGGACCATACATTTGCAAATAAATGTTATCCTTAGATATTTTAAGTTAATAAATGCCAGTGAAATTTGGAGCCCTGAGAAGAGCCCTGGACTAAACGCTTGGGTTCTTGATCCAGTTCTACTAATAAGTAGAGAAGGTCAAAACAGCCCTGAAAAATAAAGAAAATAAGTCTTATTCTAAATACTTCACACTGTTGTCATTCTGATCAACTAAATGGATAGAAGTTAAAAAATAGATAAACAGCAAGGACCTGCTGTATAGCACAGGCTTCCCAGGGGGCTCAGTAGTAAAGAAATCTACCTGCAATGCAGGAGACGCAGGAAATGCAGGTTTGATCCCTGGATTGGAAAGATCCCCTGGAGGAGGGTATGGCAACTCACTCCAGTATTCTTCCCTGGAGAATCCTGTGGACAGAGGAGCCTGGCAGGCTTCAGTCCAGAGGATTGCAAAAAGTTGGATATGACTGAAGCAACTGAGCATGCATATATGCATGCACTGTAGAGCACAGGGAAAATATATTCAATATTTGTAATAACTAACAATGGAAAAGAATCTGAAAAAGAATATATTTATATATATACATATAACTGAATCACTTTGCTGTACACCTGAAACAAATACAACATTGTAAATCAACTGTAATTTAAAAATATGCACTAAAGTGATTATCACTAGCAGTCATTAGGGGTGCCTCAGCCATGATGCCCCAGGGAATTTAGTCAGAAAAGGACAGAAGGTCAATGGACACAGAGACATAAATTTGGGGGGTGGTGGCTACGATATAAAACCAATTACACAACTTCACTTATTATCATTCCAACATTTTTTTTCAGACAGGAATTTTTTTCCTGTCATTAATGTCTGTCTCTCTCTCTCTTACTCACCCAGTGCTTTCAACCAGGGTCACCCAACCCCCTTCAAAATCTGCTTTCAAGAAATCATCCACTGATGGGCATTAAAGAAAAATTGCCAGTAACACCTGAAGTGTTTTATTCTCAGGACATGTGCCCCTCCTCAGCAGAGAATCAAATCCTCTGCCAGAGGTGGGGCTTCCTAGTGGTGGAATTGGGGCACACGCAGAGAGGGACTGAAAGTGAAAGAAGCCAGTCACAAAGGGCCAAATACTGCAGGATTCCACCTCTGCGACGGAGATTGAGTGTGGAAGTCACAGAGACGGAAAGCAGAAGGGGTTGCCAGGGGCTGGGGGTGATGGAGGGCAAGCATTTGATGGGTAAAGAGTTTCAGTTTTGCAAGACGAGAAGAGTTTTGGAGATGAATGGTGGTGATGTTTGTACAACAGTGTGAATAATGCTTAAAAATGGTTAGTCAGGATGGCAAATTTTATGTGCATTTTACCGTAATAATAATAATAAAGAAGCATGGAGGAGGTTCAGGGTCACCTCACTATACAGTCGTCAGAACCCTTAGAATGTGCAATACCATGAACCCTGATGTAACCTATGGACTCTGGGTGATAGTGATGTGTCAGGGAAGGTTCTTCCATTACAACAAATATACAGATGACCCTTGAACAACACCAGGTTTAAGGGCATTGATCTCTGCACAGTTGAAAATCAGAGTATAACTTATGGTCAGCCCTCCATATCTGAGATTCCTCTGTTATGATGGTTCTACATCTGGCAATCCTATAGTACTATAGTATTTACTATGGAAAAATATCCACTTAAGTAGACCCGTGAAGTTCAAACCTATGTTGTTCAACAGCCAACTCTGGTGCTAGGTGCCAACAGTGAGAGAGGCTGTGCGTGTGCAAGGGCAGAAGTATATGGGAAATGTCTGCATCTTATTCTCAACTATGCTGTGAATCTAAAATTGCTCTAAAAATATTTTTAAATACTTGTCATAATAAAGAAATATTGAGGAGGTTTGTGGTGCTTGTCCTGGGCTCAGGCAATTACACCCCACAGATGGAGCCTGTTACCTGCTCCCCTCACCCACACGTGCACACACACACACACACACACACACACACACACAGCTTTCTGCAGTCAGCTAGGCTAGGGAAGCTGGTCCCAGTCATTTGGGCCCAGCTGGAGTTCACTCTGGAACTTTTAATATTCAAAGGAATCTTTGTTCTTGCTGTGGAACCATTTCTCATCCCATTTAGCTCTTACATAAGACATACTTTGGATCTGATATATGGGAAAAAAAATTACCCATTTTACTCATTTTGAATAAACTAAAAATAACTATCTTCCCTATTTCCGGGGGCCAATAAAGCTCGTTTGGAAAGGACAGAGGAAAGAAAGACATGAAATATGAAAAAGAACCTCGAGCTGGGCCTACAGAAGCCTGGGTTTGAAATCTGGCTGTGCTCCTCATCCGCTGTGTGACTCTGAGCAAGTGCCCGCCCCCTCTAGGTCTCAGACACTTTGTCTACCAAATGAGAGGGTTGTGTTGGAACCTCTGGCCTTTGAGATCCCTTCGACTCTAACGTTGTACTTTTCTGAGAGAAAGGAGTTGAGGCATCATATTTTGCTAGCCATCCAGTAGATGAATCATTTTTATTATTCAGAATTTTTTTTCATGTGATCCTGTATGGCAAGAAATAGCTAATAGCATCTCTTTTGCCATTCCTGCTCTAGTGTCTAGAAATAGTCATTAAGTCACAGCCTCCACTTCCGCACCTCCCGCTAACTCCCCCGAAGTCTAGTTCCCAGCTCCTTAATCCTTTGAAATTGTTCTTAAGGTCACCATGACCTCCCCTGGCAGAATCAACAGACACGTCTCAGATCTTTACTTCCTCCCTGCACCTCTCAGAAACATTTAAACACAGGGGACTTTCCTATCTTTCTCGAGATACTCTTCTCCTGGGGCTCAGAGGAAAAATGACTTTGCCTGCCCAGAGACCCGTGTTTCAAGGGCAGGATTTGTACCCACAGTGTTGGTGCCGAAGCCTAGTGCCACAGCATTGTCTGCAGCCATTTGCCTTCCCATTGTCATCAACTCTAGATTCTCTGGGCAAGTAATTCATTCATTCACTCACTGATTCATCAGTTATTTATCAAGAGTCAGCTATTTACTGGCTCTATACTAGGCAATGGGTATACAGTTTACTCCTGCATAACATGAGTTTGAGCTTCACAGGTCCACTTCTATGTGAGTTTTTTTTCCATAAATACTACACAACTACACAATCAATGGTCAGTTGAATCTGAGGATATGGAACTCGAGAGCTGACAGTAAAGTTATACACTGATGTTCGGCCCCAGAGGGAATGGGCTCCCCTAACTGCTCCCGACCTCATGTTCAAGGGTCAAGACAGGAGTCAGGCATTAAGGAAGTAAGTACAAGATACAGGTGTAATTACAAATGTGATGAGTTCGCTGAAGAAAAAGACCAGATGCTGTGAGAGAAGAGAGGGCAGGGGGACTGGCAGGATGTGTGAAAATGCCATTTGGAAGAAGGATGGTGGCAGGAAGATCTGAAAGTCGGGGAGGAGCGATCCAGGCAGAGGAAATGCCACTGTGGGGCCTGGTTGCGGGGGGGTGGGCCAGGATTTTGAAAGGGCGATCCGAGGAACACGGCATTGTCCTGTACCAACAGCACCCTGCTTTTACTTGGATCAAGGATTTGGGAGTGGCTTTGGAGGAGCAGATGAGACTTCCATTGTCATCATTCTACCACCAAATTCTAGATTCTCTGGGAGAGTCATTCATTCATTCACTCATTCATTATTTATTGAGAGTCATCTATACTATACTAGGTTTCCCTTGTAGCTCAGTTGGTAAAGAAATCTGCCTGCAGTGCAGGAGACCCGGGTTCGATCCCTGGGTAGGGGATCCCCTGGAGAAGGAAATGGCAACCCACTCCAGTATCCTTGCCTGGAAAATCTCATGGACAGAGAAGCCTGGTGGGATGCAGTCCATGGGGTCGCAAAGAGTTGGCCACGACTGAGCAACTAACACACATACATACTAGGCAATGGGAATACAGTTGACCCCTGCGTAACATGGATCTGAGCTTCACAGGTCCACTTCTACATGGAAGAGCTAATCCANGTGGGATGCAGTCCATGGGGTCGCAAAGAGTTGGCCACGACTGAGCAACTAACACACATACATACTAGGCAATGGGAATACAGTTGACCCCTGCGTAACATGGATCTGAGCTTCACAGGTCCACTTCTACATGGAAGAGCTAATCCACCGCCCCCACCCACAGCCACCCCTTGGCACCAACACTGAGGGGTCTATCATAGACCATTTAGGGGCCTGAAAAGGGCCAGGGCAAGTGAAAAGACAGAGAAGTGTTTGGAGGATCAGGAGGGGCTGGATCCTACAGGACCTGGGAAAATGCCCTAAGGAGTCATAAGATTCTTGCTTTCGAAAAATGGTGTTTTGATCTGCAGAGACTCAGCTGTGTGGGGCAGAGGCAGAAGAGTAATTGGTGGAGGCCAGTTCTTTCATCAGGCACAGAATTAGATTTACCATGAGGAGAGAATAAAATGCTTTTCCTCAGTTGCTTTATGGAAGGCAGATGCTCCCATCATTACAAAGCCCTCAGGGACCTTGGGGGTGACTGGGTCTCATCTCCCTCAATTCACAGATGAGGAAACCATGGTTGGTGAGGNAGGCACAGAATTAGATTTACCATGAGGAGAGAATAAAATGCTTTTCCTCAGTTGCTTTATGGAAGGCAGATGCTCCCATCATTACAAAGCCCTCAGGGACCTTGGAGGTGACTGGGTCTCATCTCCCTCAATTCACAGATGAGGAAACCATGGTTGGTGAGGTGCAGGGCCTCCGAGGTAGGACCATGAGGTCAGCACAGGGGGGACTCAGACCTCATCTGCTGGTCTCTAAAAATCACACCTTGAGCGTGCATTGCCCCTGGATGCCACCTGGACTAACCCATTTTCTTTTATAGGTGAGGAAATTGAGACTCAGGGAGAGAAGGCAACTTTTCAAGGGCTAGAACCCAATCCCTAAAGGCAATCTCTCCTTCTTACTCTGCTCCAAGCTGCTTTCTTATGGGTAGCAGAAGGGAAAGTGTCCCCTAAATAAATGCCATCAGCACTGGGCTGTGAATTAAGCAATGTCCCCATGCCTGGGAGTGACCCCAGGCCATATGAGGAAGTTGCTTTCCTGGAGCAGCTGGTGTGGGAGCTGGAATGTTTGCTGGCCGCCCCCTCTCCTAGGAACAGCAGACACAGGAACCACGTTGGGCAGGAGCCCGTGGGAACGAGGCCTGCACTCGCCTCTCCAGGGGCTGCCTCAGCCGCTGATTTTGCTCCCAGCGAAAGTCTTGCTGAGCAGAACATCTGTATTGTGCACAGAACTGGCACCAGGGTGGCCCAGCCGCCACAAGGGCTCTGTGGGAGACCACCAGTCCCGGGGCTGTCACCTCTGATCCCACGGAGACTGTGTCTCCATCTCCCAGGGTCCACATTCTGACCCTGGAAATCTGGAGTGAGTTAGGGGAAATTTAGACAGATGTTGCCCTTTCCAGCTTCCTGTGGAAATTAAGTGACACAGGGAGGCATATTATTCAGGGGAGGAGATGAGATATGTGAGGAGAATGGAGGAAATAATACATGAGGTGTTTGTTTGCAAAGCAGTTGTCTCTTCCTTGTTCAGGGCCTGTCAGAAAGAAGTTGATCTCTCACAAAGCAATCACAGCAAAGCAAGTCCTTCTTCTAGAGAACCTTGACTCAACAACTCTCATGGACCAACTCAGGTCCCTGCTTGCCACCTGCCCAAGCCAAAGTCGTGGCTGGGTTCACCCATCATCCTGTACACACCTCCACAGTGATCTTGTGACTTGAAGACAGTCAGTCATTATATCTGTCTCCTCTGCTAGCCTTTGGCAGGCACTGTGCCTTAATCATCTCACATACACAGTGCCAAGAAGAGGGCCTGATACAGAAGAAGAACCCAATAAATTCTGGCAAACTGGATGGAGGAGAGAGAAATGGAAGAAAGAAAGAAGGAAATATAGGTTTCTTCAAGGTATCTGCAGGTCTGTAACTCTTCCCTATTAATTTAAACCAACACTTCCCTCTTCAAGTTAACATGCCTCAAGAAAATTCAGTCATCAGGTAGGGATAAAACTGAGCTGAGCAGCACAAGTAATAGTGGCCTAAAGGAGATAGTGTTGCAGGAGAGGGGACCCCTTCCAGGGCCCGAAACCGGGCTCTTGTCTAACACTCAGAAATGAATTGTCTGAGGAGACACATCTGCTGACAAAGCAAGAGATTTTATTGGGAAAGGGCACCCGGGTGGAGAGCAGTAGGGTAAGGGAACCCAGGAGAACAGCTCTGTCACTTGGCTTGCAGTCTCGGGTTTTATGGTGATAGAATTAGTTTCTGGGTTGTCCTTAGCCAATCATTCTGACTCAGAGTCCTTCCTGGTGGTGCATGCCTTGTTCAGCCAAGATGGCTGCCAGAGAGAAGGATTCTGGGAGGTGGTCAGACAGGTGGTGTCTCCTTTCGATTTTTCCCAAACTTTTCTGGTTGGTGGAGGATTATTAGCTCCCTGTTCCTTACCAGGACCTCTCGTAAAACAACTCATGCCAGGGTGGCTGGTTTCAATTAGTGTGCTTCCCCTAACAATAGGGTGGCACTAGAGGTAAAGAATCTGCCAGCCAATGCAGGAGACGAAGGAGATGCAGGTTCGATCCCTGGGTCAGGAAGAGCCCCTGGAGAAGGAAATGGCAACCCACTCCAGGATTCTTGCTTGGAAAATCCCAAGGATAGAAGAGCCTGGTGGGCTACAGTCCATGGAATCATAAAGAGTTGGACATAACCGAAGCAACTGAGCAGAGCAAACACACAGAGCATCACAAATAATAGTGGCTTAGAGGAGATAGGAATTCTTTCTTGCTCACATAAAAGTTGTCCCGAGTATGAGGAGGCTGCTCTTTGACGTCATCACAGACCCAGAAACCTTCCCTGTTCCTTGTCTTGTTGCTCTGTCATTCCAGGGGTGTTGTACTTATACTTGCGGTTCAAAATGGCACACCAGCCGGTCCACTGTATATCCATGGGGTCGCAAAGAGTCGGACACCACTGAGCAACTTTCACTTCACTCCTCTCACTTCCCAGGGGCACACTTAACACAACGCAGGCTAGGATTTATGATTTTAAGCTGAGCATCTGTGTGCTAAATTTCTATTCTTATGAAAAGGAGGGGAAATGGATTTTGGAAATGTGAAATGAAGCATTTTGTGCTCTACACACTACCAATAAACAAGCCTTTCCAAATACAAAGTTCTGAGCTCAGGTGAAACAAAGCCAGTTATTTGGAAGCCATCAGCTACTTCCTCCCTGGTAAACTCTGAGGAGCTGCAAGGAAGTGAGAGATGGCCATCCGCCACTTCCCCCATCTCTCTCGGTAAGCAAGGAATTAGTGAACGAACAATAAAGAAAGCAGGATTGGCCCCAAATAGCTAGATGCATATGAAAGAAATTATTTCAGCAAGCCCATATGCTTGCATCTTCCCGAACATAGAAGATCACTAAATCTCTTCATGTGAGAGATTTAGTTTTCTCTCAATTAACAGTAATCTTTTAATACTCGGATTACCTGCTCCTTGATGCAGTATATAACCTGGCTCCTCCCCTGCCTCCTTGGAGTCAGTTCTCTCCTGGTTGCCTGAGATACTGTCTCCCAGACTCAAGTCCTAACGTTCCCACTGAATAAAACCTAACTCTCAGCTTTAAGGTTGTTTGTAGTTTTTTCAGTCAACAAAAGTGACCAGAAATCTTTTCCGAAATAACAAGTAACAGAAAAAATTTTAAACATATTTCAAAGCCCCAGTATTTTCGTTATATATTTGACAGCCCACAGACCTGTGAGGAAATGGAGGCGGGGTGGGGAAGGGATGGAAATGTCTTTGGGTGAGGACACTGTGGAAAGTTAGTGAACGGGACAGAAACCTGAATGTGTGGTCTAACACGAGATTTCAGTTTAGAATCTCCCCAATCCTAGAAAAAGGGAAGATGAGACAGGAAGGAAGAGGGCAGGGAACACCTGTTAAAAAAATGACACAACCATGAGGAAGAATAGAATACCACAGAAGCCAGTTAGAGCCTACTAGTCCCAAGACGGCAGAAACTTTGACTCCCAGCAGACCTTGAGCCTCATTCTGTGCTCATTGTAATGCATTAGCATATGCTAAGTGGCACGCCCACAGGCACCTGGACACTTCCTTTGTATACTGTGTGGATGCTCAGGCCTCTCTGACTCTTTGCAACCCCATGGACTGTAGCCCATCGGACTCCTCTGTCCCTGGAATTCTCCAAACAAGAATGTTGGAGTGGTTTACCAGTTCCTCCTCCAGGGGATCTTCCTAGCCCAAGTGAAGGAGGAAACAGAACAAGCTCTATCTTGAAAGCAGGACTCCATCTTGGGCCAGACTGTGGACTTAGAGCTATATGCCCAGTATCTATGAAAATGACATACCAACTGGAAAATCAGGCCCCCAGAAGGAAGAGCCCTGGGGCTCTCCATCGCCTAAAAGAATACCCTAATTATCTGTGTAACCAAATAGAATCATACATTCTATTATGTGTATTGGGGTATGATCACAAGAACTACCTAGGTNATGACATACCAACTGGAAAATCAGGCCCCCAGAAGGAAGAGCCCTGGGGCTCTCCATCGCCTAAAAGAATACCCTAATTATCTGTGTAACCAAATAGAATCATACATTCTATTATGTGTATTGGGGTATGATCACAAGAACTACCTAGGTTTAAGGCATATGAATTACAGGTTAACTTTGATTGTATCTTTCTTTTCCTTTGTTCAGACTAGTTTCAGAGAATTTGGGGAGGCGGGTTTGGGCATGTACGCTCAGGGTATATAAGGTTTTCACAAAAACTTGTCAGGGTCTTTGGCTAAGAAGAGACTGCCTTGGGCCCGCTGGTGTAATAAACTGCACTCCACTATCTGCATTGTCTTTCTGAGTGAATTTGTTTCCCGGAACGCATGGCTGCAACACAAGGATCGAACCCGTGTCTCCTGCATCTCTTGCACAGGCAGGCAGATTGCTGGCCATAAAAGGTCTGAAAGTTGGTGATGCCCAACTTCTGGAAATCCCTGAACCTTCTCCAAGATAGTTAGAATATTCCTCCCACTCCTTAGCCAATGAAAGTACCCAGGCCATGAAAACTAACCACTCACACACCTCAGTTCCACTCTCACTTTCTGAGACAGATGGCACTCTGTCTATGGAACGTGCATCTCCCAGTGCAGCGCTCACCTTCTGAGATGGTGCACTCCATCAACGGAGTGTATATTTCCCTGAATAAACCTGCTTTCACAATGCTGTCACTTGCTCTTGAATTCTTTCTGCTGGAAGCCAAGGACCCTCACTTGGCAGCCCAGCCCAGGGACTCACTCGAGACCTGGGACATGACCCTCCTCTTGTGCCCCACTTTATCCTACAACAAAAGTAAGTTGTGACCAAACAGCTGTTTACGGGAGAAAATCTGAGGGGTCTGAGTTGAACTCTAGCTCATTGTATCTGCTGTTGTCTGTCTGTCCCCAGAGCTAGTGTTCAGAACAAATGGGTGAGTGGTCAGCTTTCCCCAGAATGGGCAGGCTGCACCTAGAATGCTGTGTTCTGGGACCAGCCTTTAATGGGAACACTGAGAAACAGAGGGTGACTGGGGCCAAGATGGGGAGAGAAGGGTCTGGATGTCCCATCCTGTGAGGAAAGAGTAGCAGCCGAACGTCATGGAGAAGGGCAGATTCTGGGAGATGTAATTCCTTATATTCTCATCTCTGTCAAGGGAGGACTAAGTGACCTCATGTAGGTGACCTTGAGGAGCAAGACAAGGACCAGGGGGAAGAAGTCACTGGGAAGCATGGCCAGTTCCAAGAAAAAGCAGCAACAAAGTGGAATGCAGGTGCGGCAGGTGGTGAGAGTCTGGAGGGCTCTCAACAAGGCTGGAGATGCTAAAAGAAGGATTCTTCTAAAGCAGAAATTTTTCCCTGGAGGCTCCTGTGGGTGTGTGCAGTCAGCAGTGATTATGTTCCAGGCAGCCACACACACACCCATGCATGTTCTCCTAGAGATGGAGCCCATAGCTTCCTTGAGATTCTTAAAGGTGTCTGTGATCCACGGAAGATTCAGTGGGCTGGTCACTGGCACCTCCAGGGCACCTCTGCTCACTCTAAGATCCCACTGCCCCAGTGTAGATGCACAAACATCCTTGGGGATGAGGGATACGGAAGGAGAATCCAGTGGCAGAAGGAAACAGGGGCTCTCAGGACTGAGGAAGACACCGTGAGTGCCCCCAGCCAGGGTATGCTGCAAAGCCCAGCTACACAAACCTCCCACTTGGCAGAGTTGGTGCCTCCTTCCTGAGGCTGGACTAACTCAGCCCCTCACCTGCAAAGGGTCCTGGCATCCCACGTTTGTCACACACCAGACCCAGCACTTGGGATATTGCCAGCAGATTTCTTTTTATGGGTCACTTCTTCTCTTTTAAAAATATTACTATTACCTTTTCTTTTCTTTTGGCTGCCCTGGATTATAGTTGTGGCATATGGGATCTTTAGT
Source organism: Neotragus pygmaeus (assembly GCA_006410875.1). Lineage (NCBI taxonomy): Eukaryota > Metazoa > Chordata > Mammalia > Artiodactyla > Bovidae > Neotragus > Neotragus pygmaeus. The sequence continues at coordinate 736,841 of SJYV01034227.1, read as the reverse complement.
TTGCAGCATGCAGGCTCTTAGTTCTACATTTTTTACATATGAAATTATTGTATTTATTTGGGCACACTCCTGGAGTTCATATTCTATTCCTGTATCCAGTCCAGCTCTTTATGGCTATAGAACATACCTTTTAAATCAGTGCAGCTCTGTAAGTCATACTAGCTGCTATTTTGTTTTAAGCTGTATTGAATTAGTTTAGGAACAAGGCAGAACATTAATACCATAAATTTTTTTAAATTAATTAATTTATTTGGCCATACTGGGTCTTAGTTGCAGCGGGGAGGATCCATTTCCCTGATTAGGGATCAAACCTGGACTCCCTGCATTGAGAGTGCAGAGTCTCAACTGCTGGGCCACCTGGAAAGTCCCTGTGTATCACTGTTTTTTGTCTTTCACAATGATAGACCCTCCCAGCATTTATATGTCAGTGTAAAGGGACTTCTAATGTGGCGTCCTGAGGAGCAGTGCAGGGATGTGGAGCGGAAGGCGAGAGCAGGGAGAACAGTCCCCTGAGTCTTGAACCCAACTCCAGCACCAATGCCCTGAATGACTTGAGCATGTCCCCCTCTCCTATCTGGGTCTCAGTTTCCACATCTGTGATGGTGAGGAGTGTCTGTAGGGACTCAGTGGGATCGCTTAAAAACGTGCCTGGCCCAGGGTTACTGTGAGGAAGAATCTCGACAGTGATTGTTGTACCTCTCAGGGCTATTTGGGGATTTGGTGAGAAAACAGGCCCAGAGTACTTGGCTCCAAGTCTGGCATACAGAAGGTGCTGATGGCTCCTGCTCCCTGTCCCTCCTGTGTACACCCTGTCTTACGGGCTCAAATTATGGGGAATTTATATGTTGAAGTTCTAAGCCCCAGTACCTTGGAACGTGACTGTATTTGGAGATAAGGTCTTCAGCAGATAATTAATGTTAACTGAGTTCATTGGGGTGGGTCCTAATCCAGTATAACTGGTGTCTTTATAAAAAGAGATGAGGACAACATTCTATCCTATATATATGCCACACTTTCTTTATCCATTCAGCTGTCCATGGACACTTAACATTGTTGGCTGTTGTAAATAATGATGCAATGAACATGATGGTAGAATTATCTCTCCAAGATAGTGAATTAATTCCCTTTGGATAAACACCCAGAAGTAGAATTCTGGGAACATATAATTTTATCATTAAATTTCTGAGGAACTTCCATATTGTTTTTCATAATAGCTGTACCAATGGACATTCCCATAGTGTATAAGGATTCTTGTTTTCCACATCCTCATCAGCTTATATGTGAAATACCTCTCCATAGAATTGGGGGGAAAAGAGAGATGAGGCTGAGAAGCACAGAGAGAAGACCATATGAAATAGAAGACAACCACTTACAAGACAAGGAGAGAAGCATCAGAAGAAATCAACCCTACTAACAGATTGACCTCAGACTTTCAGCCTCCAGACCTGTGAGAAATTTTCTGCTGTTTAAGCCACTCCATCTGTGATACTTTATATGGCAGTCCTAGAAACTAATATACTCCGATTTTCTCCAAGGTGATTTTTTTTTTTTAATTTCTGGAGGATAATTGCTTTACAATGTTGTGTTGGTTTCTGCCATACAGCAACATGAATCAGCCATAAGTGTACATATGTCCCCTCCCTCACCACCCTCCCCCATCCCACCCCTTCAGGTCGTCACAGAGCACCCTGTTGTATAGCAGCTTCCCACTAGCTGTCTGTTTTACATATGCTCATGTATATGTTTCATCCTACTCTCTCCTTCCCCCGCGGGGTCAACAAGTCTGTCCTCTATGTCTGCCTCTCTATTCCTGCCCTGCAGATAGGTTCATCAATATCATTTTTCTATATTCCACATATATGCATTAACATACAATATTAGTTTTTCTCTTTTGACTTACTTCACTCTGTGTAACAGGCTCTAGCTTCATCTGCCTCACTCAGAGCTATATCCTCCAAGTTTAATTCCAACAGAAACAAAGAGCTTGCGTCCTAGCATTTGCATGAATGTTCTGAGATTCATAAGCTTAGGTCACATGCTCACCTCCGAACCAGTTACGATCATGATAATTGACTTCGACTTGATCCATGAGTTTTGCTGGAGTCATACAGAGTACAGAGGACTAAGAGGGGAAAGGGTGGATCCTGAAGAAACACTGGGGCTCCTGCCAGAGTAGAGGGAAGTGGAGGTCAGGGAGATAAACCACATCTTTCCAGCTCTGTGAATAGCAAGGGCAGAGCAATAGCAGGTTAGGGAAAGAAATGGTGATGAGTCCAGGTTGGAATGTGCTGTGTTTGCAGGGTGGATGGGACAACCGGAGAGACCAGGCAACAGATTGGGAGAGTCCCAGGCTGGGGGGAGATGCGGGAGTTGCCGCTGTGTATGTGGTGAGAGAGAAGCTTAGGAGGGCAAGTGATGCCTTGGGCTTTGGAAGCCCTGCTGGGCTCCCTGGCTCAGGAACAGCACGTGAAGTCTAGTCACCGTGTCACTGCCAGTCAGCGTGGCCTCTAACTTCATTACCTTTCCCTGGTAGTTCCTGGATGATAACTATTGAAAAAAGTCCTGCCAAAGGGTGCCTGCTGGATTTCTGCTCTTTCCTCTTCCCTCATCATCGAAACCTTGAGTTTGTTTAGGATGGCAAAACACCAGCCAGAAGCACCACACTTATCAGCCTCCTGTTCGGAGAAGGGATAACAGGACACAAGACTGGATGGAGACTGTGTGCACGTGGATATTACTCCACAAACCTGCGCTCTCTTCTCCCCCGTGTACGGAGGTTGAGTACTCACCAGCTGTTGATGGCGTTAGCTCCATGACTTCCTGTGAAACATTAGCAGAAGGAATAAGCAGAGATCTTAAATCTGCTTGCACGGTTTGGCTTGCTTTTTGTTCTGGTTACTCTCCATGAGAAGAGTTTGCCCTGGGTCATCTCTGCTTGTTCAGCCTAGGATCCAGACCTAGTGGACTAGGAGCTAACCTAGATCAAGACCAGCTGGTGCAAGTTTGGAGTGCTCCCCAGCTGAGCCTGGCCAGAATCAACTTGTTACATTGAGTTTGGGAGTGGTTCTTACAGAGCAGTATTGTGGCCATAACTGACTAATATAGAAATGGGAAAAGTCTTCTGGGAAAACTCTTTAATGGGTGACAGACTTAGCAGGCCTTTTGCTCTTTACCCTTATCCCTGAATGAAGACAAACTAGATGTTTGGTGAGAGTGGGGTCAGGGGCAGACATGTTACAACCACAGGGGGATAGACACAAGCTAAGCATGGCTGAATGGGAAGATAGAATTAGCACCATCTCTAGCAGCACCATAAGCCAGCAAATCAGCCCTGAAATGTCTAACTCTGGACATCCTCTCATGTAAGAAAAAGGAAGCCTCGAAGTTGATTGTTGCTGTTGCTGAGTTGCTAAGTCGTGTCTGACTCTTTGCAACCCCATGGTCTGTAGCCTGCCAGGCTCCTCTGTCCGTGGAAGTCTCCAGGCAAGATTACTGGAATGGGTTGCCATTTCCTTCTCCAGGGGCTCTTTCCGGCCCAGGGATCAAACACGCATCTCCTGAATTGGTAGGCAGATACTTTATCACTGAGTCACTTGGGAATCCCCTTGAAGTTGATGTTGCCGCTGCTTTTCAGGTTCCTGCTACTTGCAGCTGATTACAGTTCCTAACTGAAGGTAATCATTGGCATTGAAGCCACACTTGTGTTAGAGATCTTGGGCAGAGAGAGAACATAAAGGGTCCCTTGGAATCCTGGGGAATGTGGCTCAAGGATGTTGTAGAGGAAGCCCACAGAAGTCTGGGGTGAGTGGAGAACTGAGGGTGGGGTGGCACCAGAGGAGAAAAGGCCAGGAGACAGGCGTGGACCAGGCCAAATACGGCAGTGAGATGCAGGAACATGAGGAAGAAAACTCATCAATGGATTTAGCAAGCAAGAGCTCCTGGACCTTGGCAGGGGAGGTTCATGCAGGGTTGTGGGGAGAAGCCAAACCACAGAGGGTGATAGAATCTGCAGCTCTCGGGATGGATGCTCTTCCCATCCAGGCAACACCATCACCCGCCTTTCCTGGCCAGGCTGCCTTCCCCTTGGACCATCATCCCCGCGCCTAGCCCTCTGCCTGCTCAGCCTTTCAAGATGGCCCAGCTGCCAGTGCTCTCCGAGAAAGACCAGGCCACTCTATCCCCAGGCTCCTCCCACCTCTCTGTGTCTACCTTGAATCGTATTGCCTGGGTCCAGGTGGGAACAGGGTCTGTGCAGTCTGGCACGTGCAGGGGACCACTTGCCTTAGTGTCATCAGGGGCAGGTGACAGACGGTCTGCCCTCCATGAAGTTCTCAGGTCAGAGAGACCACTCCTGTCCCTTCTACTCCCCCAGAGTGGGCTTTCTCAAGAGCTCAGGAAGGAAGCTGAGCAATCAGCAGGGAGCATGAGGACTTTCTTCCCTTCTCCCCTCTGGAGCATTTCCAGAGGGCAGCTGCTTCCTTTCTCTCTTTTTAGAACAAGACGACATGATTGTGACCAAACTTAGAAAACAACCAAAAATTAAAATACAACCCATATTTTAAAATCCACTTGACAGCTCCACCCCACTGAAAGCAATGTCTCTTCCGAGGGACCAGCAGGAGGAGTAGCAGCAAGGCAGGCTGCCATGTCTGGACTGGGGGGCTGGTGCCAGGGAGGGCGTCTTCTCATCAAGGATAGATCTACCGCACCAACTGACGGGTGGGATGCTGAGACTCCAGGGGAAGGGTGGGCTCAGGTGTGGGGTGGAGAGGCCCACATTCAAGGGAGCATCTTCTGGGCTTCTTGTTTCTGCCAACAGCTGGAAAGGAAGGATGCTTCTGGAAGCCACCTCAGAGACCAACCACGGTGGATGGGCCCCTCCTTACATGATGCTACTTTTAGCACATTGTTCTATGTTTTGTGGGCAACAGAGGGAAACCCAGGGAACCAAACAAACAGTGTCACCCACCCTATATAATAATAGCAACCAGGTACTTACTGGGTGAATGCTCTGTGCTAGGCACTGTGCTAGGAGGGATTTCATTTCTTTTATTTTTTTAATTATTGCTAGGAATTTTACATGAGTCATGTTGCATCAGAGAAACTGTCACGAGGAGAAAAAAAAGAAAAGATCTTTGTGGGCCAGAATGAAGGAGCTAAATTTATCAGAAACAACCCAGAAAAATAAAGTCTGACACTGTTTCCACTGTTTCCCTATCCATTTCCTATGAAGTGATGGGACTGGATGCCATGATCTTCGTTTTCTGAATGTTGAGCTTTAAGCCAACTTTTTCACTCTCCTCTTTCACTTTCATCAAGAGAATTTTTAGCTCCTCTTCACTTTCTGCCATAAGGGTGGTATCATCTGCATATCTGAGGTTATTGATATTTCTCCCGGCAATCTTGATTCCAGCTTGTGTTTCTTCCAGTCCAGCGTTTCTCATGATGTACTCTGCATATAAGTTAAATAAGCAGGCTGACAATATACAGCCTTGATGTGGAGAAGTCACACAGGGGCCGAGCGTCTCCATGTGGTGTGTGGGTGAGCAGGCCAGGCCTGTGGCAAGAAGAGCTGAGGAACGTGGGGGAGGCGGGGAAGGCAGGCACTGCAGGTGGGAAGGAGGAGGATGGGGCATCTTTGCTTTCCAGCAGAGCCTGGCTCCAGCCTCTGATGCTCAGAACTCTGGGGCTGGGAGAAACCACTCTGATCTGTCTTACAATGCCCGCCTGGCCCCCTCTCACCTCGTGTCAGGGTGGAAGGCCTGGCCTGTGTCACTCCTTGTCTGCTTAGTGGTCCTTCATAGTAGCAAAGTCAGGACCGTGTCCCCGAGACCATCCATTTTACAAATCAGAGACCCACATGTGTTCAGTTGCTCAGTCGCGTCTGACTCTTTATGACCCCTTTGACTGTAGCCTGCCAGGCTCCTCTGTCCAGGGGGTTTTCCAGACAAGAATACTGGAATGGGCTGCCATTTCCTCCTCCAAGGGATCTTCCCAACCCAGGGATCAAATCCTGGTCTCTTGCATCTCCTGCACTGGCAGGCAGATTCTTTACCTCTGAGCCAGCAGGGAAGCCCAGGGACCCCGATAAAGAGTAACAAAAAGTTAAACAGCAGTTACTGTGATGTTAGGCAATGTTCTAAGGCGTCTACATATATTACATGTTCAATCTTGAAGAACTGATACTTTTGAACTGTGGTGTTGAAGAAGACTCTTGAGAGTCCCTTGGACTGCAAGGAGATCCAACCAGTCCATTCTGAAGGAGATCAGCCCTGGGATTTCTTTGGAAGGAATGATGCTAAAGCTCCAGTACTTTGGCCACCTCATGCGAAGAGTTGACTCATTGGAAAAGACTCTGATGCTGGGAGAGATTGGGGGCAGGAGGAGAAGGGGACGACAGAGGATGAGATGGCTGGATGGCATCACTGACTTGATGGACGTGAGTCTGAGTGAACTCCGGGAGTTGGTGATGAACAGGGAGGCCTGGCGTGCTGCGATTCATGGGGTCGCAAAGAGTTGGACAAGACTGAGTGACTGAACTGAACTGAACCATCTCCAATTTACAGGCAGGAAAACCAAGGCATAGAGAGGCTAGTTAACTTGCTGGAGTTCAACCAGTTTAGAAGTGGGAGACCTGGCCTTGGAATCCTGGCGATTGAGTTTTACATATTACCCCATAATCTAGCAGAAACGTCATCTGTCTGTCATGCTACCCAGTTTTTCCTCTTGAGTTGTTCTCCTCTAAACATACCTCACTTTCTCTATATCCTATAAAATCCAATTCTGTAGCTTTGATCTGAGTAGCAGAGTAGAACAAAACTATTCATCTCCCCGTTTTAAGACATTAATATTGCTCAAGATTGCATTATATTTAAGAACAATCATGTGATACTACTGGTTCATAATATGTTTAATTAACCAGGAACCACAAATACTTTCCCAGATTGCCCCAGTTAAGAAGTATTTCCTCCTGTGTCTATGCAGTTAGCATTTCTGATGCAGCAACAGAATCATTATTCAGGGTGTTGATTTTACCCCTTTGTCCTGAGGCAACCGTCATGGNTCACGGTTCACGTATTGCTGAAGCCTGGCTTGGAGAATTTTGAGCATTACTTTACTAGCATGTGAGATGAGTGCAATTGTGCGGTAGTTTGAACATTCTTTGGATGTGAGAGTTGGACTATAAAGAAAGCTGAGCGCCGAAGAATTGATGCTTTTGAACTGTGGTGTTGGAGAAGACTCTTGAGAGTCCCTTGGACTACAAGGAGATCCAACCAATCCATCTTAAAGGAGATCAGTCCTGGTTGTTCATTGGAGGGACTAATGTTGAAGCTGAAACTCCAATACTTTGGCCACCTGATGCCGAGAGGTGACTCATTTGAAAAGACTCTGATGCTGGGAGGGATTGGGGGCAGGAGGAGAAGGGGACGACAGAGGATGAGATGGTTGGATAGCATCACCGACTCAATGGACATGGGTTTCGGTGAACTCTGGGAGTTGGTGATGGACAGGGAGGCGTGCTGTGGTTCATGGAGTAGCAAAGAGTTGGACACTACTGAATGACTGAACTAAACTGAATCTGGAAAAAATAAAGTGTTTCATAAAAAAAAAGAGATATGTCAGGAGTGCCGTAGGACAAGAGAAGATCAGGCTGATCTGAGACTCTGAAAATGTGAATCTCATTTCCAAGTTTCAAAACAACTGAAATCCATTCCCAATACAGACAGAGCAGCAGGAAGGGATCCCGTCCTCAACCTCAAGGAACCTGACACCTGACAGAGGAAGAGACCCCTGACAACGCACCACCGAGGCCAGCTCCAGGAGCGCAGGGACCAACTGCTTCCACGGAAGGTGTTGCCCAAGGTCTCAGCAGCCAGTGAAGTGGGGAGGGAGCTTCTTCCCCTCCAGCATTGGTGTCAGGCTGGTCTCCTCTCTGGGCAACTCACCATCAGAGTGTGGCAGAATTAAGCCTTCCCTGAACTTCTGACTAAGAAAGAACCTTGGGCCGGATTCTAAAAGGAAGGGGCTGGTGATGAGACAGATGTTGGAACCGGCAGCAGCAGATGTGGGATCTGGTCCTAGCCTCGTCTCTCCTCACTGTGTGATGCTGGGCATCCCCTTCCCTCTCTGGGCCCCAGGGTCCCCATTTGTAGTTTTGAGAGGTTGGACAGAACAAGTTGTAAGCTGTTTTTCAGCTTGAAATCAGCAGCTGGAAGCCATGGGCCCTTGGCCATACTTTCTTTAGGTCTCCATGGCTCAGTGGACCTCAGAAGTCTTTCAACCCCACTGTTCCACCCTTGCCCTTAATGAAGCCACATCTGGAGTGTATCTCCTCTGATCCCTGTTTTGTACAGCTCCTCACAGCTGGATCCCCATAAATCAATTTGTTCTGCAAATCAGTTCCCAGAACTGTCCAGAATCCTACCCAGAAAAAAAGGCAGTTTTATTTCGCTTCAGTTTCTGGTTCCAAAAGGAGTGAGCTGAGCCCAGTCCATCTCGGGACAAGCTCTCGAGTCTTCTGAAGCCTGTGGCCTGCTAGGGTTTTGCAGAGCAGCCAAGCCTCATGCTTCTGTCCCCTGCTCGCAGGCACAGAGGATGAACTGGCCTGGGGGCCCCTTCCTGGCCCCTCTTGAGGACCACTGCCCCCACTCCATGGCAAAGATTGGACTAAAGTGATCCCCAACCCCCTGCTGCTTTGGATTCAAAGTTTTCCTGGAAATAAACTTGTTACAACAGAAGGGTTAAAAAGTTAAAATCCTTGAGGATGGAGACGGAAGGAGGTCTGGGGACCACCAAGGGCTCCTGCTTGTTCTGCCACAAGGCCCTGAATCCAAGACTTTCATGAAGAGCAAACATTCTGCTGGTGGGAGCTGAGATACGTGCTTTTTCTGACAGCTTCTCTGGTCCTAGGGATATCCCTTGGCTTGAGCAACAAAAAATCTTTGGCCAGGAAATGGTCCCTGAGCCCTTATTCTTCAGATTGCCCTAAGCCTGCCTCATCTCATTTAATCCTCATGACCCCCTAGAGGTAACTCCTAGCACTGCTTCTAATGACAGATGAGGAACTGTGGTTCAGAGAGGTTAAGTAACTTGTCACAACGCTGGCAAGTTCACTAGACTGAATTTATATTCAGGTTTATGTTTCTACATATCCTGACCTCTTTTGTGGATAAGTATCTACCGCTGAACACACACACACACACACACACAGATGCTGCTAAATAAAGACAAACCTAGGTCCCCAATTGTTTCCCTACTAACAAAGACTTTGGGCTCAGACTCCATTTGGGAGAATTTTTAAAGATCATTTTCAATAAATATACTTAGCTTAAGTACATGTACTTAGCTTAAAAAGCCTAATTGTACTCAAGGTTTACAATAAAATCAGCAGTCCCCAGTTCTGCTCCTCCCCAACCCCACCCAGATCTGGTTCTCAAGACAACCCCTCCTCTCAACATTTCCAGCAATTTCTTCCAGTATTTGCCTCTGAATTTCAAATAACACGTTACCTCTGTTTTCTCATGATTTTTCAGACCATTATTACTGAATTCCTATTATGGAAAATGGAGCTTCTCTTATACCATTTCTCTCCCTCTTGCTGTCCCACTAATTTCATCCACTGTCTTCAGAGGATCTGGGGGAGCCTGAGCGAGACTACTCTGAAGGGATGAGGGATGGAGTCCTTTATTTTTTTTTATTTTTATTAATTTTTTTATTTGGCCATACCAGGCCAGGTCTTAGTTGCAGCACATCGGGTCTTCACTGTGTCATGTGGGACTTCTCATTGCAGTGTCCGGACCCTCTAGTTGCGCGTAGGCTTAGTTTCTCTGTACCATATGGGATCTTAGTAACATGACCAGGGATGGAACCCACGTCCCCTGCACTGCTAGGCAGATTCTTAACCACTGGACCACCAGGGAAGTCCAGGGAATGGTGCCTTGACCTTCAGTTAAATGCAGCAGGTTTAATGCAAACGTCTATCTTCACTCCCTCCCAGAACTCCAGTATAAACCACATCCCATAACGATGGTTTGAGGAAGGGAGGGCAGACAGCCTGGAGCAGAGAAGACTTAGACACATAACCTCTCTCCTGGAGTCTCTGAGGGACAGGGAGAGCACACACGCTGGGTGGCCTCCACGGGGGGTCCAGAGTCATAAGGAAGCTACAGAGAGATCTCAGCTTCATAAGGAGTCATCCAAGAGCACACGGATGGCCTGTGAAGGGGAGCACCTCCCCCCGCTGGCAGTGGACAAGCTAGGGCTATCTGGAGAAGAAAAGGAAATCCTGCTTAGGAGGGAGTTGAATACATGACTTATAAAGTCCCTGCAAATTCTATAACCCAGTAACTTGCTTCCTTTTGTAACAGTTTGCAATCAGAATCCAGTGGCACTCTGCAATCACTCTTGAGTTAATAACCAGAGCTGCCCAATAGTCACACCCATCTGCAATTTCTTTTTAGGACACTGAAATAATCATCTTAACAGTCTGATGAGCAATCAGCTCCACAAAAAAAGCTCTGACTTTTGCCTTGTAAAAGAAGGTTCAAGATGATTCACAGAGCAATCATGACATGGCAGACGGGACACAACTCTCAGTCCCATGGGCTTTAAATCCTCCAAAGACAGCAAAGTGCTGGATGGGGCAACTTGTGGATCTGGCCATGTACTTTGGGCCTCCTGGCTCTGCAGTAAGAATCTCAAAGGGGAAACTTGAAAAAATGCTCCCCGCCGCCTGCCCCCCTGCACCTCCACAAGTCCCGCCTTCCCATTCTTGCCTTGTTTTAAAGAGAAACAGGGCAGAGTGTGAGTGTGGGCAAAACGGAGCTCCCCCTGGACAATGGCCCCTGGAGGAACCAGTCTGGGCCTGGGGCTCTGTCCCTGGTTCTGTCCCCAACTTGGCACTTACCCAGAGACATGGCTCGTCTGTGACCTCTGTACTTTCCAAGCAGCACACTCATTCATTCTTGTGCCGTGACTGGGAGTGTGGTATAACTGGACTAAGAGTGAGGGGAGGGCTGTGGGCAGGGCGTACGAGCCGCCTGGCTTGGGCAAGTCACCTCCCCTCCCTTTCAGGAGGCACTGGGTCACAGCAGTTACAACTGTTCTTTTGGAGTAAGGCTGCTGCTGCTAAGTCACTTCAGTCGTGTCGGACTCTGTGCGACCCCATAGACGGCAGCCCACCAGGCTACCCCGTCCCTGAGATTCTCCAGGCAAGAACACTGGAGTGGGGTCCATTTTCTTTCTCCTGGGTCAATTCGAGCACTGCCACTGATTAGCTGTGTGACCATAGACAAGTTTCCCACACTTCCTGAGCCTGTGTCCTCACTTTTAATTTGAGGGTGCTGGGGTGCTGGGAAGAGTGAAGGGAAGGACCAATACCTACCTCACTGGGTGTTTTCAGCATTAAATTAGCTCATTTCATGAAGTGCTTAGAAGAGTGCCCAACTCATGGTGGTTTTATTTTCAGCAGCAGCTACTGTTGATGAAAAGGAGACAGCAATCCTCATCCGGTTGACTTTACAGGAGTGAACAAAATAAAACTCTTGAAAACGAAACTCTGAAGTTATATATAAGTGAGAAATTTGATGTGTGGTGCATTGACTCACAAATATTAGGAGACTGTAAAAGGCTAACATTTCCAACTCTAATTGCTAAATAAACATTGTGGCTATGATACAAGAAACAATGCAGCAAAGTCTGTAGAACTTTTTATCGAGATAGGAAGCTAACTTTCCTTTATAACTTAATTCAGCAAAGCCAATGTTTGAAGATACGATTTTTAAGAGTACCACTTTAACACTTTAAGAAACACACACCCACGCCAAATTTAGAACACTGATTACTATATAGAATGAAAAGTACTGATGAAGAAAATGCTGTTGCTAACTTGCTATGTGATCTCATGCAAAGCCCTTCCCTCATGGGCCTCATTCCCTACTCCATCAGCTACACTGGGCCCACAATGATCTCTGGGTGCCATCCAGGTCTGCATCCCATGGACCCGAGAAAGGAGGATTTTTTTAGACCAAGACATGTCCACAACTAAGGCACTGTATTTCCTGAGCTGACACCCCCACCTAGTGAGCGCGTGAGAACAGACACCAGTGACCAGCCAACCAGGACCTTCTCATTCTCTCTTGAATGACTTGCTACTCAAAATTTGATCCAGACCAAGAGCACTGGCATCATCTGGGTGCTTGTGAAAAATGCAGAATCTCAAAGTCCATCCCAGACCTACGGAATCTGAATCTACCTTTTGACAAGATGCCAAGGGATTCCCAGAAACATGAAATTTTGAAAAGCACTGCTTTAATAGGAGGAGAAAAGGGAAGCTAGTCAGCACAGGAAATTTAACTTTAATATACATTCAGAACTGACCCATATAAATAAAACAAATCCTTCCCAACTGACACTTAAGAAGACTATCATGCAATGAAGGTTTAGGTTCTTGGGAATTTTTACAAGTTTTCAAAAACAAACCTGGAATGGTAAGTAGGGATCTGATATGGGCATCCCTGAACCAGAGTTTCAAAGGCACTTGCACTGTCTACATTGTTATTAATGGAATAATCATACTGATGAGTCTCTGCTTCCAGAAATTCAAAACTCAACCATTCTGAGCTCCCAGAGGCCATCGCAGGTCCTAACCACATGGCCCATCATGACATGACAGCTGATTTCTTCAAAGCCAGCAGGACAATCTCTCAGCAGTTGACCTCTAGAAGCTGAGGTTCTCAGTCCTACAATCTCGAGGACTTGAATTCTGTCAACAAACTGTGTTGGGAAGAAGAGCCTCAGTCCTGGCTGAGACAGCAGCCCTGGTCAACACTTTTGATTTCATCCAGTGAGACCCAGAGCAGAGAACTCAGCTAAGCCATGCCCAGACTATAACCTACAGGGACTGGGAGACAATAAATTATGCTGTTTTAAGCCACTCTGCTTGTGGCAATCCATTACATAGCAATAGAAAACTAACACAGATTTTGGCACCTGGAAGTGAGATGTACTATAACAAACACCTAAAATGTAGGAGCAGCTTTAGAACAGGGCAGTAGGAGGAAGCTGGAGGAATTCTGCAGGACAGGATACAGAAAGCTTAAATTTCCTTGATCAGACTGTTAGTAGAAATATAAATGTTGAGGATATTGCTGCTGAAGGTTGTGAAGGAAGTGAGAAACATGTTACTAGAAAGTGGGGAAAGAGCCTTATTATATAGTGGCAGAAAGTTTAGCAGATTGTCTCTGGCAGTTATGAAGAATTCTTAAGAGATGAACCTGATTAGATAGCTAATGGAACCTAGTTCTGAAGCTAAGGAGATCTCCAAGAAGCGCTGAAGATGCTGTCTGGTTTCTTCCTGCTGCTTATGGTAAAGTGCAAGAGGAGAGAGAGAGACAGGAAGTCATAACACAAAAATTAAGCAGGACTGAATTATTCAGGAAAATTTTCAGCCTCTCCAGTTGGCAAAAGATGCTAAAAGTCAGAATGGCTGCTGAAAATGTGGCACAGAGAAAAGGCTGAGTATGTGACTGTATAATCTTTCGTTAAGACCGCAGACACATCAAAAGGTCACAGTCACACAAAGGACCTTTTTAAGAGGTTAAGAGTGTGTGCACGTCACGGATCTTCTCGACTAAACCAGGGGCATCCAGGAAGCCTAAGGTCATTATTGCTCAGCCATCTAAATAGGACGCAAAGAGAAAAAGGGGATTTATTTGAAACGATCTGTGGATGTGGCTTCTGTCAAGTGGAGTGAAAAGCAGTGAATCCATGCAAGATTCACCAAGTTCTTGGGGATTATCTCAGCAGAAATACTGCCAGCTTGGACCAAACGGAACAGAGGAAAAGAAGAAAATAGAAAGAGATGGCTGGATACCCAAAATTCTACTGGCAAGAAACAGGCTCAGAAAACTACTCCACTGCAGATGTGTTACTTGTCATAAAACAGGAAGGATGACAAGAAGGTGGAACCATATCCCCAGCAGAAAGAGCCAAGAGCCCCCAAGGATTATTCCCAGGTCTTGAAACTGAATCAAGAAAAGTCACTTACCTGATTTCAAAACCATTATGGACCTGTGTTTCCTTTTGACTTTCATTTCCTCTTTTTTTGAGCCAGAATATCTATAAACATTATCCTATTCCTTCCTACCACTGTATGTTGGGAGTGTTGGGGTGGATAAATGGCCTCTTCAGTGGAACAAGTCCACAGATGGAGAACAATGTGTCCCAGCAGCTGCACATGCTGAAATGATACCCAGGAGCCACACCAGGACCTGAACCTGATTTAGACTAGACTTTTTTCTGGTGAGATTCAGATTTAGACGATAGAAATATGGACTTTGAATTCATACTGTGATGAGATGAGACTCCTGGAAACCTTGGGAGGGAACGAATGTATTTTGCATGTAGAAGGGATGTGAATTATTGGGGACAAGGTGAACTGCTAAAACTGTACGGTAACACATTTAACGTTTTAAGCTGCTAAGTTACAAAGGCGTCAAAGCAACTATTAAAAGTATATTTAAATAATTAAAAAAACTAAAATCAAAGAACTAAAGGAAAACATGCTAACAATAAGTCAATATTTAGGAAATCTCAACACAGTAACAGACACTACCAAAAAGAACCAAATGGATATTTGAAAAATAATTGAAATAAAATAACTACATAAGCTCAAGAGCAGTTTTGAGTTGGCAGAAGAAATAAACGAATTTAAAGACAGAAATTACCCAATGTGAAGAACAGACGGGCAGAAAAAATGTTTGAAGAAATAATGGCTAAAAACTTCCCAAATTTATTTTTTAAAACATTAAATTACGTTCCAAGCTCAACGAACTCTAAGTACAATAAATACAAACCACATTTAGACATATCTTAAACTGCTGAAAGACAGAGAAAATCTTAAAAGCAGCACGAGAAAAATGACTCATTACATACAGATAGCAAAATGATTAATGGATGATCTCTCATCCAAAACAGTGGTGACATTATAGTGGTGTAATCCCAAATTCATAGCGCCGAAAGAAAAAAACTTGTCGGCTAGCATTCTATACCCAGGTAAACTATCTTTCAAAAATTGAAATCAGAATAAAATCATTCCCAAATAAACAAAAACAGAGAATTTATTGCTAACATATCTATCCTAGATGAGTAACCTTCTGGTATAATCTTCTTTCAGTATAAGGCCTCTCTGAGCTACAAAGGAAGTCCCTATCCTAGATGAAATACCAAAGAGAGGCCTTATACTGAAAGAAGGTTATACCAGAAGGTTACTCAGATTTATAGGAAGAAATGAAGAGCATGGAGTATGGCACATTATGTGGGTAAGCATTAAAGACTGTGTGTATTTTGTACATATATATTTCTTTTGTCTTACTAAAACAATAGGCAAACCACTGCTAATGAGTTTATAACAGAACAAGCTCCACAATAGCAGAAGGGAGGCGATAGGAGCTATACTGCTACAAATTTGCTGAATTTTATGGGAATTAACACAATATTAAGAGTGAAGAAGACTGCAATAAATCCAGGAAGCATAATGTAATCCCTTAGGGCAAGCACTAAAAATGTAACTTAAAAATATAACTGATAACTTAACAGAGGACATTGTTCTCCCTATTACGCAAGTGAGGAGACGAGTGCTAGCAGGTGAAACCACCTACCCGCACTGGAGCTGGCCCCCAGAATCCTGACTCCACACGCCAGGACTAGAGGCCAATCCACACCCTCCAGTGGGGCAGGTGGAGACCTACCCAGGCTGAGACTCCTCATTCGTTAGACAAGGCAACTATCCTAAAAATATCGAAAACTGTTTTCCAGTCTGTGAAAATGGTTTTCTTGACACCCTGATATTTTTGTTAGTTCTTCCACCCTAAAAATTACCAAGTAGAAGCTGCTGGCAAGAGTAAGAGCGATGACTTTCCAAGCAAAGCTAATTACCATCAGTGCCCAGTGAATACACACAAAAACACTTGTGTAGCCTCCCAGCACTCATGATGAGTTTGACTGGCATTCATTTTCTGTCTGCCTGAACTGTCTTCCTATACCTTGGGTGGGGTTGACTCCCCTTCAGTGGAGCTTGGACTGACACTGTAGGAAGCGGGGGAGAGGGTGCGGGGCAAGACTTCTCACCTCCATTACAGGCTGAGAGGGCATCTCCCCTGTTTTATAAGTTATCCCATTGGAGGAGGGAGGCTTTGGCTCCACAGCATTATTACATTTACAGGAGAACAGAGCTGTGCTGGAAGGATTTCATTCTGTATTCCTGCCTGCTGAGGAGCTATTGAATCCTATAAAGATAGAATAACTAAATTATTTAATACTTTTTTTTAATAAACTCCTATTGATATTTATTGTGCTTCACATTTTATAAAGTGCATTTGTGAAAACGGAAATTTAATGAACTTATACTGCATGCCAGGGGCTAAGCTAAGTCCTAACCTGTTCTATGTCATTTAGTCCTTGCAACTACTCCACAAGCTTGCTTTCATTATTCTCATTTAAAAGATGAAGTGAAGTTTAGAGTGGTTTAAGATGCATCAGATTGATCCAAGTCAGGTCAACTGGATTTATTCCTGGTTAACTGTTAAACTGGATCTCTCAGAGGGAAACATGTGAAAAAGAGCCTGAGACAAAAGTTGAAAGTTGATGCTTTTTCATCAGTTAAAGACGTGTTTTCATCTCTCACATCTGCTTGATTGCAAAAACAAAGATTAGCAATGCTCTTGCTTTTTTTAAAAAAAATCACTCCTCTTGACTTCATCAGGATGACAAGATCTCAGAATATCAATAAATCTGAAATTGTTCACAAATCATAATTATGAAGAGAAACTGTAGCAGTTGCGGCAGTACAAAATCCAATGTGGATTTCAATGACCAATTATTATTAATGAACAAATTTGAAAACTGAATTTCACAAAGAGCATCACACTTCTCCCTGACACTAATGGGTGATAAAAATTAAAAATGATATAAACATGTTTCAAAGTCATCCTGCTGGCTGCTAAAAGTAGCCATCCATGCCGCGGTCAGGCATCGTCAGAAGCCCAGTCTGTGTGGCAGAAGTTCATGTTAGCCACTATGTCAAACTGTTCCCTTGAAATTTCAGCTTTGGTTAGTCCTCTTTGGCTAACATAAACTTTAACAGCAGTTTTGACTATGGCAGCAACACATAACCAAGGAGCATTCTTAGTTAAATAAATGTAGATTATCTCAAGGACCTGAAGGAATCAATATGTTCCCAGTGTCCACACACCTATCCTGAGAAAAATCTAACCCAAAGTTTAAGGTATTGTCAGTTTATGCAAAGTACATTACATGAGCCTATTCTCCAAGCAGACATTCATATCTGGGGATCCTTTCAAATATGAAAATAAAATATTTACCTTTTTGCTATGGGGAATAAAAAGACATGACAGTAGAAAATACATCCTGATAGAAAAATAGTTAAAGTTTTTAATTCTTTAAATACCAAGAGTTAACTTTTGTGACTACCCATTGAAAACAGGGTATTTGGGAACAATTTTGTTTTCACATTGTTATTCACATTTTTACTAAAACCAACATTCCTTTCACAAATCACAAAATGATTTCCTTATAAAAGAAGAGCAGCCAAGTGTCTGGTGGGTCTGTCTCTGTGCTTAGCTAAGTGTCTGTTAAATACAGTCCTGGGGTTCCCCCATCTACCCTGGTGGGCTCCGTCGTGCGGTGACACTTCACACAATATGTTCCCTGAAGAACCATTTCTGATGATCCGAGTTGGTACAGTCTCGTAAGAGTGGTACAAAACTGTCAGTCAAGTCCTTCCTCTCAGCCTGAACACATTTCTTGGACTGTACATGAAATAGAGAACCATCCTACAAAAGATAATAGACATTGTGCGTTCAAGAGAATTACAAGCAATTCCTGAGAAAGTACCTTTTCCTTAAAATGTGTTAAGTGCTCAGGGTGATTTTTATCATTTCAGAAATACTTATTGAGCAGTAAGTGTCTGCAGGTATGAAGGCAGCCCCCGACCGTCTGTGCACACAAGAGGCGTGTGGAGGCGTGTGTCATGCTTGCCTGACCCGGGAGCTCTTCAGGGGGGTCCTCGACTCTACCATCAGGGCTGATGGTGCCACCTGCTGGCTGTTCTGGGATCGGTCAGACCCTACATCTCCTCCCTCTTACTCTTTGCAACCCTGTGGACTGTAGCCCGCCAGGCTCCTCTGTTGATGGGGTTTCCCAGGCCAAAATACTGGAGAGGGTTGCCATCTCCTACTCCAGGGGATCTTTTCAACCCAGAGACTGAATCCGTGTCTCTCGCATCTCCTGAACTGACAGGTGGATTCTACATCGCAGCGCCACCTGGATCAGGACCCTATCTCACCCCTA
Organism: Neotragus pygmaeus; assembly: GCA_006410875.1. Lineage (NCBI taxonomy): Eukaryota > Metazoa > Chordata > Mammalia > Artiodactyla > Bovidae > Neotragus > Neotragus pygmaeus. The sequence continues at coordinate 718,472 of SJYV01034227.1, read as the reverse complement.
CTGATGTTCTTTTCCTTCAGAGTGATCAGGTCCAAAGGTCCTTTATTCATCTCTTCCACTTCCCTTAGGTCTCTGGAGGCCTCTTTCTCTTGTATTTAAGTGGAGAATGGGGGAACTTGGCTTTAGTCCCAGCTCAGCCACAGACCAGCTGGGTGAGGAGACAGGTCACCAGAGAGGAAGTAGGGCCTGCAAACTATGCCAATTTCCAAACCCCAAAGGACAATGACCCTCTCCAAGTCCTCTCCATCTCTTCTTTTCCCCAATTGTTGCTGAGATAACTTTCCAAGTCTCTCCCCAGTTTCTGGAGTTTATCTTTCCCTCTCTGTGTTGTAAGCTCAATAATATTAATATGGAAAGCCCTTAAAAGTGTTCACAAGTTGCCTTCAGAATGATGTGAAAGTAAACAAATAAAGTATCCTTCCTCACATCCCTCTAAAGAAACTTGCTTAAATGTTCACTGAAATTTAAGATTTTTAAGATAAAATTTTAATGGCATTTCAAACCAATTTCGTGATTTTTACCTTGCATTACTCTTCTTTGAGGTCTTACAATGGTTTCTCATTGGAAGAAAGAAGGGAACAGCAAAACTTTTGGGGTTTTCAGAAATATTTTCCCTATTATTTTTTGTATCATATAGCACTACAGTGCCTGGCTTTTCCAGGAAATCTGAGAATTTCACTGCTGATCCTAACACTTTCTACAACAAAAACATATTCTAACTTCTAATTATACTTAGAATTAATTCATTCATAAGTAGTACAGATGGATCTTTCCATCGCTGGGGCCAGGCTGGGAATGAAAGCTCTTCATGGAGATAAAAGTGAACTAATTCTTTCTTTTGAGTTATTTTCTTCGGATTTATGTCCTCAAGTGCTTTTTAGTGAGTCACTAGATATGACCGATGGATGAGTCCCACCGTGAGCTTCTTACAAATGTGCAAGAGGTAGTGCCTCTCAGACCTGAAATAACACCCGGTTCCAAATCAGCAGTGACTCTTCTGATGGAGAACCAACTCCGTCAGAGAGGTTTTCTTGGTTATTGCGCCACAAGTTAACAATGTAGAGCTTTACAGCTTCCAAAGACTCTTTCTGGCCTCACGTCTATTCACTAGAGGTAGATAAGGCTTCGATTATTATCCCCACTTTAGAGCTGGGAAAGATGAGCCTTAGACAACAGGCGTGGGTTAAACTTGGGTCTAATCTCATGCCCTTACACTTGGGGGTTTGTTCCATTCATCTGAACCCCAAGTAATCTCCAAATGCACGGGTTACAGCACCTCTTCCTATTCCAGTCAGCCACAGCTCAAGGTGTAAGGGGGACAGGAAAACTGACAGGGAGGGGACAGGGAGGAAAGAAGGGAAGTGATACCGGTGCTGGAGGCCATGGGACCCCTCGGGTTCACTGAGAAGTGCCTGGTCTCCTGTAGGGGCCGCATCCCTGAGACTTTAGGACTCACTTTACCTCTGCAGCCCCCTCTGCAGTTCATGGGATGGGGAGCCACAGAAGGAAGGCGCGAGATGGGTCGCCTACCTCCTGAAGGATGAACTTCTGGTCCTCTGGGGTGGTGTTCTCACACAGATGCATGATGAGGACGTCTGTTCCTTCCACCACTGCCACGCAGCCTTCTGGCTGGTGGGTGTTGTAGCGTATTTCATTCTGGGATGTGTATTCGAAAAACTAGAAATGGAGTAGCCAACATGCACCAGTTAGCCTCTGATGTGCAAAGAGGGCAATCTTTAGAGAGAGGAAGGAGAACCTGGGGTTACCGCGGCATGGGCGCTGGGGTCCTCACACCAGCCTGTGTCCCCGGAGCAGCCTGTACACCTCTGGAGAGGTGTATAGCCATTGTGAGTGGAGGGGCCCTTCTCGTTTGCATGAGCATGAGGTAGGGGATGGCCCGGGTCATCCCGCACCTGCTGTGCCTAACCCCAGGCTGGTGCAGAATGGCAGGAAAGAATATAGACTGGTTCCAGCCCTTGAGGGCTCTCTGTGCCCTTGACCAGCCACTTCCCCTCCTTTTCTTCAGTCCTTTCTGCGGGGAGCCAGCGTGAGGAATCCCACCCATGACAAGGTCCTGCGGCAGAGATCTGATGAGGCAAGGCGAGTCAGATCTCAGGGTTTCCTCCTGGTATTTCCTGAGCATGTACCCCCCAAACCAAAAATCTGCCAGCCTTTGTACTCTGCTTTTCCACTCTTCTGACACACTCTGGAAAAAGACAACTCAGAGCTTTAGTCTTCTGCATTTGAAAGGGATGTTTCAGTTAAACCCTCTCTGATAGCTCTCTAGTTTGCCTAACAGGTTCCCCCAGACCTCTTACAGCTTGTGAATTGCTTACAGCCCCCATCCACGAGAGGCGCAAAGCTTAAAAGCATCTTAAAGATACAGAGCCTTTTCTAGAGAGTTAAAAATTATATTGGTAGAGGATTTTCACTGTTGACTCAATGATTGCTGCCAGGCCTCCATATTCTTTATCTTTTAGGCAACTGGGAGGATGTTAATCAATGTAAACAGGATATAGAAAAAGATATATAGCAGTTTTGATGTTAGCAACACTAGACTTTTGAGTTGATTACTTTTGTTATAAATCACTGTACTCCTTTTACTTGTTATAAACTGCTGCATCTTTGCTATGTAAGAATGTAACTTTATTTAGTGCTTTCGGAGAGTGGCATCAGACTTTGGGAAGATCAACACAAATAAGTCTTCTGGTTGACAAACCCTTATCAGAAAAAAAGGCTGTAAAATGTTAATTGGCCCTTTTGGCTGGAAGATGATGTAAATCACCTAAGACTTGTGTATATAACTAGGTATGCAGAGAGAAAAGCCTGGTTTTTGTTGGCTAACGCTGCATAATTTTGTATTACCCATTGATCTCTATGTACAATCAAAAAGGTATAAAAGGCCTTTCTAGACAATAGGGGCTGGGGCCAGTCATTGGAAGAACTGGTTTCCCCCGTGTCTCCTCTTTACTCTAATTTCAGGCTGAATTCCCATCTGGGGCGTGGAGGCTCACCAAATCTACTTACTTGTCCTGGCTTCTAAGACCTGTGCGAAAGGGAGCCTAAGGTGGGGCACCCTTCGATATTCAAGTAGGCGCCGGTGGCCCAACGTAGATGGTGCAAACCTCTTGTCCTGAGATTTTATTGGTCTTCCCCGTAAGCCAAGTTATTCAGCCTCCTTTCTCCACTTAATTTTCCTACTACACTATTTCTCTCTAATCTAATCTTATATTTCTATATTAATAAATAAATAAGTTCTCCTCGCCTATGCCGTCCACGCTTCAAATTTCCCTGGATCCACCGGGGCTGGACCCTGGCGCCTTTCCTCCTCCTTCCCCCGAAATAAAATGGATGCAGCCATGCCTTGGAGACCACAAGGTGCTGTACAGAGCAGACAAAGGGCGGCTAGTGGGAGGACCTGCTCTGCAGAGCAATGGTTTTCTTACCCGAGGTGCCTAGGGGAAATGCTGATTCAGGGTCCTGGTCCCAAAGAGGAAATGAGGGTTCCCTCTGTCTGAGATGGGGCCGAAGAAGCTGCACTTTCACACTTCTAACAAGACACGCAGCTGCCCATCTGCCCTGCTCCACTCCCTTGCTTCCAGGAGATTCTGACGCAGGTGACAGGTTCCCAAGGCACATGGAGTAGTGCTTCTCAAACGAATCTCCCTTGGAAACCAGTCAGGACTAGAGGTGGGTTGGGGAGGGATGGGGTGGGTCTGGGAATCTGCATTTCCAAACCTGCATTTCTCAGGTGATGCTGATGGTACCACCTTTGAGGAGTGCTGTTCTAAAAGGGGTTGAAGAACCTGAAAAATTTAAGGCTGTAGGGGTCTGAATTATGAAAGTTTACTGTTGACCATAATGGGGCCTAATATTCAAACGGAATCGGAGTGACTCCAGGTTTGAGGAAAATCTGAATGCCCACCCTTCATCTCCGGTATCTCACACTTTACTTAGGACAGCAGGCTTTGAATGTCTAGAACCAATGCTTTGCTCTCTCTTGCATCCTCCCTGGACCCACCTTGGCAGTGTGCATGCCAGGCCAGGGTCCTGCTCCGGTTCTCAGACCTTCCAGGTCTTGCTCCCCTGCCCAGCCTGCAGTTCAGCATTTAACCCAGACATGTCCACCTGGGCCCTGACTGAGGAAACTGCCCTAAAAATTGCTTTGCAGTGTGGCACTACATATCAAATCCTATAATTCCATGTGAGATTTAATTCTGAATAAGTCATCTGAAATGCAGATCTGCTTTCCTTTATTTTTTCTTTCTGACCAAAGATGTTAGCAGCAGGGTTATTTATAATTACAAAAACAGGGAGGAAGGAATTAATTACCTCAACAGTAATTAATACAGTCACACAAAGGACTAGCAAGAGGCTGTTATGGATGATGTTCTCAAAGGATGTCGAAAAACACATGAAAAGTATGATTAAGTAATGGATACGATAAGACTATAAAACATGTAGATATTACAACAACCATTTAAAATACATAATCCCAAGGTCATGCATTAAAAAAGCTGGGAAGTAAATATATCTTAATTATAAAGGTGGTCATTCTGGGTCTTGTCATTTACTACTTGCTTCTACTTTTTATATTTCCTAAATGTTCTATGATGAGTACATATTACCTTTATAACAAGAAATCACATATTAAATGTTTTAAAAACACACAGGTTTCCCCTCATCTCCCTCTTTAAAGGCCCACCCACACCGATGATCCTTTGAGCACAGGGCCTCCCGCTGTCCATTGTCCTCCAGCCTGGGAAGGTCAAGCTGTTAAAGCAGCAGCCCCTACCTGGTTCTGACCCATCCCATGACAGCGGTACAGAATGACCTGGTGTCCCGTGATCTCGTGCTCGTTGGGAGGGTTATAGTCGAAGCAGTAATCTTTCAGTCCTTTGTTCTGGAGCTAAGCAAAACATAAAGGTGGCATTTGGTCCAGGTTTATACACAACAGATTTCACCCAGGGCTGGGAAGGCAGGTAAATGGAGTGAGAGCAGTGGCTGCCTGAAGAACCAGTCTCAGAGCTAAAAGCCTCTTCCATTTCCAGTTTTAAACGTCTTTCCCATTCTATACCATAGGCAGGAATCATAACACCCATTTTTAAAAAAATTAACGTTTACTGGAGTATAGTTAATTTACACTGTTGTGTTAGTTTCTGCTGCACAGCAAAGTGAATCAGTTATACATATACATATATTCAGTCTTTCTTAGTTTCTGTTCCCTTATAGGTCATTACAGAGTACTGAGTAGAGTTCCCTGTGCTATAGAATAGGTTCTTATTAGTTATCTATTTTATATATATATAATAGCATGTATTCGTCAATCTCCCAGTTTACCCTTTACCCCGCTCTCCCTACTTGTAACCATAAGTTTGTTTTCTACATCTGTGACTCTATTTCTGTTCTGTAAATAGATTCGTTTATATCATTTTTTTAGATTCCATATCTAAGTTATATCATATGATTCATCTTCATCTTTTAGGAAGATAAATTTGAGGAGCAGAGAGATGAACTTTTTATGGCCTGAGAGCTCACACTGCTTCATGTCTCATTCAGTCAGTTCAGTTCAGTCACTCAGTCGTGTCCGACTCTTTGTGACCCCATGAATCACAGCACGCCAGGCCTNGCCTCTGTCACCGGGTTGTGGCGAGGATTAAATAACATAAAAAGCTTAGGAACTACCAGGCACACAAATGCTCAAAGTTTGTTACCCAAAAAAGAAACAGAAAATTGCATCCTCTATGCCTCAGTCTTCTAATTTGCAAACTGGGAATCACAAAAAAAGGTTCACTCCAGGACTTCCCTGGCGGTCCAATGCTTAAGAATCTCCTGCCAATGCAGGAGACATGGGTTCGATCCCCATGCTGCGAGGTAACTAAGCCACAGCTACTGAGGCCTCGTGTCTAGAGGTCGTGCTCTCCACGTGTGAGAAGCCCGCACACCACAGCTAGAGAAAGCCCATCTGTAGCAACCAAGACCTGGAGCGGCCAAAAATAATTAATTAAAAAAAAAAATGTTCACTCCACAGGACTGTCCTGAGGTTTAAACAACATAATAAACATAAAAGGTTTCTTAAATTTTTTCCCTAAAAAGCCAGTCACCCCAGTTCACACAGAAAGACTCAGCAAAACAAAAGCACTGGTAAGTGTGGAGGTCAATGCAATGTCTGAGGAGGGAGAGAAAAGACCAAGAGAGAATGTCTGAGAACAGGTGCTGTTTGCTACAACAGGTGGTAGATAGGATGTGCTAACAATGACAGGTCTCTGTTCTGAGCGAATCTCTCCAAGGTCAGGGAGCAAAGGGGGCAAGGGTGAACAGGCATGGTGGGGCGGGGAGGAGAGAATGGGAGGGCTCTCTCACTGGCTTTTCTTTTCAGCATTAAAACTGCTGTCAAGTCTTGCCTAGCATTTAAATAGCATCATCCCTGGAGATAGCTGTTTCAGTTTCATTACAGTCTGTGTTCATAGAGTACAAATAGAAACCTTCGTGATTTTATTAGTTTCCATGCAACCCAGGAGAGATTTGCATGATAACATTTCAGTTCCTGACTTAAAGAAGGGTCCAATTAAAAACAGAGTGCTTGCATCGCCTGTNGTTTCATTACAGTCTGTGTTCATAGAGTACAAATAGAAACCTTCGTGATTTTATTAGTTTCCATGCAACCCAGGAGAGATTTGCATGATAACATTTCAGTTCCTGACTTAAAGAAGGGTCCAATTAAAAACAGAGTGCTTGCATCGCCTGTCATTGGAAAATGAAAAGCTTCCAGAGGTTTCCAAAAAATCTCTATCCTAACTGGCTCAGGGCCAGAAATCAACTATTCGGTACTACAGATTAAAAAAAACAACTACGGTCTTCAATTTTGTAGTTTGTTTTGTAAGAAATACTTTCAGGATGCCTGCAACCCTCCAATAAAAGTTAAAATATAACAGAAAATCTAAGGAAAGTATTTTTGCCTGGGCCTCATCAAGTCCTACATCATCACCTATTTTCTCGATAAAGCCCCCACACTACCTGGCATTCTGTGGATGTGTGAAGTATTAACAGAATGTATCTGTGGCAAGTTAAAATTTAATACATGGCCCTGGTAGCATAATCTGATTCATGTTATATAACCTAAGAGACTATTCAGCAGGTTCTGATGTGCTGGCTATGATGGAGGGGTGGCATTTCAGAAGTTACTGACTCCATCGGACACTCTCTCCTTTGCCACAGACACTGTGGTCATCTTATCCCTGATTTTGGCCACTGGAATGCCGTGGAATACAACCAAGATGAACATACTCGCTTGGAGTTGTCTTCTGGGGTGAGTTAGGGAAAAGCAGGAAAGTAAGCATGGCCTCCTCTCTAATCTGATGTTTCTTTTTATTCCCAACCTCAACAAAGCCAGTCTATCATAGTGAACTGTTTATAGTCTAGTCTGTAATCTAAGTCCATGGGGTCACAAAGAGTCGGACACAACTTGGCGACTGAACAACAGCAATACCTATCATCTAAGACCTTTTCAGCCTTTCCCCCACACCTGAAATTAAAATGAAAACTTCAGCAACAGTGTGGCTATGGCATTCGAAGTAACAGCACAGTCACAAAAACCTATTTCTCAGACTCTTTTTTCTTTTAATGATAAGTTTGATGGTATTTCCAATGGGGTCTATGTCCCCAGACTGTAATTCTTAAATATGCCACCTCATCAAAATCAATATGGAAGTTCTGGGGACAGGTCAATCAAATTTCACTCTGGGGATTCATAGAGGAACCAGACCTGCCCCCTGGATCCACTGCCTTGGGTAAGTTAATCTTGGGTTCTTTATCAGGTAAAAGTGATAGCTCTAAAATCCAATTTAAGAAATGGCTGTCCATTAAAAAGAATGAAATGTCATCTGCAGCAACATGGATGGACCTAGACAGTGTCATACTGAGTGAAGGAAGTCAGACAGAGATGCAGAAATATCATATGACATCTCTCATATGTGGAATCTAAAAAGAAATGATACAAATGAACTTACTTATAAGACAGAAAGAGACTCACAGACTTAGAAAATGAACTTATGGTTGCCAGGTGGAAGGGATAATTAGGGACTTTGGGAAGGTCAGGTACACACTGCTATATTTAAAATGGATAACCAACAAAGACCTATTGTACAGTGCATGGAACTCTGCTCAACGCTCTGTGCCAGCCTGGATGGCGGGGAGGGTTGGGGAGAGCAGATCCATGTGCACACATGGGTGAGTCCCTTCACTGTTCACCTAAAACTCCCATGGCATTGTTAATCACCTATACTCCAATAAAATGTTTTTGGTATTAAAATTTTTTTAATAAAAAAAAAATAGCTGTCTACTAAAATCTCTCTGAAATGAATCAGAGAGCATGTTTCACACAAGAAAACTAGGGCTGAGACAATGACTTGCCTAAGATACCGTAGCTGCTTACATGCCAAAATCCAAAACACACGAACTTCCCAGATGGTCCAGTGGCTAAGACTCCGTGCTTCCAATGTAGGGGACATGGGTGCCAGAACTAAGTTACCACATGCCTCAAGACGGAGGCAAAAAAATTAAAAAGCCAGTGTCCTTTAACTTCACACACTATCAAACAAGACTCAGTGGCAGAAAGAAGGTTGCTGGGTCCGTCCTTCGGCTCTCACTGTAGGTACCATCAGAACCAAACAAGGCCAGCCAGGAGACTTCTCCCGGGACTGCCTGTTACCAGACCTCGGAGGAAAGAGAGCAGCTGCCCTACCAACAAACATGAGCACCACAGTGAAGAATGTGCTCAAAGATAATGATGACAAACTCCAGGAAGTGGGGTTTAGAGGGATTTTCTTCCTTTCTTAAAAAAATTTTAATAGTGGGAAAATAGACATAAACTTAACCATCTTAACCATTTTCAAGTGCACCATTCGGTAATATTAAAGTGAAGTTGCTCAGTCATATCCGACTCTTTGTAACCCCGTGGACTGTAGCCTACCAGGCTCCTCCATCCATGTGATTTTCCAGCCAAGAGTACTGAAGTGGGCTGCCATTTTCTTCTCCAGGGGATCTTCCCAACCCAGGGATTGAACCCAGGTTTCCCGCACTATAGGCAGACACTTTACCATCTGAGCCACCAGGGAAGTCCTTTTGGTAATGTTAAGTATATTCATATTACCATGCGGAACGTTTTCATCCTGCAAAGCTGAAATTCTATATCCATTAAACAACAACTCCCTCACCTCCCCNATGCTGCGATTCATGGGGTCGCAAAGAGTTGGACACGACTAAGTGACTGAACTGAAATCACTTTTTTTTAGATTCCATATCTAAGTGATATCATATGATTCATACACATTTTAGGAAGATAAATTTGAGGAGCAGAGAGATGAACTCTTTATGGCCTGAGAGCTCACACTGCTTCATGTCTCATTAGTGCAGCCTTATTGCTTTACTAGTCCAACATAGCTGGGTTGTTACCTCACATATGAACCAAGTGTGTGCGCAGTCCTGTCCGACTCTTGTGACCCTAAGGACTGGGCCCACCAGTCTCCTCTGCCCATGGAATTTTACAGGCAAGAATACTGGAGTGGGTTGCCATTTCCTACCTCCCGACCCAGGGCTCAAACTGTATTTCTTGGGTCTCCTGCACTGGCAGGTGGGTTCTTTACCACTAAAACCACCTGGGAAGCCCTGTGTACCAAGGAGTTCCTGATATTACATTATCTTCAAAGGATACCCCAGTTAAGAGACCTGGCACTTCTCAGAAGTCCACCACTGTAGAGTACAAGGACAGTATAATACAGAGCCTATGGTTTGCACACAGGTCATACAACACATAAGTGGAAACACCTGAGCCTTGAATCCAGGACCTCAGACTTCAAGTCCAGTGCTCTATCGCTCAATATTCTCTAATCTAAGGTCATCTCTAAGGTACTTTTGGATCTAAATCCCTTTAATTATTCTAAGAGCAAGAAGCCCTGGAAGGTTCCATGCTCCAACCTCCCTTCCAGGAGCCTCCAAAAAGAGACTCAGTTCAGTTCAGTCACTCAGCNTAATCTAAGGTCATCTCTAAGGTACTTTTGGATCTAAATCCCTTTAATTATTCTAAGAGCAAGAAGCCCTGGAAGGTTCCATGCTCCAACCTCCCTTCCAGGAGCCTCCAAAAAGAGACTCAGTTCAGTTCAGTCACTCAGCTGTGTCCAACTCTTTGTGACCCCATGGACTGCAGCATGCCAGGCCTCCCTGTCCATCACCAGCTCCTGGAGTTTACTCAAACTCATGTCCATTAAGTCGGTGATGCCATCCAAACATCTCGTCTTCTGTCATCCCCTTCTCCTCCCACCTTCAATTTTTCCTAGCATTAGGTACCTTCCAAATCCCTTTCTGGAGGGTTTAAGGAACCTTCCCTGGTGGCTCAGTTGGTAAAGAATCTGCCTGCAATGCAGGAGACCCAGGTTCCATCCCTGGGTCAGGAAAATCCCCTGGAGAGGGAAATGGCAACTCACTCCAGTATTCTTGCCTGTAGAATCCAATGGACAGAGGAGCCTAGTGGGCTACAGTCCATGAGGTCGCAAAGAGTGGACACGACTGACTAACACTTTCACTTTCCAAGAACCTTCACTGGCTTCTGAACTCCACTCTGGCCCTGGCCCTTGTCCACCTTTGTCTAGCTTGGTTTTGGGAATAAGACTCAGCCATATAGAAAAAAGGAATCCATAATCCACTGGCTCATAAAACAGAGACCTCCATGTTCTTGAGGTCCCTTAACTTTGTGAAGGACCCTGGGAACAGGATAGGTGAATCATCAGGGGATCTTAGGTTTAGAAGAACTCAAATGTTATGAAGCCAAGTTGGCACTCTTGACCACCAATGGAACTCAATCTCAGATGAGTTCCCTACACTCAAAAGAGTCTGGAAAGAAAGGGGAAAAAAAAAAAAAAAACTAAAGAAGAAAAGAAACCCGTAAAGATTAAAACTTAGATTAATTAAGCTAACTCTATCAAGTTGGTGATAGACTTAAAGAATGATTTTGAGTGACTTTAGAGCATAGTGTGTTTGACTACACCTTCTTAGTGAAATATATTCTATAAATAAATAGAGCTGCAAAGGAATCTTTAACTTTATTCAGGGTCACACTGTCAGTGGGAGGGTGGAGCAGAGGAAAGGGAAAGCAGAAGAGGCAACATCTTTTCAGTAAATGCAGAATCTCAGGGACAGAGTTCATTATATCACTCTCTCTCTCTGCATTTCTGCATGTTTGAACATTTTTAATAATGAAATATGAAAATACCCTGCTTTGCAATTATCAAAACTTGCAGAATGGAACACTAGCTCTTCTGATGAATACCACAGAGCAGAGGAGGCCTCCCTAAGTTGGTGGAGTTCCAAGCAAAAGCCAAAGGTGCTGGACACTTGAGTTGACCTCATCCTACCAATATTTCTTCTAGGTTTTTTGAAATAACAGAAGTGACTCCTCTTCCTTACTATGGCTTTTGTGGATCCCTGAGTTGGGAATTAGTAACTCGCCCAGTTATTGAGATTTGAAGTCATGTGCTAAGGAGTTAGTTAAAAAAAAAAGACTTGGAAACACCAACTAATTCTCAGTTTTCATCTATAAAATAGGAGGCTGTACTCACCAACTGTGAGATGCTTCCAGTGCTGACATTCTGGACCTGAGGCCCAGACACTCAAGGGGAGAAAGAAGGACACTGGATGAGATGGGGGAGGCATATGAGAGAAGTCAGCGGTCCCCACAAAGGGGCCTTTCTTTTGCAGGGTTGGTCACTCAGGAGACCAGGTCACTCCTGGAGGCCAGAAGCACATTGCCCAGCACAGGCCCACCTCGCTCACCATCCCAAAGAAGCCAGGCCTGTCCTCGGGCACGTGCAGCTCTGGATACACGGTATTCAAGAACCACTTGAAGTCCTTACACCCAAGTCTTGCACGGAGCTGTCTCCTCTCTGTCACGTCCCCAAAGGGCTCCTGAGAAAAGGACAAAATGGTGAGTCCCTGCAAGCCACAGCACTTCCTATTAAAGACTTTCATTCACCCAGTAAGCTTTATTGAGCACCAACTGTGTGCAGAGCCTGCACAGGACAGAGAGGATAAGAAACCGTCTCAGACACAGTGGCAGCACCCAAGCAGGAGAGACTGTTGCTCAAACAATGACGCCCCTGGGTGCTCTTGCTGCAGGGAGCTGTGGCCAGGTGCAGGAAGGAAGGACACAAAGCCCCTGCTGGTGGGTCAGGAGCTGAATCCAGGGGCTGCACCGGCATCCCTGGCCCCCTGTGGTCACAGGCCCGCGGCATGTCAGCTGCACACGTGTGTCATGGTGTTCTGACAGTTTTACCACCGACACCTGGACACTCTCGTCTAAACAAAGCTAAGTATTCTAGAGGTAATTATGAATGAAAACTTTCTTATGTGCCCAATCTATTCAAGTCTAAATATATTCTTCCAATAATAAGAGCAAAATGCTACAATGATAAATACTTGTTTTATGGACAAAACCAATGATTACGAATTTTTGAATAAACAAATAAAGCAAGCATTTAGCACAGCAAATGTACGACCATGAGAGCAATGCTGAGTGCAGAGATAGGACTGTCCCCGTGTTACGCTGTTAAATGATTAAAATTTGACAAGTTAAAATATTTAACAAAATGATAACAATAAGGAAAAAGTCTGAACAAAATTTCAGGTTTCTCCTTGTTTTCCAGAAGTTCATTTTTCACTGAGAGTCATTGTGACCTCATCTTCAACCAAATATCCATTTCAACACTCTGCCACTGGGCATTCAGACAAAAGGTGCATGAGTGCCCCTCTTTCTAACATATTATTCTTTAGGAACCCTCAGAAAGAGGGATTTATCTGTGGGTTTTAGAATGGGTGACAGGGAAGAGCAGGTATTTCTACCCCATAGCCTTGGGCAAGACAGAGGAAGCAGTGACCCTGTAGCCGAGAGGCAGAGAAAGGCCACAGCAGAGGTCAAAGTGAGTGTCCACAGGGCTCCGAGAGCAGAGAGAGTGCCACTGGAGTGGACCCAGTTCTTCCCACATCTGCTACGAGCCCTTGGGCAAGCTCCTTAAATCACTCTCTCTCTGAACTTCAGTTTTCTCATCTGCAAAATGAAAATCTCCAAATTACTCTGAAGGACTACTGTAAAGATTCACAAGAAGAAATTTACATCAAATGGCCAGGAAAGAGGCCTTGGAGCCAACTTTTTGTCTTGCCATGTGGCCCCTTAGTTACATGAAGACAGGTCAGTGGGAGCCCCGTCCTGGCACGTGCAGGGGGTGGCCTGTTAGTGGCAGTAGGGCTCTCTGGTAAAATGTTACTTTTAACAGTAAAACCAATACTTGTGGTGTCTTCACACTTTCATGGTCATTCTCAGACATGAGGGTCCCCCAGCGTGAACATTCCCCGTTGAAGTTATGTCTCAGCTCTTGTCCTGAAAGCAAGCGTCCTGTTTACTACTTAGCACCATGGTTTTCAGACTGTTCTGTACTGTGTTGGCAATTTCACTGTTTAAAATGGCCCCCAAGAGTATTTAGTGCTATCTAGTGTTCCTAGTGCAAGAAGGCTGTGATGTGCTGGAGGGAGAAAAGAGGTGTGTCGGATGAGATTCACCTGGGTGTGAGCTCAATATGTGTTGATCAGTTGATAAAAATGTCTACCTGTAAGAGGTCTGCAGTAACCTAATCCTGTATTTCCCCCATGATCAATGGCTAAGGAGTCAGTCCCAAATTCAGTGATTGTGGTTCAGTGACTGTATGGAGCGTTAATTATGGTAAGGAGTGAGAAGCAACTGTCTGTTGTTTATTATAAGTGAAGGAATACAATTTTCCTCTTGGGTTGTGAGCACCCAACTTCCTCTCTATTTCTGGAAGCAGATCTACCACAGTAGGAGGCCAGAATCAGCTGCTTTTGTTTGGATGCGGCCAGAAGGAGTGTGGGTGTAGAGGGGGGACTCACCAGGCGGGCCTGGGGATTGCGATGGTAGTAGAGCTCTTTAAATTCATCCATCCACACTTCAGCTGCGCGGACACTGTTGGCCAGGGCCTTGTTGCGGGAGTAGGGAGCTTGCCTGGGGAAAACGTGGCCAACGTGCGAACACGGGTGTATCTCCAGGGTCCCCCCGCACTGCCAGATCTGTGCACAGAGCGGGGAGGAGGCGGGGTGATGGGGCTGAGCAGGGAGTGAGCTGCTGGTCTGCAATGCCTACAGTAAGCAGGCTGGGCACACAGAGGTCATGGCGAACGCTGCCAGGACCGCACCCCACTTGAGGCAGGCATTTCCCCAGAATAGTCAGGACACAGGATGCAGTCAAAGAGCAAGAAAGCAGCCCCAAAGACAAATAAGCCATCGGAACCCAGGCCCCAAAATCCATGCACGAAGGCTCATGCACTTGACGCCTGTGAGCACCCACAGTGGACCTCACTGGGAACTCACCCACTTATTAGGAAAAGCACATGCTGATTACCTGGTCTCCTAGCCACAGAAGATAGGAAAGCAGCAAGGAAGAAGAGAGGTTTGGAAGGGGGAAAGAAAGAGCTTCTAGAGGCAGGCAGAGCAGCCTGACACCTAGGGAAGAGGCAGAAAGACTGTTAAAAGCACACCCCAAAACTCAGCACACAGCCATCTGGAGCCCTTTCATGGACACATGATCAAAGACAGCTGCTGCTGGTGCTAAGTCACATCAGTTGTGTCCGACTCTGTGCGACCCCATAGACGGAAGCCCACCAGGCTCCCCCATCCCTGGGATTCTCCAGGCAAGAACACTGGAGTGGGTTGCCATTTCCTTCTCCAATGCATGAAAGTGAAAAGTGAAAGTGAGGTCACTCAGTCGTGTCCGACTCTTCGTGACCCCATGGATTGTAGCCTATCAGGCTCCTCTGTCCATGGGATTTTCCAGGCAAGAACACTGGAGTGGGTTGCCATCTGGTGCTTATAATGGGGGGCAGGTGTGAGTCGTCAGTGGAGGGCCAAAGTGTTATTTATTAATTCTTTTAAAGCAGCAGACCATATAAGATATTCCTCAATTTGAAAATTTTCCATTTAAAAGCACAAAGATCGGCATAAGGTTTTGATAGTTAAAATGCAAGATTCAGTTAACTAGGAAATCTACCAGAATGCTAAAGCTTTCCCAAAGGGGCATCTGTGTATCACACACAACAGAATCAATGTATGAGCTTGTTATAAAATGCAGACACCCAGTCCCTACCGTAAGTCTATCAAATCTGACTTTCCAGAGACCGTGCCTATGAATCTGCCTTTTTAACAAGTTTCCCTAACAAATCTTATAGATGTCAAAGTTTGAAAGTCACTGTGCCCAATAAATGGAGAAGAAAATGGCAACCCACTCCAGTATTCTTGCTGGGAGAATCCCATGGACAGAGGAGCCTGGCGGGCTACAGTTCATGGAGTCGCAAAGAGTAGGACACAACTGAAGTGATTTAGCATGCATGTGCCAAATAAAGAGGCTACTTAATCAGGCAGCCAAGCAAATCAAGGCTCCAAAACACGGGATCAGGAGGCAGGCGCCTGTGTTTAAGTGCAGTGTCTGTTATGCGCTCTTTGAGTGATCTTGGGCCAGTCACTTCCCCCTCTACCTGCCATCCCTCCCCTCAGTAAAATAAAAGAACTAGGTGACTTCCAAGAACTTTAGCAGCCCCAAATCTATTAAACGTGTATTTTAAGAGTATTTACAGGATGTGTGTGCCATTGTATTCTTTCAGGATTATTGGATAAACTGCCAATATAGAGGAAAAGTCCACCAGGCTCTCCCACCAAAGCCATCATTCCCAAAGAGAGACAAAAAAAAACAACAACAAAAAAAAGCAGGTTAAAAACAAGTGGAAACAGAAGACTGGAGTACTTACCCTAAAGGAGAATTCGAGGTTTTCTCCACCCCAAACTTCCATTCCTATATCATAAGACCCCAGGTATTCAAAGTATTTCTTACTCACAGCAAACAGCCCACCAGCCATTGTTGGAGATCTAGAAGCATGTGAATCATAATTTGAGGTAAGCAGCAGGAAATCAACACAGTTGGTTTCTACCACAAACCCTAAGTCCATTCACTCACATAAGCACACCCCGAGTTCACGCTCTCTGCCTGGAGCTAAGATGGGTCAGCAGCTGGATGACCCCCACAGCCCCTGCCCCATAGCCGCTGCCCTGGGGAAGCTCATAGACATCTCACTAGGCAACACAGAACTCTGTGGGTGACTAAGGTCAACCTGGGACCCTGTAGAAATACAGAAGCAGCCATGAGATGGGGAGGCAGGCAGGCAGGGCTGAGTTTCTCGGAGGAGGCACGGTCTGCAGAACAAAGTGGAGTTAGCCCAGAAGAGGAATGATTGATCCTCCGAGAAGACAGGAGCAGGACCACAGGCCTAAGGGTGAGAGAAACCCTTGAACTTCTAGGAGCACAGACGAGAGAGAGAGATGAGCAGAGAGAAACCAAGTTCTGAGAGGATGGCAGGAGGCAGGCCAGGTGGCACTGCCCAGAAAAATCCTTAAGGAAAAGAAACAAGACACAAAAGGATAAATATCGTGTGATTCTACTTATATGAGGTGCATAAAATAGGGAAATCCAGAGATGGTAAGTTAACAGGAGTTGGAGGAGGGGAGGAAAGTGAGGTATTGCTTCATGGGTACAGAGTTTCTATACAGAACTTCCCAGGTGGGGCAGTGGTAAAGAATCCACCTGCCAAGCAGGAGTTCAATCCCTGGGTTGGGAAGATTCCCCCCGAGAAGGAAATGGTAATCCACTCCAGTATTCTTTCCTGGGAAATCCCATGGACAAAGGAGCCTGGCAGGCCACAGTCTATGGGTCACAAAGCGTCAGACATGACTTAGTGACTCAACAACAACAACACTGGGTGATGGAAAAGTTCTGGAAATATATAGAGGTGATGGTTGTGCAATACTGTGAATGTGTGTGACACTAGTGAATTGTGCATTTAAAAATGGTTAAAAGGGTAAATTTTATGTTATACATACTTACCAAAATTATCAAAATATAACAATATAAATCCACATGTATAGCAAAGGTTTTTTTATCAAAAATAAACAAATACTCTGGAAAATGAAAAGAGAGGCAATAGCTAACCATCCCTCCCGAAGGCCTTCACTGACAAGTTGGCCAGATGCAGTGAGGCACTCAAAGAAGGAGCCCCCGACCTGATGACATCGATGGGGGACCGCATGCGGATCCTCTCCTTTTCAGGAACCACGTGCCACGTGAACACCAGCCTCCAGTCAAAGCCGCCGATCTGGGGCTCCCCGGCATTCCCCAGGTACTCGAAGGTGTTCCAGTCAATGACATCAATCACAGGGCACACCACTGCCGACTCCTTTTCATGGATCCTGGAAACAACCAGAACACCCTGACACTCTACCATGCACAGGCAGGAGGAGGACCAGGTAGCCTGGGAATCCAGTCCCCTCAGCCTTCCACTGAAAGGAGGAACGCCCGTGTGAGAAAGGCCTGCTTCTCTTATTCCAGGTGTCTACAGCCAGGTCAGCCCCAGCAGAGGAACCTCGTGGGGGTGTTGGGTGGAGGCGGGCCAGGTACAAGGATTCTAGCCCTGATATGTAAAGTCCATAGCTTTAACAGTCTGATTCCATGTAAAGATATTCTGGTTAAACTTGAATCCTTCTATGAAAGTCACAATGTCAAAATCCAAGCTAACTTTTAAAACAGAAAGCAGACTTTCAGTTTCTCAAGACTGTAAGCGACTTCTTCCTGTAATCACAATGAAACATCTTAAAGTCAAAAAATAATTATTTTCTTACGAACAGAGATACACCCAGACCAAAGTGTCTGCTTTGGAACTAGCAAATAAATTTTAATCCTGCCCCTTATTTGCTGTGTGACATTAGTGTTGTCATCTAACCACTCAGAGCCTGTTGCCTCTGAAACAATAATACATACTTGGAGGGTTAATGTGGACTCCCTAACGAGGCTGGCAGAGAACCTGGAACTACAGCTATACTTTTCTTTTAATCTTCTTTGTGATTAAATGTTACATATAGTGGAAAATGTGATAATTTCTTGTTGCAGCCATCAGCCTGTGCATAGGCTTCAGTGATTCTCTCCACAATCACTCTTACAAGCCCATCCATCTTTCAGCAGGCTTCCAGACTGTGCTTCTTTGCATCTGACAGCACACCAGGAAGCATGAGCTGAGACTGGACCATATGTGAACATTAGATTTCTCTGGATTATATTTTGGGGGCAGTTCTCTAGTATCTGAGACCTATAAACCATAAACCTGTGATTTGCATCCAGCGGGTTGGAACCAGGGGTAGTTTAATTTCTACAAGAAAGGGAAAACTGGGGGCAGCCAGTACTGGAATAAAGGATTCTAAATCATGATTAGAGAATGTGCTGGCCCAGTTGCAGCAGTTACTGGGTAGAGCTTCCTGGCATCTTGGGAGTCAGGGACCAGGGATACCAAACATCCCACAGTCCAGTCCTACACAGCAAAGAATGCTTCTGCCCCAGATATCAACAGCAGCTCATAAGATGCCAGGAGCACAACCTCATTAATGTGACAACCAAGAACATCTTCCACTTTCAAAAGCCCCTAAAGGGAAGGGATTACTGTGCCTGGCTGAGACCACACCTGAGGGACAGTCTACAGGCCAGTGTCTCAACTCTGAGGCATACCCAACTCCCTGGGGAGCTTCTGAAACATCTAGAAGGCCAGGAACTAACCCAGAAGTTCAGATCCAAATCGTCTGCTATAGGATCAGGACTTTTTAAAGTTCCCCAGCTATTTCTAATGGGTAACCAGGGAAGAATACCCCCGACTCCAGGTATGGAATAAGGATGTGATTATGTGGAATGCCACCTCACTCTCTCCAAAGGTGGACTGGAGTGGAATGGAATTCCAGATGGCATTTATGCATCAGCTGAAGGGGAAAAGCGTGCACCCTCACCTATGATTTTAGGTAGGANTGATTATGTGGAATGCCACCTCACTCTCTCCAAAGGTGGACTGGAGTGGAATGGAATTCCAGATGGCATTTATGCATCAGCTGAAGGGGAAAAGCGTGCACCCTCACCTATGATTTTAGGTAGGACTAGGAGAAGGAAATGGCAACCCACTCCAGTGTTCTTGCCTGGAGAATCCCAGGGACGGGGGAGCCTGGTGGGCTGCCGTCTATGGGGTCGCACAGAGTCGGACACGACTGAAGCGACTGAGCAGCAGAGGTGGCCCTCTGTAGGGAAAGTGTAGGCAGGAGGGAAGGGTGAACCCATTAGGCCAGATTCCAGAGGGAGCACCCAGCTGTCACTATGTTCTAAGTGATCTCAAGACTCTAGCACTAGCCTGAGGAACCCTGAGTCCTTGCTGCTGCTGAAGCCCATTAGAGCTGAGCGAGGAGAATGAGGCATCGAAGGTCCAGGATGGCAGAAGTGTCAGAGCAGAGCCTGGTCTCATGCAGCAAGGAAGGCGAGGGGGTCCCCAGCTCTTCCAGACAGACCTTGGCAACCAAGCACTGGGGGCCGGCGAAAGTAGTTTTCCAAATGTACAAACTCTGATCTTCCAGCCCTCTACCCACTCGCCACAGTGGGGACCAAGCAGAGAACCTGCCCCTCCCTAGACATTCTTCTTACACCTGGAGGAGCTCAGGGCTTGCCAGTCCAGCTCCTGATGCAGAATCAGTAGGATAGGGAGGGAAACAGGGAAGAGAAGAGAACAAAAGTCAGCCGAGGGTGAGCCGTAAGAGGCTGTGGGACAGCAGGAGAAATGGCGTTGAAGCTGTGGCTGTATTTATGCTTTCATGACTCCATAAAAATAGGTATTAAAAATAAATATTTTATGACTATGGTGGTGGTGGTGGTTTAGTTGCTAAGTCGTGTCCGACTTTTGTGACCCCATGGACTATAGCCTGCCAAGTTCCTCTGTCCATGGGATTCTCCAGGCAAGAATCCTGGAGTGGGTTGCAATTTCCTTCTCCAGGGGAACTTCCCAACCCAGGAATCAAACCCAGGTCTCCTGCATTGCAGGTAGATTCTTTACCAACTGAGCTACAAGGGAAGCCCATATTTTATGACTATATTATAGGTATAAAGACAACCCAGGCTATATTTATTATTGTGATATTCACTTTTCATTCTGATTTTCAAAGAAATTATCACAATTTTTGGGGGGAGACCCTTAAAGTTTCACAGGTGGGCCCTAGGCATTGTTGGTACTGGGTGTAATGGATGAGACAGCTGGCTTGAAGGAAATATATCAAAACATATTCTCTAGGAATACAATTCTATGTGACTATTTTTTCTTGGTTGATCATACTAAGTTTTCTATAATAAATGTGTAAAATAAGCAGTAATAAAAGCAAACACTCATCTGGGGCCTCCTGTCTACTGGCATGTTCTAAGTGCTGGCTATATATTAACTAACTTAACAGCCTCCACAGCCACAGGACATCCCCTCCACGTGAGAGGACACATCCCCTCCATGCCAGGGGACAGAGGCTTTGGCCAAGGAGCATCTGAGCCCAGCACCCTACCTCCCACGCCAGTTTGTTGGGGACCCCGCCACCCACAGACGCACCTCTGCAGCAGCGGCTCCAGCCACCCCTCATGGCACTCGCAGTGGCAGTCCAGAAAGGTCAGCACGTCGCCCTTGGCCACGGAGGCCCCTAGCAGCCGTGCTCGCACCAGGCCCTCCCTCTTGTTGGCACGGATCAGGCGGACCTTGGGCAGCCCCGCCAGCTCAGTGGCCAGGCGCTCCTTCAGGTGTTCTGCAGAGGCAAGCAGGACAACGAGGGTCACACCACACATCCCCAGCCGTGTCTTCCCAGGGCCTTCCTGTCCTGAAAAGGAGACTAAATAGATACAAGCCTCCTTTGTTCTGCACCAGGGATATCCTCACTGCGCCAGGAATCAAGCCTGGACACCCCCGGAGGGCTGGCAGGCAGGGGTGGAGGATTCTAGAACCACTGAAGAAGGGCTCCTGCTCAAAACACAGGTACGTAGATTTATACTCTTGCAAGGGGTGAATGTGGCAGGTGGATCTATCTCAATAAAGCTATCCCCCCACCAAAAATACCTTGACTTGTGAACATTTAAATAAAAGCACAAGATCCATCCATTTGCAATTTTTCCAAAAAATTCTTATATAAAAGTTAATTTATGTTAATATGTAATACATCATAAAATTTTAATTTACATGGAACTATGTTAACACAGATTTTATTTATAATTACATTAATCCAAATTTTCTCAGAAGCACGATTCATTTGACACAGTAATAATAATAATGGTGGCCAACATTAGAAGGCTCAGTGTGCTAATTACTACTGTCCAAGTGATCCACATAACTCACCCTATGAAGTAAGTACTACTGTGTGTGTGTGTTCAGTCACTCAGTCACATTCCACACTTTGCGACCCTAAGGACTGTAGTCTGCCAGGCTCCTCTGTCCATGGGATTTTCCAGGCAAGAATGTTGGAGTGGGTTGCCATTTCCTCCTCCAGGGGATCTTCCTGATCCAGGGATCAAACCTGAGTCTCCTGTGTCTCCTGCACTGCAGACGGATTCTTTACCACTGAGCCACCTGGGAAGCCCCTACTACTACAGTACTACTACTGTACCCATTTTATGGATGAGAACATTGAGGCTAGAGGGACTAAGTGATGGGCTGAGGACCCAGACAAGAGAGCGGAGGGGCTATGATTTGAACCCAAGGACTCAGGCTCAAGTCCACAGCCTTAACACTGCCTCCAGAGCTTTCTCCTACAGTTTCTCATCCTTATTAAACAAATCCAAAATTTGTCAGGAGGACACGCTTACCCCATTTTGCAGAAGAGGAAACGAGTCCTTATGAGCTGAAAGGACAGGCACACAGCTAGAACTGGTCCCTGGACTCCTAACTCCACACACAGGCCCTGGAACTAAAGGCCCCCCAATTCACACCCCTCAGTGGGTCAGGTGGGACCCACTCAGCAAAATAAAAAGGACAGCATCTCCCCACATTGATTAATACATGGGCTTTGTCTCAAAGTCATCCTCAGTCATCAGTGAAGGGGAAAATTTTGTACAATGTCCTAAGTTGCTTTGTTGTTGGTGAAATGTTTCTCCAAATATTCTTGATACTCAAACAAAAAACAAAAACAAACATTCATTGATTGATTCTTCAACCCTAAATATAATTGCGTATAAGTGGATAGCAGGAATAAGGGAGGAGACTTTCCAAGCAAAGCTAATTAGTAGCAGGGCCCAGTGAACATACAGGAAAATGCTGGTGCCGCTCTCCACTACTCATTATGGGTTTGGTCGGCATCAATCTTCTGTCTGCCTGAAGTGTCTTATCCCATCCTGGAAGGTGCTGACAAGTCTCATCGGCTCAGGCTGACACTGCAGGAAGGGTGGGAGGAGGGTGCAGGGCAGGACTTCTTCCTCCAATACAGGCTGAGGGGAGAATCCTGGTTTACACATCACCACCATGGGGACGGAGAATCTTGGCCCCACAGAACCTTGTATTTGCAGGAGAACTGAATTGTGCTGGAGGGGTTCATACCACATTCCTGCCTGCTGAGCAGTGGCTTCGTCCCATAAAAAGAAATAATCTGATGTCTACTTCTGAATGAATACATTTCTGAAAGTTTCAGGCACTGTACAGTTTTTAAAATATTTCCTAAAAACAGAAGTTATCACTGAACAAGTGCCAGCAATGTGCCAGGTCCTAACAAGCTACGACTTCATTTAATCCTCACAATGACCCTGGAAGGTAAGAACTACTATCATACCATTTTACAGGACTGGAAGCCAAGGTTGAAAGTGGTTAAGCTCCGTGCTGAAGGCTATACGGCTGTAAAATGTTGGAGCTGGGATTCTAGGCTATGCGGTGTGACCCAGGATCAGTGTCTATATAGACATATTTAAAACAACCCTGGGAGGAAAGAAAATGGAGACCCATGCCTACTATATGCTGGCTGCTACATAAGGTTCTGTGCTACACATGATCTCATTCATTCTTCACCACAAATCTCAGATTTAAATGTGCTGTGCTAAGTCACTGTAGTCGTCCAACTCTTTGCGACTCTGTGGACTGTAGCCCACCAGGCTCCTCTGTCAATGGGATTCTCCAGGCAAGAACACTGGAGTGGGTTGCCATACCCTACTCCAGGGGATCTTCCGGACCTAGGAATCGATCCTAAGTCTCTTCTGTCTCCTGTACTGGCAGGCGGGTTCTTTACCACTAGTGCCATCTGGGAAGCCCTGATTTAAGTGTAGATAAACCCATTTACAGATGAGAAACCAAGAATCAGAAGACGAGTGACTTGCCATGACAGGTTACGGTGAGGCTCACCTGCAGCTGCAGACCCCGCACCTCAGTGCCCTGTAGACTACAGTAGGCCTCGGCCTCCAGCCCCGCTTGCGTGCTGCCAGGGGGAACGCCAGCTGTCCTCTGACTCCCTCTCCCCATGCTTTTCAGCTGAGCACATGGCCACCCACCATAGAGATGATGTTTCCAGTCTCCCCTACAAGTAGCTGTCGCCAAGTGACCCTGTTCTACTCAACGGGATGTAAGGGTGACTTCCAAGTGGACTCCCAGTCCCCTGGAAACCCTTCCTGACAGGAGTAAACAGGAGGCGAAGAGCCAGCCTGGGCCACGCCATCCTCGAGAAAGGGGAATCAGGGCAGGAGGAGCGGGGCCCTAACGCCATGGAGCCGCCACACCTGCCCTAGTCTATTATCCCAGATTTGCAACAGGAGAGAGAAATCAACTTTTATCTCCTGCAAATCACTGTTATTTTGTGTTTCCAGTCAGGACAGATACACAGGCTCTGAGGTCAGACAGACCAGCCTCAGAGCCTGAAGCAGCAGATAAGCAGCGGCTCTACCCTGAAGGGGGTGCCCAGAGGTTGGTGACTGGGTCGGAAGCAGGCTCAGCACCACACCCACAGCTTTCCCTGTGGTAAGGCCCTGACAACTCCCCTCACTTAAGCTTATCTGACTACTGCTTCACTGACACCACTAACCCCAGCCAGGCAAGGCCACAGCAGNACCCAAGGACTCAGGCTCAAGTCCACAGCCTTAACACTGCCTCCAGAGCTTTCTCCTACAGTTTCTCATCCTTATTAAACAAATCCAAAATTTGTCAGGAGGACACGCTTACCCCATTTTGCAGAAGAGGAAACGAGTCCTTATGAGCTGAAAGGACAGGCACACAGCTAGAACTGGTCCCTGGACTCCTAACTCCACACACAGGCCCTGGAACTAAAGGCCCCCCAATTCACACCCCTCAGTGGGTCAGGTGGGACCCACTCAGCAAAATAAAAAGGACAGCATCTCCCCACATTGATTAATACATGGGCTTTGTCTCAAAGTCATCCTCAGTCATCAGTGAAGGGGAAAATTTTGTACAATGTCCTAAGTTGCTTTGTTGTTGGTGAAATGTTTCTCCAAATATTCTTGATACTCAAACAAAAAACAAAAACAAACATTCATTGATTGATTCTTCAACCCTAAATATAATTGCGTATAAGTGGATAGCAGGAATAAGGGAGGAGACTTTCCAAGCAAAGCTAATTAGTAGCAGGGCCCAGTGAACATACAGGAAAATGCTGGTGCCGCTCTCCACTACTCATTATGGGTTTGGTCGGCATCAATCTTCTGTCTGCCTGAAGTGTCTTATCCCATCCTGGAAGGTGCTGACAAGTCTCATCGGCTCAGGCTGACACTGCAGGAAGGGTGGGAGGAGGGTGCAGGGCAGGACTTCTTCCTCCAATACAGGCTGAGGGGAGAATCCTGGTTTACACATCACCACCATGGGGACGGAGAATCTTGGCCCCACAGAACCTTGTATTTGCAGGAGAACTGAATTGTGCTGGAGGGGTTCATACCACATTCCTGCCTGCTGAGCAGTGGCTTCGTCCCATAAAAAGAAATAATCTGATGTCTACTTCTGAATGAATACATTTCTGAAAGTTTCAGGCACTGTACAGTTTTTAAAATATTTCCTAAAAACAGAAGTTATCACTGAACAAGTGCCAGCAATGTGCCAGGTCCTAACAAGCTACGACTTCATTTAATCCTCACAATGACCCTGGAAGGTAAGAACTACTATCATACCATTTTACAGGACTGGAAGCCAAGGTTGAAAGTGGTTAAGCTCCGTGCTGAAGGCTATACGGCTGTAAAATGTTGGAGCTGGGATTCTAGGCTATGCGGTGTGACCCAGGATCAGTGTCTATATAGACATATTTAAAACAACCCTGGGAGGAAAGAAAATGGAGACCCATGCCTACTATATGCTGGCTGCTACATAAGGTTCTGTGCTACACATGATCTCATTCATTCTTCACCACAAATCTCAGATTTAAATGTGCTGTGCTAAGTCACTGTAGTCGTCCAACTCTTTGCGACTCTGTGGACTGTAGCCCACCAGGCTCCTCTGTCAATGGGATTCTCCAGGCAAGAACACTGGAGTGGGTTGCCATACCCTACTCCAGGGGATCTTCCGGACCTAGGAATCGATCCTAAGTCTCTTCTGTCTCCTGTACTGGCAGGCGGGTTCTTTACCACTAGTGCCATCTGGGAAGCCCTGATTTAAGTGTAGATAAACCCATTTACAGATGAGAAACCAAGAATCAGAAGACGAGTGACTTGCCATGACAGGTTACGGTGAGGCTCACCTGCAGCTGCAGACCCCGCACCTCAGTGCCCTGTAGACTACAGTAGGCCTCGGCCTCCAGCCCCGCTTGCGTGCTGCCAGGGGGAACGCCAGCTGTCCTCTGACTCCCTCTCCCCATGCTTTTCAGCTGAGCACATGGCCACCCACCATAGAGATGATGTTTCCAGTCTCCCCTACAAGTAGCTGTCGCCAAGTGACCCTGTTCTACTCAACGGGATGTAAGGGTGACTTCCAAGTGGACTCCCAGTCCCCTGGAAACCCTTCCTGACAGGAGTAAACAGGAGGCGAAGAGCCAGCCTGGGCCACGCCATCCTCGAGAAAGGGGAATCAGGGCAGGAGGAGCGGGGCCCTAACGCCATGGAGCCGCCACACCTGCCCTAGTCTATTATCCCAGATTTGCAACAGGAGAGAGAAATCAACTTTTATCTCCTGCAAATCACTGTTATTTTGTGTTTCCAGTCAGGACAGATACACAGGCTCTGAGGTCAGACAGACCAGCCTCAGAGCCTGAAGCAGCAGATAAGCAGCGGCTCTACCCTGAAGGGGGTGCCCAGAGGTTGGTGACTGGGTCGGAAGCAGGCTCAGCACCACACCCACAGCTTTCCCTGTGGTAAGGCCCTGACAACTCCCCTCACTTAAGCTTATCTGACTACTGCTTCACTGACACCACTAACCCCAGCCAGGCAAGGCCACAGCAGCCCCTCACACATCCTCCTTCCATCCTTACCCCCCAACCCCGCTCCCCAACCCCCAGCATCAGTCAGCCTGTCTCAACAGGGCAGCACAGAGTCCCCAAGACCTAGCAACCTTACAGCTCTCCCAGCAGCCCTCAGGCGGCTCCCTACAGGCTCCTATTTAAGCTAAATTCCTTCTATTGTCCGCCTGATCTGGCCTCATCCACCCCGCAATCCCATCCCCAGGTCACCCTCCACTGGCTGGTGGTCTGACCCTGAGAATGGCTGCTTGTTTCAGCTTCTGCACCTGCTGCTCCCAGCCCGCCCCCCGTGCCCAGACCTTCACTGGGCTGCCTCCTTCTTCATCCTGTTGTTATTCAGTCATGTTCCACTCTTTGCAACCCCATGAACTACAGCACACCAGGCTTCCCTGGCCTTCACTGTCCCTGGAGTTTGCAACTTTGGGCTTTAAAGAGGCCTCCCTGATCTCCATCAGCTAGAGTAGTGCTGGTCCCCAAGCTCGAGGTGTTCTCCTATTCCCATTATTCTTTCAGGGCACCGTCTACTCATGCTGGTATAGTATCATGTTCTATTATGTATGCTGTATACTGTGTTGCGTGATGTATGTGTGATACATATATAGTGTTGTATTATGTGATGCATGTGTTATGTTCTTCGTGTGTTTACTGACCATCTCAACCCACAGCTCTAGAATGTGAGTTTTACGAGGTCAGGGGTTTATCTTGTTTCTCATGGGATCCCCAGCACCCAGCTCATGCTAAAAAAAATCCTCCTGAATAATAAAGGGCCAGCCTCAGCCTGCAAGTGAATTGCTGGATCCCAGGTGACTGGTCAGGCCTGCAGGAACACCAACCATCCTTTCAGTGGAATGTCTCGCCCTGGCTTCAGTTCTTCTTCTGTCTGGACTGCCCCTTTTCTATTTCATCTCAAAGTCAGTATCTTCAAGGCCAAAGCCCTGTGGTTTTTCCAGTTCAAGGAGGGCACCACCACTTACCCACAGACCCAGGCCGGAAGCCCGAGTGTCCTCCTCACAGCTTAGCCAGTCTCCAGGCCTGTAGATGCTGCCTCCTGAACATCCTCCTCCCACCTGCCTGCCCTCCCCACCCCTCCAACCTGGGTCACCTCCATAGCCCCCTCATCTCCCTGCAGAGCTTTCCAGTACCCCATTCTCCACACTCCAGTCCAGAGGGTTTCCCCAAAGAGCAGACGGGTCTCTTGCTTGAAATTCTGCTTTGGTTTCTCCCTCAGGACAAAGCCCCAACTCCTCAACCTTGCGTCTAGGTCCTGCACCCTCTTCCTGCTCCTTTCCTGTTCCTCCCTGCAGCAGCCAGCTCTCCGTCCTTCCTGAACTACTTGCAGATCCTACACAGTCCACACAGCACTGCAACTCCTTTCCATATCCTGTGCCCTCCACTTGAAACACCCTCCCTCCTCATTTGCAGTCCACAAACTACCCAGCCTTTAAGACTATGGTCAACCACCTGCTCCTGAGCCACCCAGGTGGGTGAGGGCCCCTCTCTGCCTCCTATAGCACCGAGTGGTAGAGCACTCTGCCATCACATCTGCATCCCCCTACCCAGCTCCAAGCTCTCTGAGGGCAGGGGCCAGGCCCAGGGAGATGCAAGCAGCCCATCCTTCCCGCCCTGTTCTATGTACCCATGTCACACCCACCTCACAGGCACAGTCATTAAAGGGCAGGCTCTTCCAAGAGCCCAAGTCAGGGGCTCACCTCGATCACTGTAGTCATCTACAAGGATAACTTCTTCTAGCAGGGTGTCTGGGGATGTCTCGAGGACACTGTAAACTGTCCGAAGGAGAGTTGACCAGGCTTCATTATAAAACGCTATGACGACAGATGTCGTGGGCAATTGATCATAATTGTATTTCTTCTCTTTGCACCTGCAAATACAACACAATTTCAGGAACTAAGACCCTGCTGGTGACTTGTATACCAGGCCCAGGCTGGTGCTGGGTTTGGAGTGAATGGAACACAGGTCATGGTCTCAGGGCCTCCCTCTGGGAAATGGTAAATAACCTGCTGGGATCTTCCAGATCACCCATGATTCAGTAGGAATCCCAGCAGATTCTTTAAAAGATTCTAAAATGATACCTAATGAGTTTGACCTGCAGGATGCTGTTTCTAAACTTTAAAGCGATTTTCAGATTTTTGCCAACATTCAAACTCAGCAGACTCAGGAAGGAGGGGGTACTGCCAGTTCTCCCCGCCTAACAACCACCTCTCCCATCTGTCCACGCCTTTCCAACCCCACCGCTGGGCCTTTGCTCAGACTGCATCCTTTCTTTCTTTTTTTTAAAGACTTTTTTTGATGTGGACCATTTTTAAAGTCTTTGTTGAATATGTTCAGCCTTTCTTTAAATTGAATAAATTTAATTTTGAAAACCTCACTGTCATTATTTCCACTGTTTCTCTTTGGATCTGTGCACACGTGGAACTAAATGTTAGCTTTTCTTTGTTTTCAAGATTTAAAAAGTCTTTAACTTTAGGTTTCAGAAAAATACATTTTTTTCATGTAGTACAAGCAATTAGTTCTTTCTGATGCTTCTAGTGGGCTATGGCAGCTTTTCTATGCAACCTGTCTAGTACTCAGAGGTATGCTAAATCCAGACATAATTAAGCACTAGCTGTGTATTAAATCATCTAATGGCCTCCACAGTCTCAGGAGGTAGGTACTATTACCAGAGAAACACAAATATCACTTATATGTGGAATCTAAAATGTGACACAAATGAACTTATTTACAAAACACAAACAGACTCACAGACATAGAAAACAAACTTATGGCTGCCAAAGGGGAAAGTAGGAGAGGGAGGAATAAATTAGGAGTTTGGGATTAGCAGATAGAAACTACTATAAATAAAGTAGATAAACAACAAGGTCCTAGTATATAGCACAGGGAACTGTATCCAATATCCTATAATAAACCAAAATGGAGAATAACTAAATCATTTTGATGTACACCAGAAATACAACACTGTAAATCAACTATACTTCAATTAAAAAAAAAGATAAAACATCCTTTAAATGCCTTCTCCTTCATGAACTTCAACATATCCTCCTGAACATCTCTAAATTTGCATCCAGGAAAAACATTTCCCTCTTTTTCTGGGCAATAAAAAGCTGTGTATTCTTCAATTAGACAAAGGCAGACATGTATCATTCAGGGTTCCACTTCTGGAAAGACAAAGAGAGCTCAGAACCAAATTTACTACTAAATCATAGTAAGCCATCTTTTCCTTAACTTTCTGGCATAATCCATATGCTTTGTGAAGGCAGGGGTAGAGTTGTGCTTTACTCTGTATTTTCTGCATGCTTTGCACTGTATCTAGTAATAATAGTAACATTTATTGAGTGTTTACTATATGATAGGCAGTGTGCTAAACGTTCCACAAGCATATTCCTTAAAATCTTCTTTATAATCTTCATAAAAACCCTTCTGGATGAGGATACCGTAATGTCCACCAGTACAGTATATGTCTATGTATTTTATGGTTACGAATAAATGGGTGTGGCAAATACCTCCTGATCTTTTATGTTTATATTTAGGTTATCACATAAACATCTTTAAAACAATGAAAATTTACATCCTTTGGAGAACAGGCCAAGAAGGTCCCAGTGGACACAGGTGTGTTTTATTGGCCCAGAATGCTTTCTCCTTTCTTCACATTACTGTACTTTGATTTCTCTTTCAGGAACCATGCCTCTTGGACTCTCAAGCTGTATGTTTTGTGCAGGGCTGGACATATACACACATACGGATACATACACAAATATACACATCCCTTTGGGAAGGTTACATGTCCCACGCCTGGCCAATCAACATTTTCCTGATGACATAAGTTGAGACCCTATATCCAGGGCCCAGAATAATCTGAATCTAGTTCAAATCCTAGACCTTTCTGTCATAGAAGTCAATATGTTTTCTTTTATATTTAAGTCAGTAACTGACTTAAATTAGTCAGTTTAATCAAAAGAACCCTATCTAAAAGAGAAAGTTTTTTTTTTTTTTTTAAGTGAATATAGGACTTCCATGAGCTTCCCTGGTAGCTCAGATGGTAAAGAATCTGCCTGCAATGCGTGAGAGGTGGGTTTGAATCCTGGGTTGGGAAGATTCTCCTGGAGAAGGGAACGGCAACCCACTCCAGTATTCTTGCCTGGAGAATCCTCATAGACAGAGAAGCCTGGCAGGCTACAGTCCACGGGGTTGCAAAGAGTCGGACACAACTGAGTGACTTTCACTTCCATTCTTTCACTTTCTTTAGGACTTCCACCCACAGCAGTAGAAAGATTAGGCTTTCCTGGTGGCTCAGATGGTGGCTCTGCCCGGATTTGATCGCTGGGTCAAGAAAATCCCTGGAGAAGGAAATGGCTACCCACTCCAGTATTCCCGCCTGGAGAATTCCATGATCAGAGGAGCCTGGTGGGATACAGTCCATACGGTAGAAAAACAGTCAGACACAACTGAGTGACTAACACTTTCACACGTAGTAAAGGACACTAAAAAAATTCTTGATAAGATACTTTTAAAAAACTTTCAAATGTATAGATCAGCTTACAGAAAACAAAAGAAGTCCTCAGAGTCCAGGAACAACAAGAAAATATATATATCTGGATATTAGAAGTAGCAGACACAGAACATGAATGAGTATGCTTCTTATGATTAAATAAATAAGAGAACCTCAAACGAAGGACAAAGAAACAAAAATGGCAGGAAAATTTAACTTAGTATAGACATCTCACAGTGATGGAGCAAGCCAGGGGACAGTGGAATACTATCTTCAAATGCCAAACTATCAATCTGGAATTAAATACCCAACCTAACTATTTTTCAAGAACAAGAACAAAACAAGAAAACATTTTCAGATAAGTAAAACTGAGTGTTTACAACAATAACTTTGCCTACAGCAAGAAATACATGATATATTTCAGGAAGAAGAAAAGAATTCCAGAAAGATCTGCAAGATACAAAGACCACCATTCAGGAAAGAATGATGGGAAGAAAAAATAAACTTGTGGATAAATGTAAACAAATATTTCATTAAAAAAAAGTTTAATGTGTTGATTTAAAAAGCAAGACAGAATTAAAATACTGGAATAAAATGACATACAAACTGGGAAAGAAAGTGATCAATGTTAAAGCATTCCAAGATCCACTGATTAATTTAGACCTTTTTGAGTTGAACATATAATCATATACTTTCTTTTTGTTGTTTTTTTAATTTTTTAAAATTTTAATTGGAGGCTAATTACTTTACAATATTGTGGTGGTTTTGCCATACATTCACATGAATCAGCCATGGTTGTACATGTATTCCCCATCCTAACCCTCCCTCCCACCTCCCTCTCCATCCCATCTCTCAGGGTCATCCCAGTGCACCAGCCCTGAGCACCCTGCCTCATGCATTGAACTTGGAATGGTCATCTATTTCACATATGGTAATATACATGTTTCAATGCTATTCTCTCAAATCATCCTACCCTCACCTTCTCCCACAGAGTCCAACAATCTGTTATTTACATCTGTATCTCTTTTACTGTCTTGCATATAGAGTCATTGTTACCATCTTTCTCAATTCCATATATATGCATTAATATACTGTATTGGTGTTTTTCTTTCTGACTTACTTCACTCTGTATAATAGGCTCCAGTTTCATCCATCGCATGAGAACTGATTCAAATGCATTCTTTTTAATGGCTGAGTAATACTGTGTACTGAGTATACTGTGTATATGTACCACAGCTTTCTTATCCATTCGTCTGCCGATGGATATCTAGGTTGCTTCTGTGTCCTGGCTATTGTAAACAGTGCTGCGATGAACACTGGGGTACACATGTCTCTTTCAATTCTGGTTTCCTCGATGTGTATGCCCAGCAGTGGGATTGCTGGGTCATATGGCAGTTCTATTTCCAGCTTTTTAAGGAATCTCCACCCTGTTCTCCATAGTGGCTGTATTAGTTTGCAGTCCCACCAACAGTGTAAGAGGGTTCCTTTTTCTTTGCACTCTCCCCAGCATTTATTGTTTGTAGACTTTTTGATAGCAGCCATTTTGATGGCATGAGATGGTACCTCACGTGGTTTTGATTTGCATTTCTCTGATAATAAGTGATGTTGAGCATCTTTTTATGTGTTTGTTAACCATCTGTATGTCTTCTTTGGAGAAATGTCTGTTTAGTTCTTTGGCTCATTTTTTTTATTGGGTCGCTTATTTTTCTGGAATTGAGCTGCAGTAGCTGCTTGTATATTTTTGAGATTGTCAGTTGTTTCATTTACTATTATTTTCTCCCATTCTGACGGCTCTCTTTTCACCTTGCTTATAGTTTCCTTCATTGTGCAAAAGCTTTTAAGTTTAATTAGGTCCCATTTGTTTATTTTTCCTTTTATTTCCAATATTCTGGGAGGTGGGTCATAGAGGATGCTGCTGTGATGTATGTCGAAGAGTGTTTTGCCTATGTTCTCCTCTAGGAGTTTTATAGTTTCTGGTCTTACGTTTAGATCTTAAATCCATTTTGAGTTTATTTTTGTGTATGGTATTAGAAAGTGTTCTAGTTTCATTCTTTTACAAGTGGTTGACCAGTTTTCCCAGCACCACTTGTTAAAGAGATTGTCTTTTCCCCATTGTATATTCTTGCCTCCTTTGTCAAAGATAAGGTGTCCATAGGTGCATGGACTTATCTCTGGGCTCTCTATTTTGTTCCATCAATCTATGTTTCTGTCTTTGTGCCGGTACCATACTGCCTTGATGACTGTGGCTTTGTAGTAGAGCCTGAAGTCAGGCAGGTTGATTCCTCCAGTTCCATTCTTCTTTCTCAAGGTTGCTTTGGCTATTCAAGGTTTTTTGTAATTCCATACAAATTGTGAAATTATTTGTTCTAATTCTCTGAAAAATACTGTTGGTAGCTTGATAGGGATTGCACTGAATTTGTAGATTGTTTTGGGTAGTATACTCATTTTCACTAAATTGATTCTTCCAATCCATAAACATGGTATATTTTTCCATCTATTTGTGTCATCTTTGATTTCCTTCATCAGTGTTTTATAGTTTTCTATATATAGATCTTTTGTTTCTTTAGATAGAGTTATTCCTAAGTATTTTATTCTCTTCATTGCAATGGTGAATGGAATTGTTTCCTTAATTTCTCTGTCTTCTCATTGTTAGTGTATAGGAATGCAAGCGATTTCTGTGTGTTAATTTTATATCCTGAAACTTGACTGTATTCATTAATTAGCTCTAGTAATTTTCTGGTGGCATATTTAGGGTTTTCTATGTAGAGAATCATGTCATATGCAAGCAGTGAGAATTTTACTTCTTTTCCAATCTGGATTCCTTTTCTTTCTTTTTCTGCTCTGATTGCTGTGGCCAAAACTATGTTGAACAGTAGTGGTGAGAGTGGGCATCCTTGTCTTGGTCCTGACTTTAGGGGAAATGCTTTCAATTTTTCACCATTGAGGATAATGTTTGCTGTGGGTTTATCATATACGGCTTTTATTATGTTGAGGTATGTTCCTTCTACACCTGCTTTCTGGAGGGTTTTTATTATAAATGGATGTTGAACTTTCAAATTTACCACTAAAGATTGGAAATAGATAATTTTCAAATCAGTAGAGTGAGAAAAATGGAAGCAGAAGGGGAGGAAAACCTCTATCAATTCAAAAAAGCAGTATAAAAAAAGAAAAAACATAGAAAAAGCATAATAAACAGAAAGCATAATAAGATGCATAAGATGCATAATAAAGCACATAATAAGATACATAATAAAGCATATAATAAGATGCATAATAAAGCACATAATAAGATGCATAATAAAGCATATAATAAGATGCATAATAAAGCATATAATAAGATGCATAATAAAGCACATAAGACGGCATAATCTAATACTAAAGTTTCAGTAAGAACAGTAAGTATAAATGGACATAAATATTTAGTTAAAGACTGTCAGTCTGGGTTTTTTTTTTTCAGTGACAACACAAAATCCAGCAACATGTTGATTAGAGACATGCCTAAAATCTAAGGTCACAGAAGAAGTGAAAGGATAGGAGAAGGCATCATGTAACTTCTAACTAAAAAGAACCTGTTCTATAGGCTTAAAGTACTGATTCAAATAATGGAACCATACTGACAACCACAAGATGAGTCTAATAAGACCCAGTAAAACAGCCTCAGTTTACAACTTTACCGGGGAAGCAGAGAAACAACAGTTTAATAAGCTCCACCCCATGTGTGATGTGTTTTTCCAAAGGTATTGTTGTTAAGAGAACAGACAAGCAGGCTATCTCTCGCAAAAAGAGAAATCCCAACCAATTCCCTGCAAGACACAAACTTTACCTGAATTATCTGCTTGGAGCTATGTTGAAACTCTTTGCCATCCTAGCGCCCAAATCCTAGTCCTTAAACTCAGACACACACCTGCAACTATAGCATTAATGAGGCTAAAACCAGGGCAAAACATTTGAGAAATGCAAAAACCTATGTGTATTTACACAATTTTCTAACCAGTGGTTCATAACTTGTTAGTGATGGCAGAGAACAGCTGATATTCACATGCGTGGCATCTCCATACGTGTGTAGTGGAACTGCACAGCCCCAAGGCTGCCGTCACTCCAACTTTCTATCCTGCTAAAATAACAGGTCAGAATGCAAATGAGAATGACAGAAGATGATTATCTCAAGAACTGATCAGTGAAAACTGAAACTTTCTCCAAGTATTGGTACATTATTGGCCACCATCTACTTTGTAAACTGGATGTGATTTCATCACTAGTTTCAACTGCATTTAACTTGTTATCAATTCCCATTTTATCTAATTCTGGTATTCTCCCACACCCTCAAAAACACCCATCCTTCCTCTTCAGAGCAAGAAATTCACAGGCTCTAAGCTTTCAACCCTAGCCTCAACATCAGCCCCAGCCTCAGCCCAACTCAAAACTCTTCCTAATTTTTCTGGGGACGGTCCCTTACATAACTGTTCAAAGTTTCCCAAGGCCACAAACCTAGCTACCTGATTCCCCACTTTGGCCTGTCACCATCTCAGAGTGAAAATTCCCTCTCTTTGCCAGGCTCAAATAAAACAGTATTTGTGAAAGAGTTTTTCAAACCCTATACTTTCTAAACTACCATGCAAGGATGTCCTGTCATCCTCCTTCTCCTCCTTTTCCTCCTTGATTCAGTACCATATCTGAAAATAAATAAATAAATAAAGTGTGAGCTAATCCACTGGTGTGCGAATAATGAGCCTTGCAGAAGGGTAGGGGAATTAGAGTCAATACTTCAAAGTGTCTCTAGCAGCTATCAAGGCTTGCAGACACCAGAAGAACCAAGCCAAACAGTCCCGTGGTAGCTCCTAACTCCTTGCCAATGATAACAGGTTTATCCCCTGTTGGTTAAAAATGTGTGTGGGCCTTGTATATACTCATGTCTTCTCACTCACACACCCATATGTATCTTTTTCAAAATCTATTTTGTATACCTGAAAGTCTAGAAGGATACACAGCAAAATGTTAACAGTGGTTCTCCTCAGGGTGGTACGTTAATGGATGATTTTTCATTTTTGCTTCCCTGGATATGAAAAATTTTCTAGAGTGAACATGTATTGTTTTGGTAATTAAAATTAATAGATAAATAACTGCCTCCATCTTGAAAGGAGGAGAGAATAAAAGATCTCGGTTCTAGATTGACTCTGCTCCAGATCTGTGTTACTTTGGGGGCACAGATTATCCTCTCTAGTAAGACTGGATGCTCCCTGAGGACCATTTCTGCTATAACACTCAAGGATCATAACGACACCTCTGCTTGTTACTAATTATAGTTCCAACCATCTCCCTACCATGACCCTGACTGAACTCCTAAGCTGCTACTCCAGTTTCTCAGGCTAAAATCTCAAGACCTTATCAGGTCCTCCATGCCTGTATGGAATAAACAAGTGAGTCTTCATGAAAGGCCCTGACATTACTGGCTATACCTCAGTTATATCAGAAGGCCTGGCTGGGCTGAGACTAACACAGATAGAGCTCACCTTTCTCTCCAGCTAGGCAAGAATGACCCAACAGGCCTTGCTGCAGGAACTAAAAGGCAAGAGGCCTTCACATTCCTTATCACGCTGGGTTTGGATTAACTTCCCAGGGTCAAAGCAACAGCAGGATCTATAAGCAAATCCTGACAGGACACAGGGCAGCTGTGTCACCATGGAGACGGGATACCATAAACCCTACAATGTTTCAAAGGGATTTCACAACCTCAGATGATAAAGGAAGTCGGAACCTGGAAAAGAAAAACTTTATGACCAATCCCTGGATGACTCTTAAAAGCAACCTCCTGAGGGTACTGTTGGCAGTAAAAATAAGAACTGAGTACACAGTGTGCTCCCAGGTATCAGGTGTTTCATAGTTTGTGTTATTTCTACACATCCCTTATTTTGTAAATTGGGAAGCTGAGGCTCAAAGAGGCCAGATAACTTGCTCAACATCACAGAGCTGATGAGCAAAAGAGCCAGGGTTTTATCTCATAGGAACTGGGTCTGAACCCTGAGTCTGACCTGAAAGCTTCCCCTAGACCTTGCCTCAGTGAGCACCCTTGGAGTTTCAAGGAGATAAACATGTGTTTAACCATTTGGTTGAAGGGGAGGAACTACTACCAACCCTAACAAACAAAGCTCTACTCAAAAAGATAAACACTGAAGATGCCTAAGGTAAAAGCATAGGCTAGACACAAGTAGATCCTGAAAACCAGCAGAGACAGTGCGGTGCCAACCATCCACACTTTGCCGATGGCTGCAGAGCCGGGTCTCTCCCTGCAGACATCCATGCTCTCTTCGGTCAAGAATCCACAGGGCAGTTCCCTAAAATCCTGAAATCAGCACAGTGCCCAAGGGGCCAGGAGGGCCACGTCCCTCAAGCCCAGTTAGTCACTTTCCACCTCTGGGCCCTTGAGTGAGTCACCTGACCTAATCCTATTTCCACACCTGTAAGCAGGAAGGACAAGGAGCAGGGAAGGGTGGTGCCTGGTGCACACTGGAAGCTGTCCCACTCCCAGAATCTCCTCTCTGAGCCCTCTTTTCCACCAAGTCTTTCAGGAGGGGACTCCAGCAGGGACCTGGAAGACCCCTGCCAAAAGAGGAAAGGCGATAGGCCAGGCTCCACCCGCCAGCCTGTTCCCTTTTGAACTAAGCGCTGGGCACAACCCCTCCAGCCAACAGCTCTAACAGGAATGAGGCCTCTGACCACACAGGTCCCACATCTGTGTCACACACAGGAGCAAGCTAGGCTGAATCAGTGCCAGAAGGAGCCCTTCCCACCAGCTGCTCCTCCCTGTCTTCCTTATGGTAAAGCTGATGAATCCAGCTCCCAGAGAGGGGGAAGGAGGCTTGCTGCTTCTGACCTGCCCTTCTTGCTGCTCTGACCTTTCACCTCACCTGCCCGTGGCTCCCTTCACTCCTGGTTCATTTATGGGCCCTGGTGCACACAGGTGCACACAGGTAAGTGAGTGAAGCCTGTCTGAAGTCCACGGGTCCTTAGCTTAGCCAGAGCAGAAGGTTTCAGGAGGAATTAGACTGGGGGTTGGGAGTCCCTTACAACCCAAGAAGGGCGCCCTAAGGGTCTCATATTAAACCTGTCTGCAGATTTGTCGGTTTCCGAGATTTGTGTGTGTGTGTGTGTGTGTGTGTGTGTGTGTGTGACTTTTAAAAACTTTCCTGGTAGCTCAGTCGGTAGAGAATCTGTCTGCAGAGCAGAAGACCTGGGTTCGATCCAGGGGAAGATCCCCTGGAAAAGGAAATGCCAAACCACCCCAGTATCCTTGCCCGGAAAATCCCATAGACAGAGCAGAGGAGCCTGGTGGGCTGCGGTCCACGGGGTTGCAGAGTCGGGTACAACTGAGCTACTAATACTTTTAAAACTTTCGTCACTCCCACCCCCCTATGAACTTTCACTGCCCACTTGCGAGTGACTCAACAAGATACGAGATCCCCAGGTCTTTGGAGAGCCGGGTCCCACCCCGCCACTTCCCCGCCGCGGAAACTGAGACGCGGAGACTCAGAGGGCGATGCTCCTCCCGCCACCTGCGGACTCACAGAGGGTTCCAGCGCTCGGGCAGGCGGCGGTGCAACGAGATGCGGTCGCTGAGGTAGATGTTGATCTGGTGTAGCCGCACGCTCTCCTCCTGCAGCCGCAGTTCCTCGCCCTGCAGCTGCAGCCGCACTGCCTCGCCGTGGGCGCCCAGAGCGTCCTCGGGCACCGGCGGCCGCGGCAGGACCGGGTCGCGCCGCCCGGAGCGCTGGGTGCGTCGGAGTCCAGGCTCGGCCGCCCGGGCCCCGCGCCGCGCCCGCAGCACCGAGCCTAGCCCGGCGAGTGCTAGCAACGCCACCAGTGCCAGCAGCGCCTCCCGGCCGCGCCGCAGCCCTCGCGGGCAGCGTCTCCGCGCTGCACGCCCCAACATACGCCCGCCAGCTGAGGCCAGCGCCCGGCGCGCCCCAGGCGGCGGCGCAGCCCGAGACCCGGATCCCGGAACCGCAGCGCCGCCCCGCCCCCTCC
>SJYV01034227.1:615330-679068 GCA_006410875.1 Neotragus pygmaeus | reverse complement strand
GACTTCACTTGCACTTTTCACTTTCATGCACTGGAGAAGGAAATGGCAACCCACCAGTATTCTTGCCTGGAGAATCTCAGGGACGGAGGAGCCTGGTGGGCTGCCGTCTATGGGGTCGCACAGAGTTGGACACGACTGACGCGACTTAGCAGCAGCCGCAGGACGCCGGCTGGCAGAGACGCGGACCTTCCTCGCCGAACTGTGGGCTTTATTAAAAAGGTATGGACTCAGTTCAGCTCCTGGCATGTCGTAAGTACTCCGTAAGTGTTGGCCGAATGCACTGTGCTGCTGCTGCTGCTAAGTCGCTTCAGTCATGTCCGACTCTGTGCGACCCCATAGACGGCAGCCCACTAGGCTCCCGTCCCTGGGATTCTCCAGGCAAGAACACTGGATTGGGTTGCCATTTCCTTCTCCAATGCATCAAAGTGAAAAATGAAAGTGAAGTCGCCCTGTCGTGTCCAACTCTTAGCGACCCCATTGACTGCAGCCTACCAGGCTCCTCCGTCCATGCGATTTTCCAGGCAAGAGGACTGCCTTCTCCGATGCGCTGAGCAAGGCCCTACAAATTTCACTGCCATTATTCCTCTGACCTTTGTGCTGTTGTGTGCTTAGTCGCCCATCATGTCCGACTCTTGGCGATTCCATGGACCGCACAGCCCATCAGGCTCCTCCATCCATGGGGATTCTCCAGGTAACAATACTGGAATGGGTTACCACGCCCTCCTCCAGGGGATTTTCCCAACCAAGGTCGAATATAGGTCCAATAAGAGAGGATTGGACTACTCCATTTTACAGATGAGGAGACCCAGGCAAAGTGAGGCTTTGACTCCAGGCTATTTCATTGAGGCCTGCAGGCATACCGACCTAGGACATATTGCTTCCATACCTTGCATGACAAACCCTCCACTGGCTCCCTGTTACTCAATACCTACTCTGTTTCTTATTCCTCACTCTACAGATGCCTCCAAGAAATTGATCAAAGGAATGAACTATCCCTTGAGAAAAACATGCATAGGCACCCATAACATGATTGCACCTATCTCCAGGCCTTCATGTTAAGTACCCTGGGCCTTGGCTCCAGGTTTTCCCTAGGGAGGCTTGCTGGAAATATTTAATACGGTCTTGGCCACCTCATGCAAAGAGCTGACTCATTGGAAAAGACTCTGATGCTGGGAGGGATTGGGAGCAGGAGGAGAAGGGGACGACAGAGGATGAGATGGCTGGATGGCATCACTGACTCAATGGACGTGAGTCTGAGTGAACTCCGTGAGTTGGTGATGGACAGGGAGGCCTGGCGTGCTGTGATTCATGGGGTCGCAAAGAGTCGGACACGACTGAGCGACTGAACAGAAACTATAGTGAGGCATGAGGCTCTCGCCAAGGTGGAAAATTCAAATGTGGGCCAAATAAACCTAAGTAATCAAAATAAACAATAGTTTTCAAAATCAAAATGAATGCCAGAAGTCCATGATGAACAAAGTATCAAAATCTTAAAAGCAAAATCTGACCCTGTGCTTACATAGCTCACCTCACTCACCTCATCCTAATCCCAGCCCAGATTCTATATCTTGATTATAGTGGGGATTACATGGATATATACATATCTAAAAATCCACCAAGTTCTTCTTTAAAACCTGTGCACTAGACCTATGAAAGTTATATCTTTGTGTTTAAAAAGCAAAAAATAAAAGATACATAAAAAGAACAAAAAATAAAGGAGACTCCCTAGCCTCCAAGACAAGTGCTGAAGTCCTGAGCTTGACAGGAGAGGCCCCCAGAATGTGACTCCAAATTCTGTAAGCCTATCACTGAGGGAAGAGGAGGCATGGTTTGTTCTCTCTGTTGGGAAAGCTTTCCTCCACCTAACAAACTCCTACCCATCCTTCAAAGCCCTGCCAAAAGCCACCTCCTCTATGAAGCCTTCAGCAATTCCATAGCTTTTTAGGTAAATGTATTTGAAGTTCACATCATCCTTTTGTATATTAGTCAGAGTTCCACATAAGAAACAAAGCAGTAAGAGATATATTGAGATTTATTGCAAGAAACTGGCTTATGCAGTTGTAGAGACTGGTCAAGCAAGTTCAAAATCTATAGGGCAGGCCATCAGGAAGGACAGGCTGAAACTCTGTGACAGTCCACAGGCAGAATTTATTTTCTAGGGCAATCTCAGTTCTGCTCATCAGGGCTTTAACTGATGAAATCTTGCTCACCTAAACAACCTCCTTCCTTAAAGTCAACTGATCATAAATGTTAATCATATCTACAAAATGTCTTCAAGACAACATCTAGATTATTGTTTGATTGAATAACTGAGGATTAAAGCCTAGTCAAGGTGACACGTCAAACCAGCCATGTCTATTAGTTTCCAAGAACTGCCATATCAAAGTATCACAAACTAGGTGGCTAAAAACAACACAGATTTATTCCCTTAGTTCTGGAGGTTGCTGCTGCTGCTGCTGCTGCTGCTAAGTCACTTCAGTAGTGTCCGACTCTGTGCGACCCTACAGATGGCAGCCCACCAGGATCCCCCGTCCCTGGGATCCTCCAGACAAGAATACTGGAGTGGGTTGCCATTTCCTTCTCCAATGCATCAAAGTGAAAGGTGAAAGTGAAGTCGCTCAGTCGTGCCCGACTCTTAGCGACCCCATGGACTGCAGCCTACCAGGCTCCTCCATCCATGGGATTTTCTAGGCAAGCATACTGGAGTGGGGTGCCATGGCTAGAGGTCTGTAATCAGTCTTATTAGCAGGGCCACAATCTCCCTGAAGACTCCAGAGGAAAATCTCTTCCACCTTTGTCAGCCATCCTTGGCATTCCTTGACTGCCTTACTCCAATCTCTGCCTCCATACTCATATGACACTCTTCTGATTTTGCCTCTTTGTCCCTTCTACTTATCTTCTAAGGGCACTGGTCATTGGATGTGGGCCACTCTAATGAAGGCAGAATCTGACCTTGTGCTTACACAGCTCACCTCATTCATCTCACCCTAACGCCAGCCCTGATCCTATATCTTGATTGCAGTGTAATCTTAACTTGATTACATCTGTAAAGATCTTTGGGGGGGAGGGACACAATTCAATGCTCTTGCTACACTGTGTGCTAAGTCGCTTTAGTCGTGTCTGATTTTTTACGACCCTATGGATCTTTACGACCCTACAGACTGTAGCCTGAATACTGGAATGGGTTGCCATGCCCTTCTCCAGGGGATCGAACCCACATTTCTTATGTCTCCTGCCTTGGCAGGTGTGCTCTTTACCACTAGCGCCACCTGGGAATGGACTGTATTTAATTCACAACCTGGTCTTGTAACAAAAAGAATGTAAAGGACTAAGGTGGAGACTTCCCTGGTGGCTCAGATGGTAAAGTGTCTGCCTACAACATGGGAGACCCAGGTTCGATCCCTGGGTCAGGAAGATCCTCTGGAGAAGGGAATGGCAACCACTCCAGTACTCTTGCCTGGAAAATCCCATGGAGGGAGGAGCGTGGTAGGCTACAGTCCAGGGGGTCCCAAAGAGTCAGATACGACTGAGCGACTTCACTTTCACCTTTCATTAAGGCTGAGGTAACTTTATGATCCCAGAACTTGGTTCAGTGTCAGACACATAATAAGCTCTCAATTCATGGCTGACTTTGTGTCACTTCTGCAGGCACCTATTTGAATTTAGTGGGAAAGTATTAATACTTGATGGAGGACTCAGCCTGGTTAAGTGTAGAGAGAAGTTACTCCCAAAATGTAAGACATGAATTCTGTAGGTCTTCTTGCTGGAAAGAACTTAGCAAATCTGTTTGGGAGTTTTCAAAATCTGCTCCCAGAAATCCCAGGGGAAAACCACCCAGAAAAGTAGAAAGGAGGCTGATTGGGTGGTGCTCCAGTTCTTCTCCCTGAAATCAGAGCCTTGACACTTTATTTGGTTAATCTTTTCAACTTCTTTATTAGATTGCAGCATCCTCCTCCTTAATTACCAGAGAACTTGGTAACCAGGCCAGAGGAAGCGTCTTGTTCAGGCCCACTGCTGATCAGCAGCAGAACAGGAAATAGAACAGGATAAAAAGGTGTGGCAGAGACTGCTAAATATCTGCCAACATCCAATCTTCTCATTTTCCTTAATAGTAGAATCTTTTTTTTTTTTTAATTGCTTATTTTTCTGGACCTATGATTTTCCAAAATAAAGACTAGATTTCCCAGCCTTCCTTGCAGCTAGGCATGGCCAAGTGACTTAAGTGTGCCACTGATGGGTGATAAATGGTGGTGTCAGATGGGGCTTCTGAGTCATGTCCTCAAAGGAAACTTCCTTACCTTTTCTTCTTGCTGGCTGGATTGTGGCTTTGAAGACTGGAGCTCAACCAACCTCCTTAGGTCATCCAGTAAAAATGGTGAAACACCATGGCAGGAGTCCAATTCCTTAACATTGTGGACACTGAACCAGTTGAGATGGCCTCCTTCCAGGCTTTGTTTATGTGAGAGAGAAATAAATTTCTACAGTATTAAAGCCACTGTTTCTATGGATTTTCTGTCCTAGGCAGTCAAGTCTAATCCTCACTGATACAGAGGATTAGTTGCAAGAGAATTCTTCCCAAATCTGACTCTGATACTATGGTGATTTTAAAACCAGGTTGCAGAACTTCCCTGGTGCTCCAGTGGTGGAGAATCTGCCTGTCAATGCAGGAGACATGGGTCCGATCCCTAGTCTGGGAGGATTCCACATGCCGCAGGGCAACTGAGCCTATGCGCCACAAACCACTGAACCTGCACTCTAGAGCCCTCAAGCCAT
The DNA here is from genome assembly GCA_006410875.1 of Neotragus pygmaeus. Classification (NCBI taxonomy): domain Eukaryota; kingdom Metazoa; phylum Chordata; class Mammalia; order Artiodactyla; family Bovidae; genus Neotragus; species Neotragus pygmaeus. Next base: position 674,295 of record SJYV01034227.1, on the reverse strand, counting down.
AGCAAAAGAAGTCCACATGCTCTAGAGCCCAGAGCATGCTCTGGGCAAGTCCCACGCTCCTCAACAAGAGAAGCCACCGCCAAAAGAAGACCGGGCACCACCAGAGTAGCCCCCAGTCACCACACCTAGAAAACGTCCACATGCAGAAATAAGACCCAGCACGGCCAATAAATAAATAAAAATAAACAAAGCAAGCCTGCAAATTCTTTGAAACTCCCTCCCCTTGAATCAAGGCAGACTTATAAGTGCTTCAACCAATAGAATATGGTAGCAAAGAGGTTAGGTTTATACTAGAAAAGAAGTTAGCAAAGAAGTTAGGTTTAACTTCTTAGGTTAGGGATAAAAGGCCATGAAGTTTCCACCTTGGGAAACTTCATGGGCCCACTGTTCTTGGAGTCTTGAGCTGCCAGGAAAGAAATATAACTATTCAGATGCCATCATGCTAGAGAGGCCATAGGCAGACACCCAGTCAACACTGTCAGCTGAACCCAACCTTTAGCCACCCCAGCCAGCCCAGGCATCAGACAGGTGAGTGAAGAAGTCATCTTGGAAGTGGATCCTCCTCAGTCATTTCACATCATCTCAGCTGTGTCCCCAGACATCAGACCAGAGAAGTGCTGTCTTTAAACCCTTGACCCACAGAATCCATGAACATAATATTGTCTTACACCATGAAGTTTTGGGATGGTTTGTAACATAACGATAGATAACTGGAACAAATGGGTGATTTTAATCAACATATTTCAACACGAAATATTATTGAGCATCTGTGATGTGCCAGGTACCATTCTAGGGTATAGGCACCCTATGATGAGCACGTGTCAATGATAAACAAAGCTGGACACTAGTGAAAGTGGGAAGATCAGATCTGAATCAGTAACACACTATTGTACTAGGAAAGAGGGTCCCGTATGAACTCACTGAACTTTGATTTGCAAAGAGGTAACTGGGAGTTTTAAGTAAAGTCGATGAAGTAAAAAATTACAAAGGATTGGTCAGTGTAAATGATTAGCCCAGACATGTCTGTTGGCTGGCAGTCATCAAAGTCAGATTCTATGCTCCTGCTGTGGCTGGGAAACGGAGGCCCTGTTCTTTCTGATGATTGCATTTTAAAAGAATGGCTTTCAGGTCTTTGAGAAAGATACTCCTGAATTTTAGGAGATATAAACACATCTTAAGGGACAGAGAAAGATTTACAACTGTAAGCTCCTTTTAGTAAATGCTGTAAGAAAAGGTGGTCAGGGGCCTCTGGTTAGGTGTTGGACAGAACAAACAGCAAATTGTTTGGATAGCTTTGAGATTTCTCAGGCAGGCACTTAAAGGATCATAGTCTTTTTTTTTTTTTTTGCCTGATCTGCATGGCATGCAGGATCTTAGTTTCCCTCTTAGGGAATCAACCTGCTCCCCCTGCAGTGGGAACCTGCAGTCTTAGCCATTGGACTGCCAGGGAAGTCCCAGGGTCACAGTCTTTGAAACTATGTTAGTGTTTAAGTCTTTTTAATGTGAGGGGAAATGGGTGGATAAAATCACTTGTGTTGAGTCTATAGCTTTTACAGCCCATGGTTGAGCCCTAGTCAAAAGAGGGTTTGGAGGAACCTGTCTAGATTTTGGTCATGGAGAGAATCTTTGTCATAAGACAGATACTTTTGACATCATGGTGTTGAGAGTGTGTTGGAATGGATAGATAATAAAAAGATAACTTATTAGGGTTTTGATAAGTATTTTGAAGAAAAATTACAGGGTGCTAAAAGGACTTATACTAGTAGAATCTGGTTTAGGGATTTAGGAAGGCTTCAGGGATGGGGGAGCCCTGGTGGGCTGCTGTCTATGGGGTTGCACAGAGTCGGACACGACTGAAGCGACTTAGCAGCAGCAGCAGCTATGAAGAAGTTATGTTTAAATGGATACCTGAATGTTAAAGTGATATCAGAGATTTTAAATCATATATTGTTTAATCTGGAACTCCTTCTGCTGGTGCCCAACTCAGGGAAATTGATAGTCCTATATCTGCTACAGAAAGTTAGTGTGTAAATTGGTGAATTAGTCCAAAGCTTTTTATCAGATATTCTCTATTTTCAAAGGGATCACAGCCAAAAAGTTAAGAAGCAGAAGTCTGGTCTGATTCTCTCATTTTACACATGGGGAGCCTGAGACACAGAGTGGGGAGATGGTGTCCAACAAGTTGATGGCTCAGGCAGAGTAGGATCTAACTTGCCATCTGCTTCGATTTACAGTCTCTAGTAACTGGGCTCCCTGGAGGATATGGCTCTTCCATGAGCATCTCCCCCAGGGCTCCAGTGGGGAATGGGGTTTGGAGTGAGCCAAGGAATGCAGCTCTGACCCAGAACTGCTGCTGGTATCAGACCAGTGGGAGGTGACTCCACCCACAATAGAGTCTACTGGTTGGAAGGCAGGTGTGATAGGAAAGGCTTGGAGCTGGGTCTTTTGGCCTCTGTCCAAACACTCAACACATTTAAGCTCTGTGGTCAGATTAGAAAACAGACAAGGATTACAACTTGGATTCATTTACCAGATTGGAATACTTCCCAAAAGAGGTTCAGCTGCAGAGAAAAGAGTGATGGAATTAGGCCTTATAAGACCTAGGTTCAAGTCCCAGGTAATGCATACAAGCTGTCACTTATTGAGCATCTATATATATATATAATATTGAGCACCTATATAGATTATATATATATGTATATATATTCCCAGGTTGCGCTAGTGGTAAAGAACCTGTCTGCTGGTGTAGATAAGAGATATGGGTTTGATCCGTGGGTTGGGAAGATGCCCTGGAGGAGGGCATGGCAACCCACTCCAGTATTCTTGCTTGGAGAATCCCATGGGCAGACAAGCCTGGCAGGCTACAGTCTATAGGGTTGAAAAGTGTTGGCCATGACAGAAGGGACTTAGGCAGGCATATTTATATATATAAAGCCTAGCAATTTATCTATATATACATATATATGCATATACTTTATAATATGCATATAAACAAACTGCTGCTTTTTATTTATATGTATGCATATTATAAAGTCTATGCATGTATATGTATACATAAATTGCTAAGCTTTACATAAACTGCTGCTGCTGCTGCTGCTGCTGCTAAGTTGTTTCAGTCGTGTCCGACTCTGTGCGACCCCATAGACGGCAGCCCACTAGGCTCCTCTGTCCCTGGGATTCTCCAGGCAAGAACACTGGAGTGGGTTGCCATTTCCTTCTCCAATGCATGAAAGTGAAAAGTGAAAGTGAGAAGTTGCTCAGTCGTGTCCAGCTCTTAGCGATCCCATGGACTGCAGCCTACCAGGCTCCTCTGTCCATGGGATTTTCCAGGCACGAGTATTGGAGTGAGGTGCCATTGCCTTCTCCAATATAAACTGCTAGACCCTATCTATGGAGAAGGCAATGGCACCCCACTCCAGTACTCTTGCCTGGAAAATCCCATGGAAGGAGGAGCCTGGTAGACTTTAGTCCATGGGGTCGCTAAGAGTAGGACACAACTGAGCGACTTCACTGTCACTTTTCCCTTTCATGCATTGGAGAAGGAAATGGCAACCCACTCCAGTGTTTTTGCCTTGGGAATCCCAGGGACAGGTGAGCCTGGTGGACTTCTGTCTATGGGGTCGCACAGTCAGACACGACTAAGGCGACTTAGCAGCAGCAACAGACCTTATCTATATCTGCACATGGACTGCTAGACTTTATTTTTCTTGTATAATCTCACTTTACCCCCTGACAACCTTGCAAGGTAGTCAGATGAGAAAACTCGGGTTCAGAGAAGTAAACAGGCAGCTTAGCTTCGTGGACAGGAGCACCCCCTTGGGGCCCACTTGCTTGAGCTCAAACCCCAGCCCTATCACAAACTGCTGTGAGGCCTTAGGAAAGTTACTTAATCTCTTTCAACTCAAAGAGCTGACCTTTAAAATGCTGGTAATAATAATAGTACCTGAGTAGAGTTTTTGGAAAGGTGGAGAGAGCTTTTGCAAGAGCAAATGGAAAATGCCTAGTGCTTTGCTAGTCAAAGTGTGGTCCTTAGATCAGCAGCACTGGTACCACCTGGGAACTATTAGAACTAAAACACTGTGTTAACAGAGGTAAAGTAACAGGTTACTCTGCTTACCCAGAGTATTATGTAAATATTACTAATAATGATAACTTGGCACCCATAGAGGGCAATTTCAGTGGGGACCTTAATTCTTCTCATACCTCTTCCCAAATTGAGTAGCTTACCCTCTCCTTGGGTTTCTTGTTAGTCTGAGGAGCTTATCTGTTCTTTGATTACACCATCTTATTTGCTGCTCAAACAACAGATAGATTTCTGTAGAAGGCACTTTTGACTTGTCATATTAGTTCCCTTCACAGAGGGTCATTATATTTCTTTTAGAGTCTAGTAAGATATATCAGTTCAGTTCAGTTCAGTCGCTCAGTCATGTCCAACTCTTTGCGACTCCATGAATCGCAGCACGCCAGGCCTCCCTGTCCATCACCAACTCCCGGAGTTCACTCAGATTCACGTCCATCGAGTCTGTGATGCCATCCAGCCATCTCAACCTCTGTCATCCCCTTCTCCTCCTGCCCCCAATCCCTCCCAGCGTCAGAGTCTTTTCCAATGAGTCAAATCTTCGCATGAGGTGGCCAAAGTACTGGAGTTTCAGCTTCAGCATCATTCTTTCTAAAGAAATCCCAGGGCTGATCTCCTTCAGAATGGACTGGTTGGATCTCCTTGCAGGCCAAGGGACTCTCAAGAGNCGCCTCCACCTCCAAATTGCAAACTACTTTGTCAAGGCAGTTTCTCTGTCATGAGACACTGAATTGACAAGAAAGGGATGTTCTCTAATTAATCATAGTATAGAGATAACATGTGAAGCAAGTTGTTTAACTATTTAAACTCATCTTCTATTTCAAATTGAGCTAAAGTAATAAGGGACTTTTCAACCCATATTACCCTTCAGAGAATGGAAAGGATTTAAGTGAGAAAATTATAAACTAGAGGGTTGCTTTCGGGCTCTTTCTAAGATTCACATGACTTCTCTGAGCAGGGTCTGAGGACCAGCTGCCATCAAAGTTTTCACCCTTACCCACCTATGTTCAGACTCAGAAGGTCCAGAGTAGGGCTAAGGGATAAGCATTTTTAACAAACTCTCCTATGTGGTATTTTCACACAAAAAGTTTGAAGATCACTGCCCTGGCAGGGAAGGGAGAACTGAGACAACTGATACCAGTCATGGGGTGAGCCGAAAATAATGTAGACAGAGGCAGAAACTTGGATCTAGGCACTGGTTCAGTGACTTAAACTGATAACCTCAAGATTCACTGCAGGACATTTACTACTGAACTACAGAAGAAAAAGTTTTTACCTGTTTTCCAGCTAGTAGCTTAGTATAAACTGAACCAGATGGTCCCAGCAAGAAGCAATGAAAATAACCTGAGGAAGCCAGGAAGATAGAAGAAAGATAACAAATAGATGTTTAAGCAGACACAAATAAGTAGTAACAAGATATTCAAAATTGGAACTAACTTTGGGTTTTTTGCTATACTACATATATTGTGTATACAAGAAAAAAAAAAGTGGTATTAACCAATCAGTTTATTCTGTAGATATGTGTATCACTTTAAATTATTAAATGGTTGAATTGTTAAAACCATGCATAAGTTAATAAATGGCATGTGTTATCTGTGCATAAAGTAATATTATGAACAGGACCATATGGATCTAATCATCTAATAGTAGCCACTGGATTTGAACTTAGAGTACTCAGTCTGAAATCACAACTCTTACTAAGTTACAAAAATATCATTAAGAGTATGAACTAGAACTACAAATTATCTGTTCTCATTTTCTCCAATCTAAAGTCAAATTCTTGAGTTTGAGAAGTCAAGAAAAGCATAGCATTTCAGAATCAGTCAAGTCTATCTAGAAATATGCTTTACTGGTACAATTTTGGGAAGTGCTGATCTTCTCATTGGTGCTTATGTAGTACTAGAAGTCAGGAGGCAAAAAGTAATGNAATCTTCCTGATGCAGGAACTGAACCCTGGTCTCCTGCATTACAGGCAGATTCTTTACTGTCTGAGCCACGAGGCAAACCCAATATGAATATATAGGAATAAATATAACCAAGGAGGCAAAACCAAGGGAAGGTTTCATGACAGAATGGGCATAATAAAGGACAGTAAAGCGAATGGACAGTAAATGGTCTGGACCTAACAGAAGCAGAAGGTATTAAGAAGAGGTGGCAAGACTACACGGAAGAACTGTACAAAAAAGATCTTCATGACCCAGATAATCATGATGATGTGATNAAAGCCTTCTTCAGCGATCAATGCAACGAAATAGAGGAAAACAACAGAATGGGAAAGACTAGAGATCTCTTCAAAAAAATTAGAGATACCAAGGGAACATTTCATGCAAAGATGGGCTCAATAAAGGACAGAAATGGTCTGGACCTAGCAGAAGCAGAAGATATTAAGAAGAGGTGGTAAGAATACACGGAAGAACTGTACAAAAAAGATCTTCATGACCCAGATAATCATGATGATGTGATCACTCATCTAGAGCCAGACATCTTGGAATGTGAAGTCAAGTGGGCCTTAGAAAGCATCACTATGAACAAAGCTAGTGGAGGTGATGGAATTCCAGTTGAGCTGTTTCAAATCCTGAAAGATGATCAATGGCCTGGTACCCTGTAAAAGGTACACATATTGCACACTTGATTTTCTTTTAGGAAACCAGCAATTACCTTTTAATCTGTGGCTTCTCACAATGGAAATTTCCAAAGAAACCCAAAAAGCAAAAAAGAAAGAACAGTGCTGATCACAATGTCATTCAAATGTCTCTGTTGAAACACCAAAGTAATTGAGTTATCTCTTAGATTTCCCTATAGCATATTCTAATCAGCACAGAAGCATTTCCTTCATTTGTTTTTGTCAACAAGGACAATGAGATTCTTATAGTCGTGTTTGTTGTCTTATTGCTTGACAACAAATTGTATTTGCTATTTTATGGCCTCAGAGTGAAAATACATAATTGATTACTCAGAATCAATCTGTTACAAAACTGGCTTTGGGATAATGAAGGATTAGTAAATCATTATAGAAATCTTATTGGTTAATCAAGTTTATAATCTCTGTGCCCCCCAGGTCCCTTTTCTTCCTCAAAAGAACCTCCTCTTCCCCCTTTGAAACCTCAGTGACTGGGGCAAAGCTGACCCCACCCTCAGCTCAAGGCATAAGACTGTCATTTTGTAGCAGCTATTGGTGTCCAGCTCTTTTGTGACCCCATGGACTGTAGTCCTCTGTCCATGGGATTTCCCAAGCAAAAATACTGGAGTGGGTTGCCATTTTCTTCTTCAGGGGATCTTCCCAACCCAGGGATCGAACCTGTGTCTCCTGCATTGCCAGGCAGATTCTTTGCCACTGAGCCACCAGGGAAGCCCATGGCATGAGATAATAGTAACCAAACATAAAATAATAGGAATAAAGAAAGGATGACCATCTCTTTGACCAGATATGTTCCACTGTCCACAGTCAAGCTTATCATGATTTGCTGGACTTTTCAGCTAAATTGACCAAATCAGCGAAGCAGAATTTTTATTCCATGGTGATAGGAGAGGGCCTTTCTCTGTGTCTTTGTCTGATTCTCTATCTTGAAGCAAGGTAAGAACAAGAAATCAAGTCACCTTAGTTACCGCTAGTGCTCAGGTCAGGAAGGAAGCTGGCTTAAGGACGAAGCTACGTCAGAAAGGGCCTTAACCTTCCCTTGCCTGAACCCTCTCTACCTTCCATAGGTAGGAATGCTTCTTTATGGTGAAAGCCAGTTTTGTTTGGGGTTTCCTGCAGCTTGCAGCATGAAATATCCTAACTCATTCACAGAGTCTGTATTGAGGAATCCAAACTTTCTGTACAGACAAATGATTTTTTTTTTTAAGTTTAATTTCCTTAAGTTCTTTCAGGGTTGTCATCTGTCCCTGTTAAGCCTGTTCTGGTTTCTAAAGAGCTTCTGTCTCAGACAGTCAGCTCTGAGATCAAGGTTAAGGAGTCTGAAAGCCAGGTGAGGGGAAGCTGTTAGTCTTCAGAAGTCAGCCACATCTAAAGGACACGTACTTCTGTTCTCTATGTCTGTGAGTCTATTCCTGTTTTGTATATAGATTCCTTTACATTTTTTTCAAGACTCTATATGTAAGTGATATATAGTATTTGTTTTTCTCTATCAGACATTTAGCAGAAGAAGGAGGAGGAAGGACAATAGGAGGATATCATTAACAGATACAAACTACTATCCATAAAATAGACAAGCAACAGGGATTTACTATAAAGCAGACCTATATTCAGCATTTTGTAAAACCTATAATGGAAAGTAATTGTAAAACCTATAATGGAAAGTAATTTGCAACAAAACAAAACAAAACAAAACAAAACCTGAATCAATGCTGTACACCTGAAACTAGTTCCATATTATAAATCAACTATAGCTCAAAGTAAAAAAACTGGAAAAAAAAAACCCATATACAACACTTCTCCTTTCAAATAAAAGACAAAAAAGAGTTTTAGTTAAAATACTATCTAGTCTGTTTCATAAAAATAGTACAAAAAACAATAATGACATCAATATTCACTGAGTGCTCACAGTGCTATGAATTTTATGTGTATTATCTTTCTTTGTTGTTGTCATTCAGTCACTAAGTCATGTCTGACTCTTTGTGATACTATGGACTGCAGCACGCCAGGCTCCTCTGTCCTCCATTGTCTCTGAGAGTTTCCTCAAATTCATGTCCACTGAGTTGGTGATGCTATCTAACCATCTCATCCTCTGCTGCCCCCTTCTTCTTTTGCCTTCAATCCTTTCTAGCATCATTATCTTTCTTAAGAGTAATGTTAGGAAACAGAGGCCCAGCGTTAGGTTAATAAGTGGCCCCCAAATCACAAAACCAGTAAGCTCAATATTTGGAATTCAATCACATTTTTTTTTTTAATTTTTAGGGACCCAAGGCCTATGTTAGGTAGCCCAATACATATCCTCTCAAAGTTATCTGTAAGGAAAGCATTGATTGCCACGTGACAGACACGCTCAGTGGATCCTATGATCCACACCCCCCAACTCTATCCCCATTCTAGTCTGAGAGGCAGAAGAAGGCTGCAGAGACAGGAACTGCTGGCAGGAGGAGTCAGCTGACCTGGAGTGAGAAGATTTTCTGGCTCTCTCAGCCAAAAGGACCTTGATCAGAAGTCATCAGGAGCCCTAATAGGTCAGGTTCCTTCAGGAACAAACATATCCAGACTTGAGATGGATCAAAACGGCGCTGCCTACCTTGGGCATGCAGACGACCAGGTGCCCTGTGGTCTGAGATCTTTTAGCAAAACTGCTGTCAGGTTTGACTTCTGCAGGGAGGACGAGCTGAAATGGCTGAGAGTAAACAGGAAGTATGGACACTGAGTGTATATTATACGAGGAAGTTCCTTTAAGAGGTGTTTTTGTTACATATTTAAAATTCACCAATCATTATAAAAGCATTTATAGATAAAATGTCCTATCATAAAATATCAACATATTTCCATTTTAAAAGTCTTTAGGCTATCTCACACGAATACTTAGAATCGGCAAAACATACTATTTCAAAAATGATAAAATTATAGTAGGAAAGGCTAACCATTTCAGTACTCTGGCCTGGAGAATTCCATGGACTGTATAGTCCGTGAGGTCACAAAGAGCTGGACACAACTGAGTGACTTTCACTTTCATGAATGAAACCATTAACAATTTTAAATGTGTATAATATTGAAATATAATTTCAAGCACAGGCTACCCATATAGACCATCTTATCAGGTCTGGGAAAACACTAATTAAATAGATACAGGTTAAAAATACTAATTTTATCAAGGTACACCACGGTCAGCAACCGTTTCTGCTTAATACCTCTCCTGTTGTAAAATCGTGTGTCTAAAAAAAAATAGCACTGAGTTTCTCTTTTTCTATTTTAAAATGGCTTAAGAATTTTTTTGAGGCAAGTTAGTTTGGTTTCAGGCTGAGTTCTGCAATAGTAACAGCATACAGGGTTACACTTACCTTTCCCTTAACCATCACTCGCACGTAAGTTGGCTGTACATCGACATCGATTAAAGAGGTGTCCATATACCTTCAAAATTCAACAATCAAGTCTTGTAATTTTTCAAAGACATTAAGTTTAAAGAAGAGCAAATATAAAGTCGCACTTATGGGGCCATTTTAACTGAAGAAAGTTCACAGTTTCCATAATACACAGGTCTTAGAATATCCATCTTAAATTAATCCCCAGATCTCACAGGAAATCCAATATATCAGCAATTTCATTTTTAGACCCACAAGTACACTTGGCATTGATTGCCCCTCACCCCAAAATATCTGCGGCCTGAAATACCAGAGGTTCGCAGAAAATGGCTTGCCATGCTCTTTTGTGAATATTTTATTTCAAGTCCCTAAGACCGATGTGAATAGCCAGGGATTCTGAATCCACTAAGCTCCTGCTTCCTTGGGGCTCTGTTCTGTTCTATTTCCACAGCAGTTGTGAGGCTGTCCTTACACGACCATCCTGGAAGGCTGGTTCAGCTTCTCTCCCACTAGGAGTGTCCTACCCAGAAAACCCAGCACCCCAGCTCCCCCCCAACCATGACAGTGACCCCATGATCGAGGGGCCATCATTTTTGACTCCACAGGAGAGGAAAGGTTTAGATTCCACACCACTCATTCCAATGAGAAGTTTGGCCAAACGGTTATTTTTATACATGTCAAAATACTGGTTGGGAATGTTTGAAAACATGGCAATGACTCAAAACTCACAAACATTAAATGAGGGAGGTAGGACAAACACAGGGTGACGGGCGCAGACTCTGAGCACACAGACTCGGGAGGACTGACTCCCTTTCCCCTCCCGCTTGATTATCTTGGAGCGCACGCCTTAACCTTTCTAAGCCTCTGTAGTCTCACCTGTAAAATGAGAATACAAATAGCACCTGTTTCCTAAGATTGCTATGTGTATTTGACCACAGTTTAAAAATGCAGTGTTGGGCCTGGGCCAAAGGGGTCACATTCTGACTTCTGCAATTACTGTGTCTACTTTGACAAGAGTCATCCCCCAACCCACTTTGGGTAATTCCAGGATAACAAGCCCTCCCAAGTCACCGGATTACTGAGAGGTTAAATAAGACAGAGTATGCAGCAAAATCTCTCAGAGAGACAAACGCCATTATTACAGTGAAAACATCCACCAACTGCATCATCAGTAATCATTCATTCATTCAGTCGTGTTATTGACCTCCTGACAGGTGTCAGGCGCTGCTTTAGGTGCTGGAGATACAAACAGGGAGGAACACGCACAAGCTTCTGCCTCAACTTCACAGTTTTCAAACTACAAGGAAATTTAGAGTTTGTCAGGTGGAAATCAAGAAGCAGGGCGAGGTGGAAGGAAGTGCTGGAGCAGGCAGGTACTGGTCTAGACTGGATGCTCGTGGTATGCAGAGAGGCCTCTCTCATAAAGTGACATCTGAATGGAGGCCTGAAGGTCATGAGGACACCTAAGGTGAGAGTGACCCAGGCAGAGGGAGGCACCTGGACAGAGGCTCTGGGGGGTCAGACCTGGGGTGAGAGTGAACCAGACAGAGGGAGGCGCCTGCACAGAGGTCCTAGGGGATCAGACTTGGGGTGAGAGAAACACAGACAGAGGGAGGCGCCTGCACAGAGGCCCTGGGGCATCAGACCTGAGGTGAGAGTGACCCAGACAGAGGGAGGCACCTGCACAGAGGCCCTGGGGCATCAGACCTGAGGTGAGAGTGACCCAGACAGAGGGAGGCACCTGCACAGAGGCCCTGTGGGGTCAGACCTGGGGTGAGAGAGACACAGACAGAGGGAGGCGCCTGCACAGAGGTCCTGGTGGGTCAGACCTGGGGTGAGAGTGTCACAGACAGAGGGAGGCGCCTGCACAGAGGCCCTGGGGTGTCATCCTGGGGTGAGTGTGTCACTGGCAGAGGGAGGCGCCTGCACAGAGGCCCTGGGGCATCAGACCTGGGGTGAGAGCAGACAGAGAGAGGCACCTGGACAAAGGTCCTGGGGCATCAGTGGGTCTGAAAGGGCTGGAGAAACAGAAACACCATGTATGTGGATCCCGAAATAAGCAGTTGGATAGAGGGAGTGAGCCAGAACCTGGCATCTTCGAGAATTGAGGCAGATGGCTGAGTGTCTTTAAGTGACTTCAGCAAGGAAGGGTGGAAGGTGACATGGGCTGGTGGAACGAGTGTCACAGCCAAGGAGAGCTGGGGTGGGGTTGGGGTGGTGAGAGCAGCAGTCAGGATGCATGTTCCACTGGCAGGAACGGAGTGTGGTGGGTGAAACCAGGCAGGACTCTGGATGCAATAAAGAGGCTGGTGTTCACGTTTCAGAACTCAAGAGACTGTGACTGAGAAGGAAAACAGAAATGCTACCCTTTAAACACATGATAAAATATCTTTACCTATACACGGCCAAGTCCAGGACAATCTGGTTACGCTTTTCATCATCTTTCAAAGTGAAGTCAAGTCTAAGGAACAATCCATTTAGGGGGGGAAAAAAAAAACCATGTCTTTAGCAATACTTGATAGATAACCCCACCCCAATATTAAAAGGAAATTTACTAGTAACTATATCCTCATCTTCAATGGCACACTTATTTTGGTNCTGTTAAGGATCAAACAGTGAGTCTCAAACTTTAACGTGCTTTAGAATCACCTAGAGGGCTTAAGATACAAGTGACTGGACTCCATATTCGGTTTCCGATTCAGTAGGTCTGGGTAAGATGAGAAAACTTGCATTTGTAAAATGTCGCAGATGGTGCTTCAAGAACCACTGATGAAGAGACACGAAGGTATAGGAGGTGCTTGTAACCCTAACGCCTGTCCCAGACAAGAACGGCACTGATGGCCGGGCAGGACATTGTGGGAAGACAGAGTGGACCCAACTGTACCTTAACTCAGTCAACGACCATTTAAGAGGCGCCGCGTTAGTGCCGGGTGCCGAGGGTTAGCAGCGCGTGCCACAGGCCTAAGAGGCTGTGGTCTCAGACCTCGGCCCAGTGGTCGGGAGCTCGCAGCGTGAGGAGGGCTGGAGTGGCCGCTCCGACCTCCGTACGGGGCAGGAAGTCTCTGGAGCTGCGAGGAGGATCCCAAGCGGGCGCCGAAAACTCCAAGCCGAACTCGCGAGCTCGGCGGCGGACGCCGCCTGCAGCTTCCCGGAACCCGCGGTCCACCCCCGCCCGGTTCCCCGCCCCCGGTGCGGGCTACTGAGGCGCGCTCTCGCCCCGGGCGCGCGCCGGGCACACAGTAGGCGCGCGCCCCGGCCCTCCGCACAAGGCCGGCACACAGTAGGCGCGCGGGCCGGCGGAAGTGGGCGCCGGCGTGCGGTATCCGGGGGTGGAGCTGGCGCGGCCCGCCGGGCAGACAGACCCGGGCCGCGGGCCGCGATGGGTGAGGGCGGGTTGCCCCCGGCCTACCAGCTGCTGCTTCGCGCCTGTGATCAGGGCGACACGGAGACTGCGCGGCGGCTGCTGGAGCCGGGGGCTGCGGAACCCGCGGAGCGCGGCGTGGAGCCCGAGGCGGGCGCGGAGCCGGCGGGGCCCCAGGCGGCCGGGCCCGGGGCGGCGGCCGGACCGCCGGTGCCCGTGGACTGCTCGGACGAGGCGGGCAACACGGCGCTGCAGTTCGCGGCGGCCGGGGGCCACGAGCCGCTGGTGCGCTTCCTGCTGCGACGCGGCGCCTCGGTCAACAGCCGCAACCACTACGGCTGGAGCGCGCTCATGCAGGCGGCCAGGTGAGGGGGTCGGGGGTGCCAGGGAGCCTGGGTGGTGTCTAATGACCCCCTGGGCGCGGGTGGGCTCAAGCGGTCGAACCTGCCTGGCGGTCCCCAGCAGACGCTCCGGGAGGTTAAGAGTGAAGTACTGGTTCGAGAGAGTTGAAATCGTAAACTTTGAGCAGCTAGGGATATGAACTAGAAGCGGACGCGCTTTTTAATAACGTAAAATCAGAATCCTAAAAGCATCGGCCTTTCAAACACAGAATCTGGAGACAGCAAATAGAATCTTAGCGACTTAGAAACTTAGTGATGTTCATTGCAGCAAGGGTTTCCCAAAGAACCTACCTACCCACCCTGGCTTGGTGTTGGGGATGCTGCGGTACTCTTATCTATAAAGTCCCCACGGAAGCAGTATGCCAGTGGGCCGGCCAGGCAAAGGAACAGACTTCACGGGGGACAATCTGAGGGAAATCTTGGAGAGATGACTTAGTTTCAGGAAGTGAGGGAAGGTTTCAGGTAAGGATGAGGTATATATTGTCGAGACCTAAGGATACCTCAGAGTTGACCTGGATAGAGGGAGTGAAAGATGGGTGATAGGTGCAGAGGTTTGGAAGCTAAAGTGAAATATGCATTCGTAGGACTGCTAGAACAATGTTGTGGCTGGAAGGGGTTGGGAGTAGTGGGAGATGAGTCTTCTCTGGAGAGAAAGAGGCAGATGCCTGGTGGCAAGGCTGGGAAATGTGACAGTTCGTAAGGGCACTGGAGAGCAATGGAGTGTTCTAGGCAGAGCAAGTGACAGATGAGATTTATGTTTGGAAAGATCACTTTTACTGCAGTTTGAGGATGGAATGGAGGAGTGAGCTATAATCAGAACATCTGGTTAAGAAGGGATTGCAGCAACCCGGAAAGAGGTGATGGTGGCCTGGACCAGAGCAGAAATGGCTGTGGGAGAGCAAAGAAACGAGTTTGAGATGTATTCAGGAAATAGAATGAACCAGACTTGAAATTCTGGTATGAGGAAACTCTGGGGGGGGACTTCCCTGGTGGTCCAGTGACTGAGACTTCACACTCCCAATGCAGGAGGCCCAGGTTCAGTCCGCGGTCAGTGAGCCAGTTCCCACATGCCACAACTAAAGATCCTGCGTGTCACCACTAAGACCCTGTTCAGCCAAATAAATAAATAATTTTTTTTTTTAAAGAAGAATCTCGGGTATACTGTGAGGTCTCACTCCTGTCAGCCATCTACTTAGATCCTACCCGCTATCTTGGAGAAATTTCCCAAGGAAGGAACAGAGGTCATTTGTAATTTTGATGAAAGTGAAAGTGAATGTCACTCAGTCCTGTCCGACTCTTTGCAACCCCATGGACTAGACAGTCTGTGGAATTCTCCAGACCGGAATACTGGAGTGGGTAGCCGTTCTTTTCTTCAGGGGATCTTCCAAACCTAGGGATCGAACCAGGTCTCCCGCATTGCAGGCAGATTCTCTACCAGATGAGCCACCAGGGAAGCACAGGAATACTGGAATGGGTAGCCTATCCCTTTTCCAGAGGATCTTCCTGACCCAGGAATCGAACCGGGGTCTCCTACATTGCATGTGGATTCTTTACCAGCTGAGCTATTAGATAATTTTGATGGATATTGCCAGATTGCTGTCCATGCAGGTGTATTAACTTTCCAATGGCTGCTGTAGCAACTTATTACAAAGCTAGCAGCAACCACATCACTCTGACCCCTGCTTCGTCTTCACATTTTCTAACTCCTCTACCTCCCTCTTCTACTTTTAAAGATCATTTGTGATTCCATTGAGCTCATCTGGATAATAATCTCCCCATCTCAAGGTCAGCTGATTAATTTCCCCTTTCCCACAGAATTTAACAGGTTCTGGGAATTAGGATCTGGACACCTTTGGGGAGCCCATTACTCCGCTGACACAGTAGTGGTACCAGTTTACCCTCCCTGAAACAGTGTCTATGAGTGCCTGTTTTTCTACAATCTCTCCAACAGAGTATATTATTAAACTTTTGGATTTTTGCATCTGATGAATGAAAAATATTTCAGTGTGGCTATGATTAGTACTTGTTAAACTGAGTGAAGTAAAACATCTTTCCATATGTATGAGCCATTTGATTTTTCTCAAAGGCATTGAAATCACAACATTCTTACCCATAATCTTCTCATTTTGACCCAGTTATATTTTATTTCTGAGTTCATTTCCAAGTGTCACACGGTTGTTCCAATCTAATTTGTATTGCAGGAAAATTTTTATTGTGCATTATTTTCAAATATGTCATTTTCAACTGCTTTGTGATATATCATCCACGAGCAGTACTGTGCTTTGCTTAACCATACCTTAGCCCTCGGGCATTTATTTCAGTCTATAAACACCTAGGGAGCGCATCCCATCTGTAACACTCGGCTGCCCATTCGCATGGGCAATGCATTGTGTTATGCATCTATCAGTGTGTCAGCGACCCTTTGTCTTAAGACACCTGATTTCTTGCCCGGCACTCTCTGGAGGTGCCCATAATGTCTTTTGGGCTATGGACCTTACTTCTGAGGTTCCCTGTCTCTTTTCGTGGCCCCATCCACTCTTCCAGGCTTTAAAACTCCAGGTAAGTCCTCATTCCAGTACCTGTCTGTGCCATCCTATCTCTCCTTCCCCTCTGTCTTAGTCAGGGCACACATTTATAAGTGGCTTCCTACTGCTCTCTCTTCTTCCAAGAGTGCCTTCTGTAATCCCTCCTCTGTAGAGCTTCCAGATCTTTCTGAAATGTCTGGTTGTGTGTGTCCCGCAGCGGCTCCCTTGATCGGGATGGCCAAGCACATGGCTGTGTGCTGACACATTCCAGTCTTGTGCTTTGCCTCCGTGACAGCAGTGGTGCTCCCGGCAGCCACCACTTTCAACGGAGTGCGCATCTGTTTATTGTCACAGCTCTCTGTGTTCCAGAGCTCATCATTGGATCAGGACCACCAGAGACCCTGTGCCTGGACTGCAGCTGGGTCTCTTGTGAATGTTTCAGCGTCAGAGATGGTGTCATTCATGGTTTTTTTTTTTTTTCCCCTGTTCTTAAAACAACCTTACTTATTTTGTGTCAAGCTCTGTGCTGAGTGCCACAAATTAGTTAATTCATTCAATCTACACAAAATCTGAGGAAATACTACTGCTGTCTTCCCCATTTTACAGATAAAGAATTGAGGCTCAGAGAAGTTAGTCCACTTGTCCAAGGCCACACAGCTGTGAAGGGACAGAGTCAGACTCACACCTAGGCAGGTGCTCCAGAGCCTGTGCTCCCAGCTATGAGTCCCGTAACTCACTGTTTTCCTCTTGGTATTGGCTCCAAGGAAGCCACTCACCAAATTTGCTTAACACTAAAGGGACAGGTTGTGTGGTGTTTATTTTGGCTCCAATTTTACCCTCGACTTCCTTACTTTCCTTCTCCTGCCCTGCACTTCTCTGCCTGCCAGCGTGGCGGAGCTGGCCTCTCTGCCCAAGGCTCTCTGAGAGTGGGAGTATATGCCAGGTCTTTCAACACAGGTGTTAATTGCTGAAATTAATTGGTAATCGTAACAGCTGCTCAGAAAGCCCCAAGCTTCCCTATCTTCAGTAATTACCTGTTAGAAAGTTAGCATCCCCCAAATTATCTCAGCCTTCATTGAATCATTTTTTATATTTTCAGCCTAATTTTCAATGGCCTCTTGGGCTATTCCTCAGTTGAGAAAGCATTCTGAGTGTAGGCATTCCTGCTCAGATTTAGGCCTTTCCTTCCTCTGTGAGTTTGTTATACCAGAAGAACTGGAGTTTCAGATCTTAGGGTCTCAGTTCAAGTTTTGACTCAATCACTTCCAAACTGAGAGATTCTGGATTATTGCTTTCCATTGTAATCTTCAGATTCCTCATCTGTGAAATACGTTAATAGCAGTTTATCTCAGGGCTTACTAAGATCCAATAGATAAAAACAGGATAATATCTTGTTATCTGCTGCTAGATTTTTATCTCAGGCTTGATGACTAAATAGTGTAATCTTTTATAGTTATCTAACCAGTTCTTCAGCTATTTCCGTTGCCTGTTTTGACCATCCTCTTTGGTTATGCCAAGTGTTCATTCACTCATTCATTTGACAGAATTGCCTGAGCTCTGCTGGAGTGCAGTCTAACAGGAAGACATAATTACAGAAGGAGGGCCCAGGCACATCAATAAGGGTAGAGACAGGGGATGGTGGGTTTTCAGGTGAGCTGCACCTGAGCTGATGTGGGGGCATCATCTGGAAGCCACTCAGAGGAGGTGGGATCTGAACTGAGTCCTGCAGCAGGATAAAGGATGTGCTTAGTCAATAAGGACGGGAGGGTCAGAAAGGCAGGATGGCGGAGGCATGGACAGAGAGTAATTGCCGAGTGCAGGTGAGCACAGCCGGAGTACAGCGTGGGATTTGGGAAGAAATGAGGTTGACAAAGTTGGCAGTCCTTTCCAGGCAGTGGCACGTGGGGCAATAGCCACGAGATTTAGGTTTGGAGAATATCATCGTGAAGGACGGGCAGTGAGACAGGCTGGGGTTATAGCTCTCTGCCTTTTTATCAGATTCTGTCCACTCTTGGAGAAGGGGCAGGACAGGCCTGGCCCCTCTGCAGCTGGGGAAGCCAGTTCACCAAGCGCTCCCTCCACACTCTGCAGGTGGGGTGACCCGGTGCTGTTAAGGTTCATGGCCCAGAAGGTATTTGTAAGTTCAGAACATTGTTCAGCCTTGGCTCTGCCTCCACAGGGAGGAGGAAGGAACCTGGGTTTAGATGAGAGACAAAACCGCTTCCGGAAAGGAGGGAGCGCCACAAGGGATTCATTGAAAAGCTGCCGCACAGATGCTGGCTTATTGCCGACATTACCGTCTTGTAAAACCTGTTGCGGCGGGGTGGGAGTAGGGGGCCCTTCCAGCTCTTAGCCCAGAAAGAGAGCACTAGAAAGAGTGCATTTGCATTTGCAAATACTGCAAAACAGAACTCTTCTGCCCTCTGGTGGCATAAGAAGGAAGAGATTTTACTGGGAGAAGTCGTCTGTTTTCCTTTCTGTTATCAGAGTAGGTGGGTACTTGTCTGTCTCCCCAGCAGGGGAGGTTGCTCAAGTTTCCCTGGAGAGGGTCTGGCCGAGACCAGATTCTCAGCCGCCAGCAAGGGACATTCCAGCCAGCAGGGGGCATCAGGCCTCTGGGGAGAGGTGCCCCAGCTGGCCTCTGCTGACCACAGCTGTGCCACACGTCTTGGCATGGGGTCTGTGGACTTTCTGTGCGTGTGTGTTTGGGGCTGGAGAGGGTAGAAGTGAGTCAGCCGTGGGCCCTGCCCCTGGGGAGTGAGAGCACAGCCGGAGAGGCAGCTTACCCACCTCTGAAGCAGAATCTCATGAACTCTGCCATGCGGGAAGCAGCGAGGTGTGGGGCAGCAGGACTCAGACAGACTGGGTTTCTGACCCTGTGGATGTCGCTCACCAGCTGGGTGACCTTGGCACATTGTGTGATGTAGAAATGTTTAAATGATTACTATTCTAGTAGCTGACATTTATGTAGTTCTTCCTTTGGACAAGCACTGTTCTAGGTGCTTTATGTATACTATATATTTATATATATTAACTCATTTAATCCTCCACAGCTCTTTTAGTAGACACAGTCATATCCCCACTTTGGAGATGAGGAAGTGAAGGCACAAAGAAGTTAAAGTTCTTTGTCCAGGATATGCAGTGGATGGCAGAGGTGGATTCGAAACTAGACAGGGCAGTGTCTCGCCTTTGTGTTGGTGTAGACAC
Organism: Neotragus pygmaeus; assembly: GCA_006410875.1. NCBI lineage: Eukaryota > Metazoa > Chordata > Mammalia > Artiodactyla > Bovidae > Neotragus > Neotragus pygmaeus. The sequence goes on along the minus strand of SJYV01034227.1, from coordinate 654,720 downwards.
AGGGCCAGCACAGTGCCTAGCACCAGAAGAAGGCCTTTCACTATAAGCAGCTATTACAATGTTAAAAATTAATGATCAATAGTTAATAATTTAACAATGGATGTGCTTAGTTAGTCATGTCCAACTCTTTGCGACCCCATGTATTACAGCCTGCCAGGTTTCTCTGTCCGTGGGGATTCTCCAGGCAAGAATAGAGTGGGTTGCCATGCCCTCCTCCAGGGGATCTTTCCAATCCAGGGATAGAATCCAGGTCTCTGCATTGCAGGAGTATTCTTTATTGACTGAGCTACCAGGGAAGCCCTGACAATTTATAATTAAGTGATTACATGAGCTTAATTTATAATTAAGTCATTACATGAGCTTTCTCCTCATCGGGTGTCTTGTGTCACTAATTGTCCATCTCCCTGGCAGATTTGGGCACGTGAGCGTGGCACATCTTCTTTTGGATCATGGGGCTGATGTCAATGCCCAGAACCGCCTGGGGGCCAGTGTGCTCACCGTGGCCTCTCGGGGTGGACACCTGGGCGTGGTAAAGCTGCTCCTGGAAGCTGGTGCCTTCGTGGACCATCACAAACCCTCAGGAGATGGGGACAGCGGGGATGAGCTGCTGGACATCACGGCCCTGATGGCTGCCATCCAGCATGGACATGAGGCTGTGGTGCGTCTGCTGATGGAGTGGGGCGCAGACCCCAACCATGAGGCCCGGACTGTGGGCTGGAGCCCGCTGATGCTGTCAGCACTCATCGGGAAGCTTGGCATGGCTCAGCAGCTAGTGGAGAAGGGGGCCAACCCCGACCACCTCAGTGTGCTAGAGAAGACAGCCTTCGAGGTGGCGCTTGACCGCAAACACAGGGACCTTGCAGACTACCTGGACCCACTGACCACCGTCAGGCCCAAGACAGGTCAGGCTGTGCCACCACCAACCTACCCATTCACCCCACCATGGCTTCCCCAAGGGCCCCGATTTGTGTTTAAACAGTACAAGGGTTGCCCAAACAAAAGGGCCTGCAGAAATCACAGTCCAGCCTGCGGGGCAGGGGAACTTAAGACGTGGCAGGCAGGTGCCTGGCCCACCCTCCAGAGAGTGATCCATAGCTTTCGGAAGAGCCTGCACTCCTGCACAGCAAGGTCTCTCCCTCCTAACCAGATGATTCTGGTGTAGGAGGTTCTGGGACCCTTCTAGAAAGTGGTCAGCAAACTTCTTCTGAGAAGGACCAGATAACAAATACTGTAGGCTTTGTGGGCCGTACAGTCTGTTGTAACTCCTCAGTTTTGCTCGAGTAGAAGCAGCCTACGTGATATGTCAAGTGTGGGTGGGGCTGTGTTCCAGGAAAACTCTGATTCTAGAAACAGGTCAGGTTTGGCAACCTCAGTTCTTAGGGCACTGTGCCTAACCTCAGCTGCCAGTGACCAGTCCCCAAAGACTGATTCACAGAAAATTCAGCCGACTTTTAAGTTGTGTTTTTTCAGCATCTATTAGTGTATCCTGTTTCTTTTTTCTTTTTGCCATCTTTCTGGCATATAAAGAGCTGTCTACGCACTCCTTAGCAAATCTGCCACAGAACATACCATGTTTTAAAACCCCTAATTCATCATGTGTAACAGAGCATGTAATGTAGAGTTGCACAGCCGCAGTGCCCTCTGTCAGTAATGGGTCTGATTTCTGCATCACTCCTAAGACAGCCCGGGCTGTAAGGCCAGGCTGCAGCATGTGAGCATTTAAGGCTGAAAGGTAAAAATTGGAAGAAAAGGTCTCCAGACAAACTGGCTAAAAAGACTTGAAAGTGTTGCAGAGTTTGATGCCATCCAGAGAATATGCAAATAGTCCCGTCAATGCAATTGTAAATCAACTACACTTCAACTTAAAAAAAATTCAAGTGGCTCATTAAAAAAGAAAACCCATCAATCAAAAGATGTTGCAAATTTGAGAAATGCTTATTAGAAATACACTGTCTGGTCAGAAAACTCTGAAATAAACATGTTGTAAATCATGTAACAACAGAGAGATGGCAAAAATGAAGAGAACACCAGAACAGAAGGGAAAAGGAAGTAAAGTCTAAGAAAACCTGCCTGAAGCCAGGAGACCTCTTTCTTTTGCACGGATGGGGACAGTGAGGGCCAGAGAGGAGTAGAGGCTGTCGCAGGTCACACACCTGTTAAACGCTGTGTGACACGTAGAGAGTGGGGGGTTCCATGGGAAGAGCACAGGAATGTGACCCCACCCAGCTCTAGCCTTTGTGGGGCCTCTGGGATCTGGACACGCTTGTAACTCTCTTAGCCTCCCTGTGTCTCTTGAATAGAATGGAGTCAGTGGCAACTACCAGGAGGTCATGCGCAGAAAACAAGCTGGCCTCTGGTGTGTAGGCCCTCTGGCCAGAACATGGCAGCTCAGCATCAGGTCCCGGGCAGAGTTGCAGTTAGAAGTTAGGGCTCCAGTCTCACCCAGGGTGTTTTTCTTGACTCAAGGCCACTGCCCTCGTTTAAAGGCTTTGGGTGGTGGTGTAGCTAAGATGGGAAAGGGGACTGTCTCCTCCCGTCCCTGCTGTGCCTCCACACCTGACGGGCAGGCTCTTACCTCCCCCTTGGGGGCGTTCATCCATGTTGCAGGTGAGGGAGGTCAGGCGACTTGCTTAAGGCCTCTGCCCTAGAAGTGGATGGTTGGGGACGTGTGCCCCACCTATGGGTGCCGAGCTGTGCCTCTTGTGCAGCTGATTCCTCCTTCCTCAGATTCCTCCAGCTGAGTTTCTGGGGTCTTAGCTCCCCACGAACCTCCTTACGGACTGCCCTGGCACTCTGGGGAAGCAATGCCCTCCTCTCCTCAAAATGTGGAGGTGCAGACACCTCCACCTCTACCTGGCTCCACTTGGCCTTGACCGTGCTGGCTGAGGGACCTTGGACCAGTTGCCTCCATTCTCCAAGCTTCCATTTTGTCTCCCATAAGTGAGGGGTAGGAGTACCCCTGCCTCACAGAACCACTGTGAGGATCAAATGAGGTCACCCCAGCCCAGAGAGAGCACATGAGAGATGCCGGCAGCTGCCGGCACCCGTTACTGTCGCTTTCGTAATTGACAGGACCAGGTCACGGTTACGAGCAGACTTCCCCGTCGAACAGACACAGGTTTGAGGCTCAGCTCTGTCCCTCTAGGACTCCAATGTCCTCTTTCATAAAAAAGTGTAACGAATGCACTTGCCTTGTGAGGTCCCATGAGCAGCAGGAAGATAATGCTGGTAGTACCCTGGAGTACCCCGGGGTACCCTGGAGCCTGGCACACAGAGAGCAGTGAGCAGAAGCTGCCAAAATGGATTTGTATTCACCATTCGTTCATTCCAGTATTCTGCAAGTATTTGTTGACTGCCAGTGTACCAGGTAACATTCTAGGCACCAGTGAACACACCAGATACAACCTCTCCCCTTGAGGATCTTGGCTTCTGGAGGAGAGACAGGCAAGAAATAGGAAATAAGCATGTTAGATAAGTTACATAGTATGGTAGGTGGTAAGTACTGTGGTGAGAGAGAAAACCGGGGCGAGGTGGAGGATTTGGGAGCAGTGGAGGTACTGGGTGGTACAGGCCACCATATGAAGCAGGGTCATTGGGTGTCCCCCAAGAGGAGCTGGGAGTTCAGCTGCGTTGCAGGAGCTGAGAAAGTGCTCCATTTTCAAGCTCTCAGAGAAGAGCCTTCAAAAGAGCCATGTTACTAATAATGACAGACCCAGCTCTTTTTGTGAGGTGCTAGGAAACCCGCCCCCTGCCCTCATCAGGGCCTTGGAGACTCCCAGCTCTCTCCCTCACATTAGCTGCAAGACAGAGTACCCTTGAGGCTGTAATTGTCACTGTGACACCCTCACCCTCACTGTGGTCATTCCCTGGGCTGTGGAGGGGTCCCTGGAGTTGCTCTGATATTGATGCAATAATTGGAGCCCAGAGTGAGGAAGGGACCAGCCCAGGGTCAGTGGGCATAGAGCGTAGCTGCTCCAGCCTCCTGAGGTCAGGCTAGACTGTCAGTGATTCGTTTGTATCAGATGGTTGCTTAGCAACAAACTAGGCCCAGTTGACACATTCTTTTCTGTCAAAGAGTCTTGGCATGAAGGAGGCTGTGGCCTATAGCAAATTAGGCTCTTAAACACTTAAAAGGAATGAGACATTTTTTAAAATGAAGTTTCATAATTTCTTTATAGTATCTCAAAGGCAGAATTGGGCACTTGGTTCCATGGCCCTGTCTATACTTTCCTATAAGTGCCCTGGAGTTAACTAGTACCCTTTCTGGGGTGGGTGCTGGTCACTAGGAAAGATAACAAAAATTGTTGCTTGTATGGTGGTGGTGGTTTAATAGCTAAGTCGTGTCTGACTCTTGCAGTCCTGTGGACTGTAGCCTGTCAGGCTCCTCTGTCCATGGGATTCTCCAGGTAAGAATATTGGAGTGGGTTGCCATTTGCTTCTCCAGGGGATCTTCCCGACCCAGGAATCAAACCTGGGTCTCCTGTATTGCAGGCAGATGATTTACCAACTGAGCTATGAGGAAAGCTGTTTGTATAGAGCTTAAAAATTTCTGGAGCGTTTTCCCATCTATATTATCCACCCCTGCAGCCACCACCTGCTCTCCATGTTAGCATGTTGTCTGCATTATCAGTGATGAGGGGACACATCTCTGGAAATAGGTGGATCCGGATACCCTGGCTCCAGACTCCTTGTGCCACTCTGAACCTTCTTCCAGCTGCTGGCGGAGGCTGATCGAGACCAGGGGTGTGGCCTGGAGTCCCAGGTTTTCTCCTGCAGCTGCTCTATCGTCTGGTATTAGTCAAAGGAAGTCCTGCATTCGCTCTTAACGAGCGAAAAGACCAGTCGTGAGGGTGGCTACTTTCTAACAGGAGGGAGCAGGTTACCCACTAGCTCTAGCTTCAAGGAGGGTGATGGAGAACAGATAAGGAAGGGGCTGGCATTGGGTGGGTGCAGCAAGGCCCAGCATGAAGACATCAGATGGGAGCATCTGCAGGTCTGGGTCATGGGTGACCTTCAGAATCCCTCAGATGGCTGCTTATTTGGGAAAGAAAGCAAATATTAGCATTGGCAACCATGACTTCCTCTGAGTTTAGCTGCCCAGTGTCTTAGGTATCAGAATGAAAACCTGCTCTGGAATTACTTCATGGTCGTACATTTACTTTTTAGAATAAAAGAATCATTGTTTCTTCTTAAAATCATCATAGGAATACAGATTTTTCCAAGACTATACTTTTCCATTATATCTGAGAAAGGACATTCCAAATTTGGAATGCCTAGAAAAGACTGCTTTATGAGTTGCGGGATCCGGAAATGGTCTGCTCATTCATGTTTTCCTGGCCAGATGACCTCCCACAGTCTGTCTCTGAAGCGTTTTCAGACAGTCTGATGATAACCCTTCCAGAAGGGCTGCTGGAGTTAGTCCATTACCTAGGTCTCTGATTAGATTGCTTATGAAAAGTAAATCATTTTTAAAGGTAGGCTGGGTCGTTACACCCTTGTGACTTTTCTGTTATTTTACACTTTTCCATGGTTAACTTTTAAAAATCTTTGTTTACCCAGATGAGGAGAAAAGGCGACCTGATATTTTCCATGCATTAAAAATGGGTAAGTGCTTTAGAAAATCTTTTTGGATATTTAAGAATACAGTACTGTTTCTCCCAAACTAATATTGATAGTCCTTTTCAAGGCCACCCAGAGTATTTGGGAAGAAAACAGGTGTTTTGTTTTTTCCTGACTCTGGTTTCACCCAGGGAGGTTCAGACCCTGGAGGCTGGTAGTTATGGTGCTTTGCACCCAAATTCCAGATTATTTTCTCAGGCCCCCTCTGCCTCTCCTGCTAGACCCTGTGGCTATGTCCTAATTTTTCCTTACCTCTGAAATGCCTGGCTGCCTACCTCCCTACTCTACTCTCTTTGTAATGAAGAGCTATTTAGTCTAGTATTGCCTCTCCTGAAACAGACCTCCACCTCCAGGAAGCCCACCCTGATCCCCACCTCTTAGGGAGACCTGGGCTCTCTTTCTGCATGTGCATTGCCCCTCATCGTCACTCTTCTTTTAAGAAAGCAATAACACGTCTCTCAGTAAAGCTGTTTGCGTGCTTGCCTCTATCCCTCGTAGACTGAAGGATTGGAGAGTAGGGGCTGTCTCTGTCTCATTTTCATAGCCCCTGTGAGGCGCAGCCACCCAGTACAGAGGCCGGTTCAGCACATTTGTTACGGGATGCCACTGGGTAAATCATCCTACAGTGCCAGGCCTGTGGATCACCAGGACTTCTGCTTCTTTGGCAGGAAACTTCCAGCTGGTCAAAGAGATTGCTGATGAAGACCCCAACCACGTGAACCTGGTTAACGGGGATGGGGCCACCCCACTGATGCTGGCAGCTGTCATGGGACAGCTGCCTCTGGTGCAGCTGCTGGTGGAGAGGCATGCCGACGTGGACAAGCAGGACAGTGCCCATGGCTGGACAGCCCTCATGCAGGCTACCTACCACGGGTCAGCGCCAGCCCCACCCCCTCAGCAGGGAGCCTAAGAGGATGCCCCAGGCTGAAATAGGGTGCCTGATGGGTTGCTGGTCCTGAGATGCAACAGATAAGCGCCCCACCCATTGTGAAGATGCTGAGACACTCAAAATGATGCAGGCTTGGTCTGTCCTGCGTTTCTACCCTTTGTGTCCAGATTTCCTATTGCCTCGGCAGTGTTACCTGGTGGTTCCACATCCCTTCTCGTCCAGTCACCCCTCTCCCTTCCTGGATGCCTCCTCCTTGGGGCAGGCTGAACAAGGGGCAGCGATCTGCATATAGCCTTGCACCTGCTCGGTGGTGATCTGATTCCAAATTAGGGGCTCCGTCCTTGCCCCGCTTCAGGTGATCAGAGCACTCTCCTGTGTCCTCTGAAAGTGACTTTCTTCCTCATTTGATCCTCAGACTTCCACATCAAAGACTCTGGCCTGCCGGAGGACTTCAATCAGGTCCCAGTGAGGGGCAGGAGGGGTGGGGTCTGTGTGTGGTCCTGGGAGCCAGTGGTTTTGGGGCAGAGCCTTGTGTTTTCATTTTATTCGTGGAAGGAGCACTCAGGCTTTGATTTCTGTCGTGACTGCCCGCAGGATAGGGCAAGGGCTGGGAGACAGCTTTCCGAGCCCTCTCTCACATGCACAGATGCTGCTGGAGTTAAAGCCACCACTCTTGTTGCCCAGGAGCAAGGCCACACTTTCCCTTTCAGCTGGTCTCACTCTGGCTTTTTGTTTCTTCCACAGGAACAAAGAGATTGTCAAATATCTGCTAAACCAAGGAGCTGATGTTACTCTTCGTGCGAAAAATGGGTACACAGCCTTTGACCTAGTGATGCTGCTGAGTGATCCTGGTGGGTTGTTTTAGGAAAAGCGTTTTAAACCTGCTGGGTTTTCTGGCTGGGAATCCAGATCATCCCCTGTGTGTAAGCACTTGCTTATTTAAGGCGGGAGCCACTCTCAAGCCCCCAGAACTCCCCTCACACCCTCGGGCAAGTCTTCACTTCTCCCAGGTGAAGGCCACTGGGGAGAGTGGGCACAGCTGGGACCAGCTAGTCCCTGAGGCCTCTTCTGGCTCCAGCCTTCCAGGCGTCTCCAGGCAGGAAAGCCCTGGCTATCCACACAAATCCTGGAATGGTATCTTTGCCTCTCAGCTAGAAACTGAGTGACTCAGGAGGAAACAGGCCCCCGTGGACAAGGAGAACAGACAAAGCAGTGACCACCTTGGCTTATTGTGTAGGCGGAAGCTCCAGGTCAAGGGTCTTGTCAACACTACTGACCCCCAGCTAGCACCTGCTGGGACCTCAGACCCTCTGCCACTTTGACAGGCCTTCGTCTGGAGCCTGTGGCTTCCCATTAGCTAACTCAAGGGGTAAGGGGTCTCGCTACCTGTTGTCTCTCTTGGGACCCCCAAGTTTTAGCCCAGAGAGGGAGAAGCTGGGAGGCTCTTCTGACCCACAGCCTCTGAGTCCTGAGCTGATCCTACCCTGCTGACTTGGGGAGGGGAGGAGTCTGCCTCCATGAGTGGAGGGGCTCCCGCTGCCTCTCTCAGGACGGGGGCAGCAGGACAAGTGCCCTTCCTCACCACCAGCACAGCCACCCCTCACCCTCCCCTCCTGTGGGACCTCCTTGTCACAGATAGGTGCCGGTTCCATCTTATCCTCGCAGAGAGTATGTGCCCAGGAGTAACTGACCCTTGCTGGAGAGGTGGGGCCCTCCCCCCAGGTCCCATGGTCTCACTCCTTGCGTGCAGTGTGGTCTCACTCCTTGCGGGCAGTGTGGTCTCACTCCTTGCGTGCAGTCTGCCAGGTACCCTGGGCTGCATTGCACACAGGTTTTTCTCCGGCAGCTTTATCTCTTCCACTGTGTCTCTTCCCCCCATTCATCCTCCCTGCCTTTCCCAATAAAACAACCTACCCCAGTGGATTTTTTTTCCTACTTGGTTTTCAAATGAAGTTTTTGCCTGAAAGTTTCAAAGAGACACGTGCTGGAGAGAAAAAAAAAGCAACAGTCAAGAGAAAAGCATGTTCATAGTTCATAGTATTTTCTTCTCAATCCTGCTTGTTGCTTTTTAAATAGTCGAGTTAATAATAACAAATACTACTTAATCTTTCAAGCACTTACCATATGTTAGGAATTCCCTCGGATCCTTCAGATACCTTTATGTGGTGGGTACTATCACCCCTTCATTGACCTGCAGTTACACAGCCTGGGAAGAACAGGGGCAGAATTCCAACTGTAGTCATCTGGCTGTAGCACCTCTACTTTTTAAACACTCCACCCCTCTGCCCTCCTGGTAGGACAGGGCATCTGGGTTTCGTTTCTGCTTAAGTGGGTTAAACCCTGCTGCCATGTTTGCCCCTTCTGAAGAGCCAGTGGAGAGGCAGGGGCATCTTGATCCTAGAGTAACTCAGGCGCTGTGGGACTGAGTTCTCAGGCTGCTGGGGGGGGTCGTCTGGAGACCCCTCCCCCCACGGCCCAACAGACATATTTGCAGGTAAAAGGCTGCCTTTTGTGTCCATAGACACGGAACTTGTTCGACTGCTGGCATCTGTCTGCATGCAGGTGAATAAAGACAAAGGCCGGCCCAGCCACCTACCACCGCTGCCCCACTCGAAGGTCCGACAGCCCTGGAGTGTCCCGGTGCTGCCTGATGACAAAGGCGGGCTCAAGGTTTGCCTTTTCCTGTCTTAAAGAGCGTCAGAGAGTCACGCCCGAACAGGCGAAGCAGGAAGATACTTGCCACTGTCTTATTACCCGGAGCTGCTTTAGGACAGGGTAGCAAGTAGGGTTAACCGTAGGGGCAGGAAGTAAGCTGGAGGTGAGCAATGAGGAACGGTGGTGACCAGGGAAATCGGAGGTGATGGTAACCACTTAGTGGCTGCTTGCAAATGTGTGGGTCCATGTTGCTCCGTCTTCCCATCGTTTTCAGGAGAAACTAAAAACCCAGATTTTGATGCGGAGCCACAATTTATAAATGTAGAGAATGGTTAACATTTTTTGCATGATGTTGTGCTGAGCTGGCTAGCCTCAAACACCTCTCCTCCCTGGCCATCTGTCTGTGGCCTGCCCTTCAGTGTGGACAGTATTTGCTGACTGCACATTCTAGGGCCTCTCTGTGGTCCACAGGCCCCCATCAGCTGCTACTGGAAGCCCCAGAACCAAGCTCCAGCTGCTTATTTCTAAACTGCAAGTTGAAAGTTTCTCTTTCCTCCCAGCCCCGCTCTGCTTGTTGAAAATCAAAATTATTTTTTCCCTTTTCCGGGCTGGGGTTCCAACACTTCCTCAGATCTGCAGACTTGGCATTCTTCTCGTGTCTGTTGCTCACCCAAGGCCCTGGATCCTTCCTCTCAGTGTTGTTTGCATAGATTGCGTTGTCCTTGTCTCACTGCCATCTCTGTAGACCAGGGCCTCGCAGCCTCCCTTTGGTGCCATGCCAGTAACCTCTGAGCTCTTGTGGGGTTGTGTAGATGCCCTGGGGGTGGCACCTGTCCTCTCTCTAGGTGAAGAGGCGTCAGCTGCAGGAGCAGATGGCCCAGGCCTTGCAGTGGACAACCTGATAGCTCTCACATTGTTACTGGAATAGGGGGAAGTAGGTTATGCAGTTTGAGATGTTGAGGTGTTTGGTGTTGCCTCTGTGTCCGTCTGTCCATCCCTGTTGGACTCTACGACGTCCAGCGAGTCGGCGTCGCTGGGTCTCTGTGTCTCAGACTGTGCAATGTGGAGATTGACGCAGAACGTTAGCAAATTGGGCTCCCTGCCACCTCCAGACTATTGGAAAGGCCCCCTGCAGGCTGGATCAGGAAGGATTTAGAGAGAACTAAGGGTACTGTGGTCGATGGGTAATGCCTGCAGTGGGCCCAGGAGAGGGGAGGGGGGGCACGTGTGGAGTGTAGTTGCTCTCCCTGGGCTCGGTGTTGTTGGGGCTTGACCTCTGCTCTGCATTCCCTTGGCAGTCCTGGTGGAACCGAATGTCTAATCGGTTCCGGAAGCTTAAACTGATGCAGACACTGCCGCGTGGGCTGTCCAGCAACCAGCCATTGCCTTTCTGTGATGAGCCAGAGCCGGCACTGGACTCCACCATGAGGGCGGCACCCCTGGACAAGACCAGCCGCTCTGGGCTCCCCGACGTGGCCCCCGTGACCAAAGACAATGGTGAGGGAGAGTTGCGTGTGCAGGAGGGTTTCCAGAATGGCCAGGGCCTGAGCCTCTTTGCCCTCTTCCTCCGCCCTTCGTCCCCGCTCCTGGCGGATGGCGGAGAGAAGAGGATGTTGGGATGTGACACTGGTGCAGAATGGCCAGTTTGGTGAAGACTTAAGGGACAGAAGTTCATCTAAGGGGCTGACTGCTAAGGGTGGAATGGGGAGGCTGGCAGCAAGTCCCAGCTTCCTGCCCTGCATGCGCTGTTGAGAAACCTTCGGCCAGTCACTGTCTCTCCCTTGCCTTCGATAGGCGGTTTTCCTGCTTGCCGAGTGTGATTGGTCTGCACCCACCAGCAGTGTTTTGAAGTAGAGTGAGTTACTGGGGTTGGAGTGGGATAGTGAGCTCCCCACCACTGGAAATATTCAACAGCTTGGATGACTTTGCCAGGGCACTGAAGAAGAGCCCCACACTGGAAAACTGATTAGGTCAGATCCGTTCTAACAGTCCGACTCTCCACACCCAGACTAGTTCCTTGGGTACCATTGTTTGAGACAGACTATTGAGCTCGACATACCACTGTCTGACCCAGCATGACAATGGTTTACGGAAAAGCTGCAAACACACTCTAAGATAGCTTTTAAATGCTTCCCTTCTCTTCAAATATTGAATACCAATTATTATTAAATATTTAATCACTGAAGAGAGTTGGTTTTCCAGGATGAAGGCTGACCTGGTCACCTGTCCTCATGCTGTGAATTCGTGGTGGTTGGGGGAGGGGGTCATTTCAGGAAACTTCCATTTGTTTCTCAGGTACTGGGAGCACAAGAGGAGAAAAGGAAGATGTGTTATTGACAACCATGGTGAGTGTGGGGCTTTTCTAAAAGCATTTCAGGTCTCTTCCAATCGTTAGTGGATTGACTTATAAGGAGGGATGTGGGCACATTTGTCTTTCTTTGTGGTGGTTACAGATGGGGTCGATGTCAAAATGTGTAGCAATGGGTATATCTCTGGCACCAAGGAATCGGAATAGGTGCCAGTCCTAAATTCTGGGTAAGGCTGTGCTGGTGCTTAGCAGCCAGGGCCAAGCCCTGATCATGTTATCAGGGAGGCAGCACTGAGTACAGGGGCCGCGTTGGTGTAGGAACTGATGGTGACATTGGACTTACCATTTTGGTTGTGGAGAGCCAAGGAGAGAGGAGTCAAGGAAGAGAGTATGTTTCTAGCTTGAGAGAGGCCTCAGTGTCTTCATCTGTAAATTAGAGATTTATCAGTTTTAGGTTCAGCTGTGAGTAACAGAATCCCTGAAAGATTGGCATAAATTTGACAGGATATTTCTCTCAAGTAAGTGAAGTTCAAGACTGGTTCATTGATCCGTAGAATTAGAGACCTAGGTTCCTTTTACCCGTTGGTCTCCCTGGTATGGCTTCTACTACCAAGGTTACCTCTTGGTCTAAGATGCTGCCAGAGCTCCATCCATTACTGCTTCATTCCAGCTGGCAGCAAAGATGACTAGAGAAGAGGTGACCATGGGCACAGGCCAGGAGTCTGTAAAGAAGTTTCCTGGAAATTCACACATCACTTTTTGCTGACATTAAACGGGCCAGAATTTAGTCACATGGCCCATTCACACTGCACAGAAGTCTTTGCTCCAAGTTGCTCATGTGCTGTTCTATCAGGCATGTCTGTGAAGGAGATAGGGAGGATGGATATTAGCAACAGCTAGCTAGCCTCCTCTTACGTAGGAGATGCTATTCCTCATGGTTGTGGTTTTTTAGTATCTCCAGGAAGATCTTAACATAACATCTGACCCAGAGTGAACTCTTATTTGTCTGCTGTGTGACCTTGGATGTGTTACTTCACTTCTCTGGGCTTCATTTCTTTGTCTGAAACGAGAGTCTTCTGGTTGGAGTCAAGTCCCTTTAATTCTGAGGCCCTAATCTGGAGGCTGGCCAGGAGAGGGCAGTGTTGGAGAGAAGAAGGGAGCAGAGGTGCCCCCAAAGAACTAAGCCGCCCCAGGATCTTTGGGGCTCTGATGGCGTCTGTCTGTTCTGCCCTGCTGAGAGATAGGTATAAATTGGTGTCTGCACACTGACCGTAGGACTTACAACATTTGATAGTGTTAGTAAATAGCAATAACTGCTCTCAGTATGTAGACAGAAATGGTCTTATTGAATTTTTGGAAGATGCAGTAAAGTACGAAGAAAAAATTGCCCAGATATAATCATGATTGACATTTTGTGGCATATATCTTTTGAGTATTTTTCCTAATCATTTTTTTGTATCTATGAATATGATATCATGCTATATATAATAAACAAATACTTAACACAGCACTAAATATGTACCAGCCAAATGCTTATTAAGTATTTGCTGCAGTTTACATATATTCACTCCCTTATATCCCAAAAAACCATGCCTGGTCAGGCACTTTTGTTTTTGTTCAGTCACTAAGTCATGTCCAACTCTGTGACCCCGTGGACTGTGGCACGTCAGACCTCCCCATTCTTCACTATCTCCCGGAGTTTGTGCAAGTTCATGTCCATTGAGACAGTGATACACTGTTGTCTTCCCCCACTGTGCTGAACCTGCTGTATTAACAGTTTGTCATGATCATCTTTTCTGTGTCAGAAACACTCTGGCCCTATCACATCCAATGACCAAATGATGTAACATTCCATCATCTCTTTATCCAAGACTGATCTGCTGGACTTTGGGGTTCCTAGTTTTTGTTTTCACAGCTCTGATGAATTATCCTTATGCCGATGAGGTTGTTGAGGTCCAGAGGGGTCGGCCCTTATTCACAGACTCTGAGGAAAGCAGGACAGTGCCTGGGTGGGAACCCAGGAGGCCTCCCACTTCCCATCTTGTTGCTCTCCTGTCCCACCTCCTTATGCCCTGTGGAGGGCGGCTGTGTGCCCACCTGCCCAGTGGCAGATGGAGGATGGCCAGGATGCACTGCTGAGTAGGCGTTTGCAGCCATCCTCGTGGAGATGCCCGCCTGCCCGGCTCCTGAGGCAGGTTTAACTGTGGGATGCCCTTCCCTGCAAAGCACCATCTGGCACCGAGTTCAGTGTCTTTTCTTAATTAAAGTTACTGTGGACTGTGTGAAAGCTTTTCCTTGACAATCCACCAGTCATCATGGTGTGGATTTTATACTGACCCCAAATTGCATTTTCAAAACTTAAAATTACAGTTTAAAATGTCAGCAGTGGGAGGTGTGGCTAGAGCAGGAAGGAGGTGGTGGGATGGGGGATGGGAGTGTCTGCTTTGCTTGCAGAGAGCCAGCCTGGGCCTGCCAGTGCCCTCATCCCCGCCTCCTGGAACCCCAGCTCTGGCCACACCAGCCTCCTTGCAGTTCTGCACACTGGTCTTGCTCCTCTTGTCCCAGTCCTTCCTGCATTCCATTCCCTTGGTCTGCAGGGCCCTCTCCCAGCACAGCACTCCCAGCACAGCACACCCAGCACTTATAGGCTCCCCCATGGCTCTCTGCAGCCCCTCCCCCTGTGCCAGTCTTGCACAGACCCGAGAGAACCTGGGGGGGTGGAGCAGAGCAGACGAGGGTATTTCTCGCTTGCTGGGAGGAGAGCTGAGGACATCACGTGGGTTTCTGGCTTGGCTGTGGTTGGGGATGGGGTTTGGGGGTGCTGCCATTCTCTGAGAAGCAGAAGAGACCTGGAGTTTTCCTCCCAGAGCTAGGAGCCCTCCTGGGATTTGTCTAACCCACAGCCTGTCTTTTTCAGCTTCGAAATGGAGCCCCCTTCACCAGACTCCCGAGTGACAAGCTGAAGGCAGTCATCCCCCCTTTCTTGCCCCCTTCCAGCTTTGAGCTGTGGAGCTCGGATCGGTCCCGGACATGTCATAATGGGAAGGCAGACCCTATGAAGACTGTGCTGCCTCAGAGAGCCGGCAGAGGCCACCCCGCAGGTGGAGGGAGCACGGACAGTGTAAGTTGTCCAGTTCACACACTTTGACGTTTCATCTACCACTCTCTGATGTCATGATGGGTTGCAGGCAGAGGGACCTCAGATCCCTTCTGATCTAGGGGGGCTGTAGCTTTTTATCTTCTTTTAAGTGAGTGATACTCCTTTGTTTGATGAAACCCTACAAATGAAGTAAATATGTAAGCAGATTAGAGTGAACGAAAGTGGAAGCCCCTTTCCCTGGAATCCTGGAGCTCTGAGGAACACAGGTTGAAGACATGATCTAACCCAACATTCCCTTTAATAGATGAAGCAACAGCCCAGAGAATGGAGGTAGTTGCTGAAGGTCACCGAGCCAAGTGGGGTTGAGGATGCTGGGACCAAAAATCAGGTTCTTGGCTCCAATCAGGCTCCACACTACATTATTGCACACGTTCAGGCCCAGAATCAAACACCGGAGACCGCCCTTTGTGCTCCTAGAGTTTTCTTGCAACCAGAGTGTGACTTCTGTCCTTCTGACCTGGTGGCCCTCAGTGTGTTGCTGTGATGTACTGAGGCGGTCCCTCTCAATGTGGGATCTGATGCCCACATGAGCAGACTGTAGACGGTGGAGATTCAGGGAGGCCCTGAGCCGGCTGCTTTGTGTTGAGTGGCTGGAGCCACTCAGAACCCCCGTCTCTGTCTGACCCCCTGGTGCTTGCTGCTGCCTTCCTGGACTGTTGTAATGCCAAATCACTAGTTGGACACCAAGGCCCTGGTGCCTGGAATTGTTTAAAATGGACGGAGTGGGTTTATGTTAGTCCACCACATGGGAGGAGGTGGGTGGCCTGTGGGAAGTGGTGTCACAGGTGCTTAGCCTGAGCTAATGGTCGGTCGAGTTGTCAGCAGGTGGATGTGCACTCCCATCCCTTGGGGGCCTCCTAGCAGGCTGAGCAAGGATCGGCTAGGATGGGCCAGCTGAACTCCAGGGCCCTCCCTATCGTGACCTGTGTGTCAGATGGAATGAACAGCACACTCTAACTGCCATATCCACCTTATTCTTGCAGACTCTCGTCCGGCCAGTTAAATTTCCATCTCTCTCCAGAAGCCCAGCCTCCCCGGCCAATTCTGGAAACTTCAACCACTCACCTCATTCCTCTGGTGGCTCCAGTGGGGGAGGAGGCATGAGCAGGCATGGTGGGGAGCTGCATAACCGCTCAGGTGGGTACCCAGGCAGCCCACTCCGGGAAGGTAGGAAGATCACTTAGGGTTGAGGGTGTGAACTGCAGACAGTCCCTGAGACCACTGCATGCACACCGTCTTTCTCCTGGATGTGCCTAAAGGATTTTTCAGTGAATTCACAATTCCAAGTTTGTTTTATGCAGTTTCTTAGGGCAAGGGGGTAGGGAGTGGTAAGGGAAGAGATAGTCTATAATGGTCTATTCTGTTAGAAAATTTTGCAAGAAACTTGTGGTGTTTAAAATCCTTTAAGGTTAAACCTTAGGTATCTTCTCATCCTGAATGAAGGAACTGAAGCTCAGAGTGGTTGATGGATTTGCCCAGGAGTACACAGCAAGGAGGTGACAATTAAAACTCAAAGCCGTTTGCCTACTGTTATTTTGGGCTTTTGGCATACTTTCCTTCTCTTTAAGTTTACTTGTTTTCAGTCATTACATTTATTTACCATATTCTTTCAGAAAATATTACTGGCCACTTATTAGATACAAGCCAAAGTCTAGGTGATAGAGCCCGTAGCAATAAAAAATTCAAAGTCAGTTTTGTAGGAAGTTGTATTCTGGTGCAAACAGATAATTTTGAACAGATGTTTAAGTGGGGGCTTTCCAGGTGATGCTAGTGGTAAAGAACCCACCTGCCAATGCAGAGGATGCAAGAGACATGTGTTCAATCCCTGATCTGGGAAGGTCCCTTGAAGAAGGAAATGGCATCCTGCTCTGGTATTCTTGCCTGGCAATTTATTATTATTTTTTTTAATCTGAGAATAGTAAATACTGTTAAAAAAAAAAAACAAACAAAACAGAATATGGAAAAAGGTAATGAGGCTGGTTACAGGATACTTTCTAGTCTTCTCCTAGGGCATCCAGGATTAACTAAAGTGAGCTTTGCAGGAAGGCACCATGCTTTATGCCATTACATAGGAATGTAATGCATGCTTCTTGTGGGAAAGCTTGAAAACCAGCTAAAGCAAAAGGCAAAAAAAAAGTATAATCTCACCCACTAGGAATCATTGTTAACATTTTGATGTATATCCTGCAAGGTGCATTTCGCTTCTTTATGAAAGAAGAAGTTTTTGAGCACTCAGTATGTTCCAGGCACAGTGCCGTTTAAGTGTATTATCTCCTTCAGTCCTCCAACAACTTGTGAGGTATCCTCCCAGTCTCCAGAAGGGGGAACTGGGGCTCAGGGGAGTTAAATTAATTCAGCCAGAGTCACACAGCAGCAGAACAGCAGAGCCAGACCCACGTGCAGGCAGGCTGACTTCTGGGTATACTCTGCTTTGTAACCTTTTCCCTCTTTGTGCCTGTTTCCATGTTGTAACCACTTTTTTATGCCAATGCACCTGTATCTACAGATTCTTTCATTTTCTAAACTTTTTATTTTATATTGAAGTAGCACTGAAGGAGGGCATGACAACCCACTCCAGTAATCTTGCCTGGAGAATCCCATGGACAGAAGAGCCTGGTGGGCTACAGTCCATAGGGTTGCAAAGAGTTGGACACGACTGAAGTGGCTTAGCACATAGCCAGTTAACAATGATGTGATATGTTCAGGTGGACAGCCTGAAAGGGACTCAGCCGTACACATGCATATGTCCATTCTCTCCCACACTCCCTTCCCATCCAGGCTGCCACATAACATTGAACAGAGAGTTCCCTGTGGACGGCATCTTTTAAATAAACAAACAGCCTCCCACTCATGTGAGGTGTCACAATTTTAATTAACCAGTTCCCTCTTGTTGAACACTGAGGCTGTTCCAGATTTTTGCTCCTGTAGATCCCACTCTAAGTAATGGCTTCAGAGCACTGGGCTTACACACTTGCTTAGTGATTGCTTAATGTAAGTGCCTCTGAATCAGGGCGGCAGGGTCAATGGGCTTGCCTGTTTTTGAAGCTTTCCATTTTGCCTTTCAGAACGGCCCTGTTTATACGTGTAAAATATTTCCAGCAGTGCCTGACACCTGGTCAGTGCCCTGTAAATCGTAGTTATCACTGTTCCCCCTCTGATGCCCTCCCTAGCCCTGGATATTATCATTTCCCCTTTCCCTTCATCACAATTCAAGGTTACTGGTAGGTTTGGAGAAACAGGGAGGGGGAACATGGCAATCAGGATTCAAGCAAGGAAGCCGAGCCCCTGAGTGGTATGGAGAGAGAAAGCTATTAACACACTGTGGGAGCAGCTGGGGAGGTGAAGGTTCGGAATGGGGAGCTGGGGAGGGTGTTGGGTGGTGCTGGAGGAGCCCTGGTGGGGCAGTGTGTGCAGCCGTCAGGGTGCTGGCAGGGCTGCTGTGGTAACCCGGGGCTGGCCTGGTGGCTGGCCTGCTGAAGGCTGGCCGTGGTGTGGTGGAAAGTGAGGACAAACTGGAGCCTTGGTGGCCTGTCCACCTGCCAGTTGTCACATGCAGTCCTGTGGTCAGCCCTGACCCAGAGCCAGGGGATGGTCTGGGCGATGTGGTTTTGGCTCAGCTGGGTCAGCCCCTGACATCCACTGCCCACGCTGCAGTGCTTTGGACCTTGGCAGTCATTCCTATTCCTCTTTCCTCAGGTGGCAGCATAGACAGTGTCCTCTCCCAGATCGCTGCCCAGAGGAAAAAGGCAGCTGGATTATCTGAGCAGAAGCCCAGCCATCGGTCAAGTCCTGTTGGGCCGGCGCCCAGCTCCAGCCCGTCTGAACTCCCGGTCTCCCCGGCAGGCGGCAGTGTTCCTGGTGGCAAGGTGCTTGTTCTGTCTCCGTCTCCTCCTCTGATGCTCGTAGGTCCTGTCATGTTGACACCCTGGAGGGTGCGGGCAGTGCCGCTGTCATGGGACAGACTAAAGGCATCTGGCTGCCCTTGGGCTTTCCAAGAAGGGTGGTTTCCAAGGTCACACCCCATGCCCTTGGTGTTGTGTGCACTCGCGTTCACCTCCCACCTGATCTCCAAGACACCTCCAGGTGGGATGGCTGCAGAGGTGCAGGGTGCTGCTGGGGTGAGCACCAGGTTCGCAGCCCTGTGCTGGTCATCCAGTCTCACACAACACATGTTTTTGTTCATTGATTTAGAGCAAAAGGGTTCCTAGTGGTTTCAGAAGCAACTGCCTGGGTTCTAATCTCAGCCTCCCATTTTAGCATTTAGAATGGGGCTGGTACCTGGTACACCTGTGTAAGTGTCGGGTGTTACTGTTGAACAGTTGTAGCAGTAATCATCCTCCTACCTTATCCTTCCACCAGCCACGTCTTTGGAGTATCTGCTCTGTGCTCACTTCCAGCAGTGAGGATCCAGCAGTGAATGAAGGGGTTGGTGACTGTTCTCTTGGTGTCACTACAGACACAGCAGTGTGTCTCACGGAGAAGGGAGGATGCTGTGGGGCATGTGTCCTTGCCGATTCTGGAAGGCACCAGTGACATCTCAATGGAGATCTGAAGGGCAAGGTGAAAGGGTCAAGGGTGGGATGGGGTGAGACTGTCCCAGGGTGAGGTGATGGCACGTGCAGGGCTCCAGAGCTGAATGTGTGGCACAGGAAAGGAGCTATAGGAAGGATGGTGAGCAGGACAGAGCTGAGGCCTCCATTAATGAGCCCCAGAGCAGTTACCGGGCTGTGTAGGTAGCCCTAGGGGTAAAGAACCTGCCTGCCAGTGAAGGAGACACAAGAGAGGCGGGTTCGACCCCTGGGTTGGGAAGATCCCCTGGAGGAGGGCATGGCAACCCACTCCAGTTTTCCAGCCCGGAGAATCCCATGGACAGAGGAGCCTGGTGGGCTACAGTCCATCGGGTTGCAAAGAGTCAGACACAGCCGGACCAACTTAGCATGCAAGCACAGAGCAGGTAGTATGCAAGCAGAGTCGTTACCACACTGTTAGCCCCTGTGGGGTTTGCAATGGATGAGGAACCCCACATGCCTCAGGGAGTGGAGGTCTCCCAGTGTCTTCAGAAGCTGGCCCCTCTACATCCTTAGTCCCTCCACCTGGGTTGATTAATGGAGTAAGCCCGAGTGTGGGTCCTAGTCATGAACATGAACTGGCTCCTTTAACAGGTGGTTCCCTGGATTCTCCATAGGGGTGTCATAGCCCATTCCCTCTTCTGAGAGGACCCCAAGTCCAGGCACACCCCCCACTTTTCATTTTATTTTCTAGATGTCTTAAGCTTTCTCCCTGGGAAAAGTTAGGGTCATCTGAAGGCCCCAGCCCTGGACCTTTGCCCAGAAGTGCTTTCAGAGATTAATATCATAATGGATGTACGAGAAATAGTCTTTGTTTTCTGTCCAACCATTGTTAGTTATTCAGCTTTCTTTGTTATTCAAAGGCCCTTATGCAATTGATCCTATATAATTCATTTCTTTACAGTATAGCTCCAGAAAAAAAAATTTCTGTATAATGTTAGCATATTTTCTATTATATTCAAAACTACTTGTGTATTAGGATTTATGAAATTAAGTTCCTTTTAGAATTCAGCGCTAGGTACAAAATGTCTACTGATACTTTAATATGTTTTATTTCATCTGATAGTAACAATTCTGTAATTAGCATATTTCTCTTTTTGCCTTTGCTGCTAGGAAACTTGGCTATTCATTACAGTAAATCTGCTACTCTAGAATTTTGATATAGTTTTCCTCTTCTCTGTTGTCTAAAATTTTCTGTTTCTATTTGGATGGTCTTATTAGATGTGTTATATATTGTTAGCTTCCTTTCATTGGTGTTGGAAATAGGAAAGTATCTAAGTTATAAATTATATTAGCCATTGCATCACCTGGATGCACCTGTCATATTTAAGATATGTACAAGTGTGTTCTGATGAAAGGAAATTGTGTCAGAAGAAGCATTCAGGAAACAGAAAACTGGAGAAATAATCCAGTTCAATGATCACCTGATATTCCTAGCATAAGAATATGCTGTAAACTTGGGGAGCTACTTAAAAACTCAGATTTCTCGACTCCACGCAGCTTAACTAAATGAGACTCTCAGGGTAGGGTCTGAGGAATCTGTTTTTCTCTTCCAAGAGTATTGCAGCCAACCCAGCCCAAGCTCTTAGAAATCACTGCCCTAAATCAAAGGACACAGGAGTGGGAGTGGGTTTTCTGTCAAAGGCTCTAGCAGCAGAATGGAGACATGAAGTGCTTTTCAAAGACTCCCTTAGGAAGAATTAGAAATTAGTATTCAAAATATGAGCCTGATGATTCTGTGTTTTGCACTTTGCTTAAACCAAGCACACTGCAGTGGTAGAATATTTGTAAGGCATGACTTCTGACGTGAATTGTGCCTTAGCAGATACAGAATGGAGTTGGGGTGGGGCTGGAGTGTGCTTCACTTCCCACATCTCAGAAAGCCCAAAGGCCCCCTGGGAATATCAGCTTTCTGTTCCCATCCAAAAGCACAGTGGTTGAAAACAATGCATTTCTTACACTTGCACATCTGTGGCTGGGCAGCCTGGTCTGGACTTAGCTAGGCAGTGCTTCTGGACTGAGGGGATCTCTTACGTGTTTGACTGTTGGCTAGGGTGATCAGAACAATGGGCCCATGTGTGTCCACAAGTTTGGACATGTTCTCATGGAAACAGTCAAAGGCATTAGTTGAAAACCAATGAAGTTTAAGCAAGTCATCACACCCACTGCAGGAGACCACACAGTTATGTAGCAAAGAGTATAGGTACAGGAAGGGTGGAGATGATGCCACGACATGATTAATCTGCCACACTGGAGATGAAAGGAATAGTTCAAATATTTCAGAGCACCCCAAATCTTATATTTACCTGCCTCCTCCCCAATAATGTTGCCTACAGACTTAGAGTATTGTGTTTCTTTGCCCTTGACTGAAATAGAATCTGTTTTGTAGGGATATCCCAGTTGTCTCCTGCTTAATCAGAAGCTTTATTATGGAATGGCTGTCTTTACAGAAAAAGCAGAAGGAAGAATCCATTAATAATATAGACAGTTTATTGACAAAGTTTTTTAAAGTATAAGAAAGGGACTTCTGTTTCCATTCTGGGATGTAGTTAGCAAGAAGGAACATTAAAGTCTTAGCAGAAGGAAAGGTGTACCCATTTCTAGGCATGGAAACTATTTATCTTGGTCTCTACTATCCTATATGAGACGTCCAGTTTTTAACATAAACTATAAGACATGTAAAAAGGCAAGAAGCACCAGACTCCCAACAAACAAGGCAGTCATCAGAATCTGATGTAGATGTGAAACAGGTGTTGGAATTATATAACAGAAAGTTTAAAAGAACTACAATTAATATGCTGAAGGCTCTAGTGGACAATCTGAACAGCATGCAGACTCCTATGAGTAGCAATTTTAGCAGAGAAATGGAAACTATAAGAGCCAAATGGAAATGGCTAGAAATAAAAAACACAGAGATGAGGAATGCCTCTGATGGGCTCCTCAGGAGAAAGATTCTTTCCTTGACACAGCCAAGGAAGGAATCAATGAACCTGAAGACAGGACAATAGAAATTACCCAAACTGAAACATGAAGTAAAAAAAAATCAAAGCAAAAACAAAAGCCGAGCACTCCAAAGTTGTGAGATACTAACAAATGCTCTCATACAGGTAACTGGAACCCCTGAAGAGAGAGAGAGAATGGTGGGGCATAAGGAATATATATTTTTTTAATGGCCAAGAATTTCTCCCCCAATTAATTACAGATGCCAAACCACAGGTCCAGGAAGTTCAGAGAACACTGAATAGGATAAATACTGAAAAAGAGCACTTCATTAGCATAATTCACCAGGTTAATAGACTGAAGAATAAAATGCCGAAAAAGCACTTGGCAAAATTCAGACTCCATTCATGATCAGAACTTTTGGCAAACTAAGAATTGAAAAGAACTTCTTGGACCTCATATGAAATACCTGTACTTAGAATTGTGCTTGATGATAATAGACTGAGTGGTTTTCACCAAAGATCAGGAACAGGATGTTGCCTCACTCAACTTTGTACTAAAACCTATCCTGTAGCTAGTGTGATAAGGTAAGGAACAGGTTAAAGGCACACAGATTGGAAAGGAAGAAATAAAACTATCTCTAGTTCTAGATGATATCTTTGTCTACTCAGAAAGTGCAAAGAAATTACACAAACCCTCCTAGGACTAAAAAGTGAGTTCAGCAGGGTCTCAGCATACGAGGTCAATATACGAAAGTCAATTGTATTTTTATACAGTAGCAATGAACAATTAGAATAATTAGACTTTTAAAATTTGAAACTGAGAGTATCATTTACAGTACATTAGAAATGTATTATATAAAAATTAAATTATATGAAAATGTATTATGAGAGTGAAATCTTTAGGTATAAATCTAATAAAGGATGTGCAAAATCTATAGGTTAAAAACCACAAGACATTGATAAATAAGCTTAAATAAATGGAGCGATAGAAGGCTCAGTATTGTTAAGGTATCGGGGTTTTTGTAGTTTGATCTATAGATTCAATATAATCCAAATTAAAATCCCAGCTAGCTCTTTTTGTAGAGATCTAGAAAGTGATTCTGAAATTTATTTTAAGATGCAAAGAAAGTGTAAGCAAAAGAATTTGAGAAAGAATCATACTATCAATACCTAATTTTAAGACTTACTGTAAAACAGTATGGTATTAGGGAAGGACAGACACATAGGTCACTGGAACAGAAGAGAGACTAAAAATAGACCTAACAAGAATAGTCAACTAAAATTTTTTTTCACAATGGTGCAAAGGCAGTTCAACAAAGAACAGGTAGTCTTTTCAACGAATAGTGCTGGAACGATTGAATATGCAAGAAAATGAACTTCCACATATATCTCACAGTGAATTCAGAGATTAACTCAAAATAGATCATAGACTGAACTATAAAATGAAACACTATAAAATTCCTAGGGGAAAATCTGTGTAACTTTGAATTTGGCATGGAGTTTCAGATATAGTACCAAAAGCATGCTCCATAAAAGAAAAAATGTTAAATTGGACTTCATAAAAATTCAGATCTTTTTGCCCTGCAAGAGACAGCATTAAGAGAATGAAAAGACAAGCCACACACTAGGCAAAATATTTGTAAATCATGTATCTGATAATGGTTTTGTATCCAAAATAAAGAACTCTCAAAACTTAACAGTAAGTAAACAACCAACAAATTTAAAAATGGGCAAAATATCTGAACAGTTTGTTCATCAGAGAAGACATATAGATGGCATGTAAACATATGATAAAATGTTCAACATCATTATTTAGGAAATACTACTTAAAGCCAGAATGAAATAGCACTGTACACCTGTTGTTAGACTGCCTAAAATTAAAAAAAAAAATTAAGTGACAAGAGCTGTAAGAATGTGGAACTACTGGAATTCTCATTCATTGCTGATGGGAATGCAGAAATGATACAGCCACCTTGAAAATGCTTGACAGTTTCTTATAAAACTAAACATACATTGAGCATGTGACCTCTCTCCTAGATACTTACCCAAATAGATTTTTTTAAAATTATATTTATACAAAAGTCAGTTTGTGAATGTTTACAGCAGTTTTTCATAAATACCCTAAACTAGAAACATCTTATAACAGGTAAATACGTAAACTAACTGTGGTAATACCCATGCAATGAAATATGTGCGTGCGTGCTAAGTTGCTTCAGTCATGTCCAACTCTGTGCAACACTATAGACTGTGGCCTACCAGGCTCCTTTGTCCATGAGATTCTCCAGGCAAGGATACTGGAGTGGGCTGCCATACCTGCTGCCATGGAATCTTCCCCACCCAGGAAGTGAACCCATGTCTCTTACGTCTCCTGCATTGGCAGGCAAGTTCTGTACCACTAGCACCACTGGGAAGCCCATACAGTGGAATATTACTCAGCAATGGAAAAGAAAACGCTACTGACACATGCAGTAACTTAAATGAATCTTAGAAGTGTTATGCTGAGCCAGACAAAAAAGTGTACATGTTATTTGGTTCCATGTGTATGACAGTTTCTTCAAAATGCAAAATTATAGGAATGGAAAACAGATCAGTTATTTCCATGGATTGGAGTGGGGGGAAAGTTAACTAGAAAGGCACAGCACAAGGGAATTTGGGGGATGATGGAACTGTTCCATACGGTACTCTGTTGGTGGATACACAACTCTACTTATTTATCAATACCTGAAGAATTGTACACAGAAGTTATTTTTACTGCATGTGGATTTTCAATCAACCAGGAACTAAGGATGTGTGCAGACTGTGACAACAGATCTAGCTGTATTACAAGCGAATGACATACCTACACTGTAGGAGGTGGGCAGAAACATGTCAANAGAATAATTAGACTTTTAAAATTTGAAACTGAGAGTATCATTTACAGTACATTAGAAATGTATTATATAAAAATTAAATTATATGAAAATGTATTATGAGAGTGAAATCTTTAGGTATAAATCTAATAAAGGATGTGCAAAATCTATAGGTTAAAAACCACAAGACATTGATAAATAAGCTTAAATAAATGGAGCGATAGAAGGCTCAGTATTGTTAAGGTATCGGGGTTTTTGTAGTTTGATCTATAGATTCAATATAATCCAAATTAAAATCCCAGCTAGCTCTTTTTGTAGAGATCTAGAAAGTGATTCTGAAATTTATTTTAAGATGCAAAGAAAGTGTAAGCAAAAGAATTTGAGAAAGAATCATACTATCAATACCTAATTTTAAGACTTACTGTAAAACAGTATGGTATTAGGGAAGGACAGACACATAGGTCACTGGAACAGAAGAGAGACTAAAAATAGACCTAACAAGAATAGTCAACTAAAATTTTTTTTCACAATGGTGCAAAGGCAGTTCAACAAAGAACAGGTAGTCTTTTCAACGAATAGTGCTGGAACGATTGAATATGCAAGAAAATGAACTTCCACATATATCTCACAGTGAATTCAGAGATTAACTCAAAATAGATCATAGACTGAACTATAAAATGAAACACTATAAAATTCCTAGGGGAAAATCTGTGTAACTTTGAATTTGGCATGGAGTTTCAGATATAGTACCAAAAGCATGCTCCATAAAAGAAAAAATGTTAAATTGGACTTCATAAAAATTCAGATCTTTTTGCCCTGCAAGAGACAGCATTAAGAGAATGAAAAGACAAGCCACACACTAGGCAAAATATTTGTAAATCATGTATCTGATAATGGTTTTGTATCCAAAATAAAGAACTCTCAAAACTTAACAGTAAGTAAACAACCAACAAATTTAAAAATGGGCAAAATATCTGAACAGTTTGTTCATCAGAGAAGACATATAGATGGCATGTAAACATATGATAAAATGTTCAACATCATTATTTAGGAAATACTACTTAAAGCCAGAATGAAATAGCACTGTACACCTGTTGTTAGACTGCCTAAAATTAAAAAAAAAAATTAAGTGACAAGAGCTGTAAGAATGTGGAACTACTGGAATTCTCATTCATTGCTGATGGGAATGCAGAAATGATACAGCCACCTTGAAAATGCTTGACAGTTTCTTATAAAACTAAACATACATTGAGCATGTGACCTCTCTCCTAGATACTTACCCAAATAGATTTTTTTAAAATTATATTTATACAAAAGTCAGTTTGTGAATGTTTACAGCAGTTTTTCATAAATACCCTAAACTAGAAACATCTTATAACAGGTAAATACGTAAACTAACTGTGGTAATACCCATGCAATGAAATATGTGCGTGCGTGCTAAGTTGCTTCAGTCATGTCCAACTCTGTGCAACACTATAGACTGTGGCCTACCAGGCTCCTTTGTCCATGAGATTCTCCAGGCAAGGATACTGGAGTGGGCTGCCATACCTGCTGCCATGGAATCTTCCCCACCCAGGAAGTGAACCCATGTCTCTTACGTCTCCTGCATTGGCAGGCAAGTTCTGTACCACTAGCACCACTGGGAAGCCCATACAGTGGAATATTACTCAGCAATGGAAAAGAAAACGCTACTGACACATGCAGTAACTTAAATGAATCTTAGAAGTGTTATGCTGAGCCAGACAAAAAAGTGTACATGTTATTTGGTTCCATGTGTATGACAGTTTCTTCAAAATGCAAAATTATAGGAATGGAAAACAGATCAGTTATTTCCATGGATTGGAGTGGGGGGAAAGTTAACTAGAAAGGCACAGCACAAGGGAATTTGGGGGATGATGGAACTGTTCCATACGGTACTCTGTTGGTGGATACACAACTCTACTTATTTATCAATACCTGAAGAATTGTACACAGAAGTTATTTTTACTGCATGTGGATTTTCAATCAACCAGGAACTAAGGATGTGTGCAGACTGTGACAACAGATCTAGCTGTATTACAAGCGAATGACATACCTACACTGTAGGAGGTGGGCAGAAACATGTCAATGGAGATCATAAGAGTAAAGACAAAAAGAACTGTACATAAGCATTGTATTCTAGTTGAGTTTTTTTTTTTCCTTGTAGTTGAAATAGGCTAGCTTTACATGTGTGTGTGTATATATAGGTATATGTATGTATATATACAGGAGAAGGCAATGGCACCCCACTCCAGTACTCTTGCCTGGAAAATCCCATGGACAGAGGAGCCTGGTAGGCTGCAGTCCATGGGGTCGTGAAGAGTCAGACACGACTGAGCGACTTCACTTTGACTTTTCACTTTCATGTATTGGAGAAGGAAATGGCGACCCACTCCAGTATTCTTGCCTAGAGAATCCCAGGGATGAGGGAGCCTGGTGGGCTGCCATCTATGGGGTCGCACAGAGTCGGACACGACTGAAGTGACTTAGCAGCAGCAGCATGTATATATACACTTTACACATATACTAAGGTTGAACAAATAATGAACTCAGTTTTTTAACTGTCAGAGATTGAGTCATAGGGGAAATGGTGGAACTAATCCTGTGGATATTGGAGTCAGAGCTATCAGTATGAATCAGTATGAATGCATGCTTGTAAGTATATACGTATACACAGATTGATAGAGGACCAAGTATGGCTATATGTGTATGCATAGGTTAGTAGACTTCATATATTTCCTTGCTCTGTTCACTGAGAGGACCTAGAAGGAGTGACATACCAGTAGCCATGAACAAGCTACCATCCAGATTTTAGTATCTAAATACCACCCTCCATTAAAAGGGACCAGGGCATGACAGTAGTATTGGATTATAGCCCAGAGAATATATATCCACAAGCCCATACTGATCTGAATAAATAAATGAGGGAGAAGGAACAACTCTTCTGGACAGAATTCTAAGTAATAGATGTGGAAGGAATAAAGGAAATAAATCACCATTAGAACATCACAGTAGTAATTGCTCCAGAGAAGATGCACCAGAGAATGTTAAAGTTAATAGACAAACGGGAAAAAAAATATTTAGCTCAAAATGTCTCCCCAGATATTTACTGATTATAAAGGGAAAAATAGTAACTTCATAATGGAGAGATCTG
Organism: Neotragus pygmaeus; assembly: GCA_006410875.1. Taxonomy (NCBI): domain Eukaryota; kingdom Metazoa; phylum Chordata; class Mammalia; order Artiodactyla; family Bovidae; genus Neotragus; species Neotragus pygmaeus. Next base: position 626,558 of record SJYV01034227.1, on the reverse strand, counting down.
ACAGACCCCACCTTAACTAAATCATCATCAGTGATAAGGTATTGGTGCTTTGTACCTCCTGGTGTGATGTGCTGAGAATGGCCCATCACCTCTGTGGCTGTCAACCTCAAGATCCATAAGTACATCTAATTATGAGGAAACAGGACAAACCCACTACGAATATCTGACAAACACCTGACCAGGACTTTTTGAAAGTAACGAGGTCATAAAAGACTAGGCGAGACCAAGGAGTTACCACAGGTTGGAGGAGTATAAGAAGACAGAATGGGTCAATGCAGCATGAATCCTGGACCAAAGTAAGAATCAGTGAAACAACTACAGATATTTGAGTACCATCAGCAGTTTAGCCAATAGTATCATCCCAGTGTTAATTTCTTAGTTCCCATAATTTTAAGTCTAAAAGTACAAATATGGAAAAGGAACTTAAGGTTACAAAAGGGGGTGGGGAGGGACAAATTAGTCTGGGATTAACAGATATAAACTAGTGTATATAAAATAGGTAAGTAACAAGAATTTACTGTATAAGCAGTAAATCCCTGGGTATAAGCACAGGGAATGATGCCCAATATCTTGTAATAACCTATAATGGAATATAAGCGGCAAGAAAAACCCCACCTGAATCACTAATGCTGTACACCCAAGACTGGCACAACATTGTGAATCAACTGTACTTCTATAAAATAAAAGTACCTCAAAATAAAAGGCCATTTTTGTGTGCAACACATACAAAGGAAAAATAGTAAGTCTTCTGTGGTGAGTGGTTGAAAGCGACTGGTTTAGATGAAGGAACATCCAGAGCAGAATGGGCCTATGTGTGTTAATAAGCCACACTTTGATTTCAGAGCTGGTCAGTGAGCAGTCACCAGGCTTCCCAGGTGGCGCTAGTGGTAAAGACCCGCCTGCCAATGCAGGAGATGCCAGAGAGATGTGGGTTCAAGGACTTGCCCTTGTGGCTCAGACGGTAGAGAATCTGCCTGGACGGTAGGAGACCTGGGTTCAACCCCTGGGTCGGGTAGATGCCTTGGAGAAGGGAATGGCACCCCACTTGAGTGTTCTTGCCTGGAGAATCCCATGGACAGAGGAGCTGGTGGGCTACAGTTCATCAGGTCGCACAGAGTCAGACATGACTGAATCAGCTTAGCATGGCACGGCAGTGAGAGGTCAGGGGACTCGGCCAAGGACATGATGCTGGCTGCTATCTGGACAGGACTGCTGCTGCTGCTGCTAAGTCGCGTCAGTCGTGTCCAGCTCTGTGCGACCCCAAGACGGCAGCCCACCAGGCTCCTCTGTCCCTGGGATTCTCCAGGCAAGAACACTGGAGTGGGTTGCCATTTCCTTCTTTAATGCATGAAAGTGAAAAGTGAAAGTGAAATCGCTCTTCGCGATCCCATGGACTGCAGCCTACCAGGCTCCTCCGTCCATGGGGTTTCCCAGGCAAGAGCACCAGAGTCGGGTGCCGTTGCCTTCTCCGGACAGGACTAGGACCAGGCTTTTCTGGCTCCTCTTGTGCCACTTTTCCCATCCCCTTCCCTGTCTCTTCTCAGGGGAGGATTTTCCTGAAACTGTTTTGGTATTATGGTTTCTGCTTTGCACGTTTTCTATGAAGTAGATTTTATAGTGCTGGTTAGACATCTTGTTGAGTCATATATCACCCATGTTCCCTATTGTGGGTGTCTGTTTGAATCATGTCTGCCCTCCAGGTGATGGCTTATGTATTTGTCTTACTCTTTTCAGCAGAAACTGGAGACAAGCAAAAGGCCTCCATCTGGAACCTCCACTACCTCCAAAAGCACCTCCCCCACCCTCACGCCTTCTCCTTCTCCCAAGGGGCACGCGGCCGAGTCCTCCGTGTCCTCTTCCTCATCCCACCGGCAGTCCAAGAGCAGCGGGGGCTCCAGCAGTGGCACCATCACTGATGAGGGTGAGTCCCCCTGAAAGGTCCTGAAACCCCACCCTTCCCTCTTCACTGTGGTAACCTCGCAGGTGCCCTTTATTGCTATAGCTATCCTGGGTCAGGTGTTTTTTAGTTTTTTCAGTCAAAAATATCTTTCCCTTCCCTGATTGATTGTACCTTGCATTTTTGTTTTCCCTGAGCTTATGTACCTAAAAGGTATACAGTAGTTTCTGAATGTAGGTTGGTTTTGTTTATATACACAGATGTATACCTGTAAAACTGCCTTTCCACCACCCATTATGTACTTTTCCCCGAACCTTGTACAAATGAGAATTCTGTCAGTTGCAAGGGATGAAATCTCCATTCAAACTGATTTAAGCAGAAACAAAACCAAAACACTGATCATCTGTGGGCTCATATGGAAGTATCTAGGGTGTGCTTCAAGCACGTCTAAATCCATGTGCCTTGGAATGTTTCACTCCATCTTTCAGGTAGGCTCTCTTCAAGCGGTGGCAGGGATACCCACTGCAGCTTCATGCTTCTTCCTACTAACCAAGACACTCCAGTAGAAAGTGTGCTCTTTCTTAGCAGCTCCGGCAAAACCCCACGGGTAAAGATCGTTGTCCTGTCTTGGCTGTACTGATAATGACTTGGGTTGTTTGCCCATCCTTGACTATCTCTCTGTGTCCCCAAGGGCAGAGTGTGTCTGCCTTTGGAGCCAGGGTCGGTTAGGGTCAGATTGTGTGGATTGGGAGTGGGAGGGAAGTAGCTCCTTAAAGGAAAATGGAAGTGGGTGGAGGGCAAGTAAAAGCAGGAACCTGCGTGAGTGGGGGTGATGAGGAAAGGGAGATAGATCAGACAGCAGGGAGGGAGTTGGAGGCACTGTAGTGAGGTCCCAGGTGTGAAGACATAAATGATAAAGGAGAGAAGAAGCTCATCCTTTTAAAAACTGCCCTCTGGTGGCTCCTGGGAGCAGGGGTGGGAGAGGAGGGAGCAGAGCTTTGATGAGAGAGCAGCAGTAGGGACCAGGCAGGTGCAATCAGAGTATGAATCAGACAGGCGAGGAGATTCTCACTGTGTGTGTGGTTTGCAGGCATCTCAGTGCAGCTGCTGGGAGGGCGTGCAGAGCAGATTCTGCCCAGCAAGTGATAAGTTGAAATCAACTGCACAGGCTATGGTCTGTACTGCGTTGATACATGTACACTACCACTGGCATCCTCTTTATTTGGGACTGCTTTTATTGTTTTGTGCTATCTAGTGTGATCATTTATGAAAGCTTCAGAGGCTGGCTAGCAACCCCATTCCTCCCTGTGTTTTCTTTATATATATACATATAATGATCTTTTTTTTTTTTTTTGCCATACCATGTGGCTTGTGGGATCTTAATTCCCCAACCAAGGACTGAATCCGGGTCCTCTGCAGTGAAAGCGTGGAGTCCCAGCCACTAGACCACCAGAGAATTTCTGTGTGGCATCTTAAGTTCCCTGCCCATGAACTCTCCTCCCTCGGAAGGCCTCAGGAATCTAAACTCCTAGTGGTTCAATTTGGGATTTGTGCCCCACATTTTCCCCAAAAGAGTTGGGACAGTAGATGTCTGATTGCTGGTCTGTGCCCACTCTTCTCCCCTCTCATTCATTATTGGAAAGAATGTTTGCAAAGCCTCACTGGGATAAAAAACAGAGGAGGACTTGAGAGCACTTTTTTTTTTTTTTTTAAGGTTACCTTCTCTGGCTTAGAAAGCCTACTTTTGCTTCCTGGGGGTTCTTTGTCCCGAGGCAGCAAGACCCTTGTCCTGCAGGCATTAGATCATCACAGACCAGAGCCTGGAGTCCATCACTAAAGAGCTATCCTTGACGATATTTTTGTGGAAAACCTGTAGCCTCGGTGAAGGGTCACGTGCGAGCCTTTGCCCTGCTCATGCTGTGTCCCTCTGTTCACTCCTCCCGAAGGAAATGGTGAGGTGGCGACAATGTTGTGTAAGCTTTGCACTTGTTCTGTGAAGGTGCCTGGGGCAGCCCTGGGAGCTGTAACCTGTTCTGGGGTCCTGGTCATTCATCAGGCTGGGGATTCAGATACATTCTGCATAACCACAGTAAATGATTATAACGCAAGGTGGGATTAAACCTGTGTTGCCAGCAAGGCGTGCAGCAGCATCTTGGGCTTCACTGGAGAGTGGCACTCGGGCCGGGCGCAGGGACGGAGCAGATAGTGTGCAGCTGGGCCAGAGCTGATTGTTAAATTTATAGGAAACATATGCTGCTGCTGCTGCTGCTGCTACATCACTTCAGTCATGTCCGACTCTGTGCAACCCCATAGACGGCAGCCCACCAGGCTCCTCTGTCCCTGGGATTCTCCAGGCAAGAATACTGGAGTGGATTGCCATTTCCTTCTCTAATACATGCATGCATGCTAAGTCGCTTCAATCGTGTCTGACTCTATGCGACCCTATGGACAACAGTCCACCAGACTCCTCTGTCCACGGGACTCTGTAGGCAAGAATACTGGAGTGGGTTGCCATTTTCTTCTCCAAGGAAACATATGAACTGGCAATTAAACACAGCTGTTAAAAGTCAAGTTACAACAACAACAAAAATATGTGTTAAAAAAATAGACAAGTCAAATTACATGAATTTATAATTAAGCTGATTATGCCACATGTTAAGGTATGTGACATTTAAACCAAAATATATTATTTTCTGATCTTTTACTGCATTCTAATATCTGTGCTTTTGAAGTTCTTTATGTCTCTTTTTCCTCCGTGGTGGGAATACTGTGTACTGATGTGTTACTTCTCTGCATCTTTCCTAGTTCCATTTCCAGGAACATGGCATTGGCAGGTTGAAATCAGCCATGGTGATGTATTTACACCATGGAAATCAGCAAATACCCACCAGGACTTGAGTTAATGTTTTATTGATTGTCTGGATATCATCTAGACAATGTTAATTGTGCAGGCTAAACTTTAAAATGTCATGTCTATAGCTGTTCTAGCACTGAAAATTGAGAAAATAGTCTAAATAGTCTTTCAGGATTTGAAAACCTTTATCTGATTGAGCAAAGTTGCTCACATGAAGTTCCAGGATTCCTCTTCGTTGTTTCATTTCAACTCACGTTTTCACCTAAACAGAAGCATCAGCGAGCCTTCATGTAGGAACTATACTCATTCGCTCTGGCTATAAGAATGATGCAAAAATCAGTGAAGACATTCAGTGAAAAGCCTGATATCCAATGAAGGCATTGGCTATATGGAGTTTATAATATAGAGTATCATGTAATTTATTATCATATATAAATTGTGCACATAACATCCTTACATGGGTAAAATCTGCTGTAAGGTTACGTGTCTACATATATGTGTACATTCCCCTTCCCAGAAAGCCAGCACGCAAATGTGAAGAGAGACTCATGGAGGGAACAGCATTATAGGCGTCCTGAATCTATAATGGATTATGTGTGGGCTGGGGCTCATTTCATCTCATAACACCGTTGCTCATTAGCAGCTCTTCCGTGAAGCTTTTCTGGTCCCCTGGGCTGGTCGGCTGTCCTCTCTGTCCCCTTGGTCCTGCCCTTCACCGTGTGCTCACCACCTGTGGGAGAGGTGGCAGAGTGGCATGTGGCACGGGCCTGGCAGCTAAACCACTGGGTTTGAATCCCCACTGTGCTGTGGACTAGTGGTGTGATCTCACCCGAGATATGGTGCCAGCTTTCTGTGACTTCCTCATCTGTAGTGGGAGCAGTAACAGGGTCTGCCACGTGGGGTTGTTAAGAGCAAATTGGTGTCCAGTACAGGGTGCCTGACGGTGAGCACGGGACATTGTCCGTCACCCCCTTCAATATATCTTCCCAGTCACGCTGAGTTCCTTTACCACAGGGACCTGTCTGTACTTGCATTCCCAGCATGTAGTAGGCTCAGTAGCCCTTGCTGGATGGTGAATGAGTGGACCTCTGACCACCTAACCTCCAGTCCACTCTTCTGTAAGCTGCACCCACTGCCCCAGGACCTTTGCACTTGTGGTTCTCTCTGCCTGGATGCTGCTGGTGCTCTTTGCCTTGGTATCTGCACAGCTCACTCCTTCATTTACTGCTAAAATGTCACCTCCTGAGAGACCTTCCCTGACCACCCTCTATAAAACAACATTCTCACATCCCCTGTCAACCTCTCCCACCCTACTCTGTTTTTCCTTACTGACCTGTCAGCTTGCTTGTGGTCTGTTTTGGTCCCTGTTGAGTCCCCAGTGCCTAGTCTGGTAAACCCCTTTTGAATGTGTGAATGGATGTTTCTCTAAGCCCCCCAGATGCTGGTCTTGTCTCCTTCCCTGTCTCCCTCCCTGGTCTGATAACTTGATACCCCAGATCTTCTGTTTTCCCCTGGTCTGTGTCCATCTGGCCCTACTGTTCCACTCAGACCCGCCTTTTCTTCAGGAAGCCCACAGTCTCCAAATGCTTAAACCAAACCTTGACTCTGAAGCCCACCTGCCTGTTCTCTCCAGGTCTTTGACTAGCGGAGGGTTGCTAGTCTTAGTGCTTATTCCAAGTGTAGCTAACAGCAGTTGAGAAATCATAATTTAAAATTGTTCTGGGATAGAGTGCAGGGTTTTAGGCCCAGAAGCTAGAACTCGAAGAACTTGGAGAGTCAGCCCAGCCATGAAGCTCCCCGTCTCTGTCTTCACAGCCCGATCTGGGGTTTGGGGAATGCTGGGAGCCTGCCCTGAGGAAGGAGTATGACCACCACGTGGCTCGAGACCCACCTGCAGCCACACCCCAGGAGTGCAGTGTAGATCTGCTTTCTGTGTCGGGGATTCTTGTAGAATTGCATTTGAAATAAGATTACCATGACTTTATGAAAGTTTGAAGATCACTCTTGAGCAATTTTACCAAATTCTAAAATATCTTATTTTACATTCTTTCCCTCTTGAAGATGAACTGACTGGAATCCTTAAGAAATTATCACTTGAGAAATATCAGCCCATTTTTGAGGAGCAAGAGGTAAGAATACTCTTTCTGAGTGTCCGTGTAAATCTTAGCGTAAAACAGTTGTCTAAATATGTAGGTTGTCATTCTTTAAGCCTGGATTGATCTTTTTCATTGAGATGGCTGAAGAAATAGAATTTGTGTTCAGCACATTTGGTTCGTTCATAACTGAAATCCTGGGGACCTTCTGGCTTGTTGTGTTATAATAAAATTTTGTAGTTTTGAGCTCTGCTCTCTGTAGTAAAGTTTGTGTCTGTTCTGTTCTCCTTTAGTTGAAGGGGATTACCTAGCCAGTTTTTAGGTTTAAAGTAAGTAAAAAGCAAATTCTAATGAATCTTTGTTAAGTATCTGGACATAAAGAGTCTGTATTAGTCTAAGAGAGTTCCTACTTGCTCTCACTCAAAATCCTAAAAGCACTCACAATCACATTTTTAAAAATTACTCTTCTGCAGTTTGGCAGTTTCTCAAAATGTTGAAGAGAATTACCATATGACCCAGTAATGCCACTCCTAGGTAGGTATATACCCACAATAATTGAAAGCATACATTTGCACAGTGTTCACAGCAACACTATTCATAATAGCCAAAAGGCAGAAATAGCCCAAATGCCCATCAATTGATGAATGAATAAATAAAACGTGTTATCACTCTACCTTGGAATGTAGCTTGGCCATTAAAAGGAAAGAAGTGCTGATACACTGTACAAAACAGATGAGCCTTGAAGACTCTGTGCTAAGAGAAAGAAGTTAGTCACGAAAGGCCACATATGGTATGACTCCATTTATATGCAATGTCCAGAATAGGCAGATCTGTAGAGACAGAAAGCAGATTAGTGGTTGCCAGGGAATGTGGGGAGGAGAGAATGGGAGTGATTGCTAATGAGTATGGGTTTTCTTTTTTGGGGTGATGAAAATGTGCTAAAATTAAGTGTGGTGACGATCACACAACTCTGTACTAAAAAATCATTGAGTTTTACACTTTAAATGGGTGAATTGTATGGTAAATGAATTACATCTCAATAAGATGTTAAAATTTTTACTGTCAGCGAAATAAAACTCCTCAGTGGGCCCGTTAGCTACCAGGGTACAGTCACTGGCTTAGAACATTCTAGTGCCCAGTTTAGTACGTGACAACGGTCACAGTTAATGTAGCATGAGAATCCCTCCTTGTCTCCAGCAAGCTTGAGACCCAGTTAAGGAGTATGTGTTTCGGTTCAAGAAGAAGTCAGGGGTGCCACGACTTTCTTCCTTTTTTTTTGCTTTTCTGCCCTATCCAGTCTGTCCTTGCTACCTTCTCGATGCCTTAAACTTCAGTGGCAGTTTTTCTCGTTGTCGAAAAAATCTTTCCTGTTTGCAGATGGCTGCCTGCTTTAATTTCATGTGTTCCATGCTTTCTGAGGAGCTGGCCACGGGGACCCACATGCAGGCTGGGGGTGGGGTCTCTGCCTCAGGTCTGGGATGAGGGGGGAGGGGAGTGTCCAGTAGGGTAGGGGGCAGGTGTTTTTCATCAAAACCACATCACCTGTTCCTTCAGCCTGTCAGTGTCTTGTGATCTGTAAAGCCCAGAGAGATGCAGGGAGCTTATCGTTATCACAGGGGCCCTCTCTGCATCTCAGAGAGAGCATGGTGTCAGGTGCAGGAGCAGATCCTTCCCTACTGACTCAAACTTGGTTCAAGATTTTTTTTTTTAATCCAGGAAAGTAAAATGAAAATTGAAAGAAAGGGAAGAAATTTCTCCTAGAGCTGAGGCCCCAGCAGCGATGCCGGAAATGTTAGAATTTCTCCGGTAAAAACCAGGGGTTGAACGGCTTTGAGATGCCCATTTTCTGAGCCCGTCTCTGCCTCGGTTCTCCACAGTCTTTCTTGCCTTTATTGCTTCTGTGTGTTTCTTTTCTGTCTTTCCACAGTCTGCATCTCTTTTGTCCTTGAGGGGTAGACACAGTGAGTGCCGCCATATACTCGTCTTTTCTGTACAGTATCCTATACTGTTCAGAGTGCAGCAGCATTGCAGTGAACTTTCTATCAGCAGGACTTGGCTTTCTACCACTCTGGTCACCCAGATTACTGTCTCAGAGACTTCCCTTACGTATTTTGTTTTCAGAGTCTTTCCAGAATGCACTTCTAAAAATTCCAGGGTGAGAGCTGAGGAGAGTTTATTTTTAATGATATTTTCAAATATTCAGCGTAAAGCCAGGAATTGAAAGTAGTAAATCATCATTAATTCACTACTAATAAGCACTAATAGCTCATAATCATGATAGTCCGGTTGTGGTTGGGAAAAAAGAGGTGTGGCACCGAGCAGATGGTAGCAAATCCCCCTCTCTCTCCCCAGGTGGATATGGAAGCATTCCTCACACTCACTGACGGCGACTTGAAGGAGCTGGGTATTAAGACAGATGGATCCAGGCAGCAGATTTTGGCAGCAATTTCTGAACTGAATGCAGGCAAGGTATTGTTCCTAATCTTTTTTTTTTTTTTTTCTGATTCAAACAGCTGAGAGCTTCACTAGGATCCGTGGCCCTGGTGTTCCAAGGACCTTCATGGTCTGATTTTGTCTCCCCCACATGCCTGGTGGAGGCTGGCCCGCTCACACACTTCTCAAGGCCAGTGGGTCACTACCTTCCAGCATGTCTCTTCCTTTTCCAGGCCTCTCTTCTCATAAGATGGTTTCTCTTTAGATCCAGCTTAAATATTCCCTCCAATCATCTTAACCCACAGGGCTGAGTTTTGCCCTCTGGAGCACAGTGGAAGTTGATGAAGACAGGCCCCCAAGTCAGGCTGACCCAGCTCCTCCACTTACAGTGACCCTGGGCAAGTCGCACCCCTCTCTGAGCCTAGCTTTCTGCTCTGGAGGGTGGGGGTGATGGGCTGACTGCCAGGACTGAGATGCTCAGCAGAGTACCTGGCACACACAGATCTGCCAGTCACTGTTGTTATTGTTGGCATCCTGCACTTTTGTCATCAGCTTTAAAGCTAAAGATTAGCAATGCCNAAAAACCATATCCTTGACTAGACACCCAATAAAGGCCATAATTCTAAATAATATATGATTATGTTAAATATGGACTTTCCAAGTGTCACTAATAGTAAAGAATCCACCCGCCAACAGAGGGGAGATAAGAGAGACAGGTTCTATCCCTGGGCTGGGAAGATCCCCTGGAAGAGAGCATAGCAACCCACTCCAGGATTCTTTCTTGGAGAATCCCATGGACAGAGGAGTCTAGCAGGCTACTCTCCATAGGGTCACAAAGAGTCAGACACAACTGAAGCAACTTAGCGTGCAAACATCACCAGTGCCTGGATTAGGGTCCAGTCATGTTCCCTAGGACTTGTATTCCACATTGCTTGATACCATGCTCTGAACCAAGTTGCCTTTTTCATAAGAACTAGCCTGTGGTTGTAGTTTAATAGCCTTTTTAATAGCTTCTTACCCACTGAAATTTAAGAGCTCTTTTTATTTTGAATTATCTTTGTCCCTTTCAGCCAAAGTTGATGGACTGTCCATCAATTCAACTCTCTTAAAAACTTTGTGGGATTTCTATGAATTTCACTGGAATGTACTTCATTAAATAAAAGTCATATCAACAAATCTCTTTAATCTCTTTAAATATATTTAATCTCTTTAATTATCTGCCTTGGGCTGAATCAGTTCAGTTCAGTTCAGTTTACTCACTCAGTGTCTGACTCTTTGCGGCCCCATCAATCGTAGCACGCCAGGGCTCCCTGTTTATCACCATCTCCCAGAGTTCACTCAGACTCATGTCCATCGAGTCAGTGATACCATCCAGCCATCTTATCCTCAGTTNCCACCCACCCACAGGCATATATGCGAAAAGGAAGCAAAACACAGACGCGAGGCACCGGTCACTCTGCAGCTGTACAGTTGCTCTTGGGCTATTCACATTCCTTTGCCTTCTGCCTTTTCTTCTACTGTGGGCTGAATTTTTTTGGTCTCTTATTCCATAGCAGCTTACTGAAAAACCCAAACAAAGTTTTTGGCCAGACCAATATACTTGCTTACATGATGCTTCTTCACACTTTGCCTTACAGCTCCTCACTCACTGGGCAATAATGGGATGTTACCATTATAAATAGTACCGGAGTGGACTTCTCTGCTTTTATGCTTTTTCTTCTGTTGTCTTGTTCCGCAGGCTGTGTTCCACAACATGAGGTTATGTCAGATTGTGACTGTTTTATGGTTCTGTCTCTGTGTTGCCGGGTAGGCACAAAAATATTGATCGGACCTGTTGTGACAATGGCAGGTGAATATCCATGTAGCATTTTGTCATTCACAGATCACTTCACGTACACTTCCTTAGTTAATCTGGGCGGCCGGTTCCCTCACGCTTCCCTCGTCCGGCCCA
>SJYV01034227.1:585467-615170 GCA_006410875.1 Neotragus pygmaeus | reverse complement strand
AGCAGAGCTGGGGTGGGGAGGGCGGGTCTGTGTGGAGGCAGCCCCTCCTCAGCCAGCCCCCCACCCTTCCCCAGCCCGGCCTTAGCCCACTCAGCTTGGGGGCTGGTTTCATTGCCGTTGTTGTCATCGCTGTTCTGCTTGTCTGTAGGCCGTGGGGAGGGTTTCCCTGCTAGCTCAGTGGTAAAGAATCTGCCTGCCAATGCAGAAGATGTGGATTCAATCCTTGGGTCAGCAAGATTCCCCTGGAGAAAGAAATGGCAACCCACGCCAGTATTCTTGCCTGGGAAATCCCACGGACGGAGCAGCCTGGCTGGCTACAGTCCATGGGGTCATGGAAGAGTCACACACGACTTCGAGACTAACCGGCAACATCAAGGCCGTGAAGGGGGCCTTCCCAATGCTGTGGCTGGCATTGCTACCCATGTCTGTGAGCCTGAGCGTTTTCCTACAGGTCTTTGCTGTCTGTTCTTTCTGCTATGTAAGGTCTCTTCCTTGATTCTGCTCACCTGTCCAGGACACTCACTACCTCACTTTACAGAGAGGGAAGCAGAGCCTCCGAGAGGCGCTGTGAGTCCTGACTCCCAGACCAGCACCATTTCTGCTCTTCCCTTAGACGTGAAGGGCAGGAAGTGGGCAGGCCTTGGCTGCTGGGAAGGGTCATCCAGGGAACAGAAACCTTAGGGTGGCTTACTGCAGGTGGATCACCCGAAGCCAGCACTGAAGTCTTTGGACCATTGATTTATTCATGAAAAAATTGTCCTTTGACTCTCTGCCATGTCCCAGGTACTGTGTGAGTGCTAAGCATGGAGAATCACTCTGAGCCCAACACTGCTCTTGAGCACATCACATCTAGTCATTCATGTCACCCTCACAGAAGGCCCCTGAGGTTGGTTCCAGTTTACAGATGTGGGAACTGAGGCACAGAGAGGTCAGAGAACTTGCCCATAATCGCCCAGTCAGTGAGTGGCAGAGCCAGGATTAGAACCCAGTGTCTGTGTCCTGACCTGTGTGCTGTCCTGCCTTGGTGTAATCCACAAGCACAGGAGAGGCGAACTGTGCTGTGCGAGCTCCCCGTGAGGGAGTGGGGCCGGGTAAGGCACAGGCCTGGAAGACACCCCTGGAGAAGGGCAGGAGGGCTGCACAGGAGAGGCGAACTGTGCTGTGCGAGCTCCCGGTGAGAGAGTGAGGCCAGGTAAGGCAAGGGCCTGGAAGACATCCCTGGAGAAGGGCAGGAGGGCCGCCATCTGAAGATAAGAACCACCTGGCACAGGGGTAGAAGGGCACAGGCAGAGGGAAGCACGTATGCCCAGGGGCTGCCCTGACATGTGTGGTGTATTTAAAGAACTAAAGGGGACTTCCCTGGTGGTCCCTACGGCTCCAGGCTTTCACTACAGGAGGCACAGGTTCAATCCCTAGTCAGGGAACTAAGATCCCACATGCTGTGCAGTGTAGCCAAAAGTTTTTAAAAATTAATTAATGAAAAGAACTAAAGAAGTGGCTGAATCATGGAGCGCAAGGAGCCTGGTATGAGAGGAGGCCAGAGGGACAGGTTAGGGCTCCCAGTGTGGTCGAGGGTAACCCAGTCAAGTACACAGAGGCTCGTGTGAGAGGACAAGGTGAGTGATGGTGAGAGGCTCTAGCTCAGGAGTTAGGACCCTTCCTTCTTCAGGCCTGCAAGGGCCAGACGTGTGAGCCAAGGAGAGGATGGAGGTGAGGAAAGCCAAGCCTAGACCAGTCGAAAAGGAAGGACATAAGAGGTTCCAGATGGAGGGCGTGGAAAGACCGGAGCTGGGTGTCGCTGGAGCAGGGTCTGAGTCTTGGTAGATGACAACTGCCAGCATTTCTGGAACCTCCCCTCTGCCGTCTGTGGCCATGGCCTCTTTGGTCCAGAATCACAAAAAGAATACACACAGGGTTGGTTTGCAAATCTTAGGCAACTTAATAGTCATCGTCAGAGTGGATGATACGACGTCTTGAGCCCCACTCCAAAGGAGGATATTTTTCTTAAAGTCTGTACAGACTAGGACACTTTTTATAGTTTTCTCTCAAATCCATTGGCCTCCCCCTTCTCCTTGTTTACTAAACAGGGCCCCATCAAGAGAAGCAGAGTAACAGCTGTTGGTGATTGTGATAGTTCAGGCTGCAAAACAAAGTACCTTAGATGGGGTGGCTTATAAATTGAAGTTTAATTCTCACAGTATGGAGACTGGGAGTCCAAGATCAGGGTGCCAGAGTGGTTGAGTTTGGTGAGGCTCCTTTTCCAAGTTGCACGTAGCCACCTTCTCAATTCCTCATGTGGCCCAAACTAGAAGCAAAATCTCTCTTTATCTCTTCTCATAGGGACACAGACGGCATCACGGGAGCTCCACCCTTATGACCTCACCTAATCCTAATCACCTTCCATCACTTGAGGGGTTAGGGTTTCAACACAGGACACAAACATTTAACCCATAACAATGATCTTCCTTGGGGCCCTTAGTTGACCGCCTGCCAATTGAAAGATCCCAGGTGCTTCCAACATGCCAAGACATCCATGTCCTCCCCACAGGCAGTGTCCACCCTGCAAAGTCAAGCGATTCCCCATGGAGATGGGTGCAGAAGGAAGGGGCTGATCTGAACTGATCGCTGTATAATAGCCCTGTTATTGGAGGGTTAGCTGTGCCAGACAGAATCCTGTGGAAATAAGGACCATGTGTATCAACTGTATCTGAGAGCAAAGATGTGACTAGGAGAAGCTGAATGTCACAAAAGCAAGTGTATCTTCCCTACTCTAGGTCACCATTGCAAGTCTGTGCTGCTTCTTAGAAAGAGAAAAGTATTTCTCAGACTGAGTGTGGCTTCTAAGAGCTCTTTGGATGCCTGGGGCCGCTTCTCTTCTGGGCTGGACCTGCCTGACCCCTACTCCTGTCTCTTTGATTGCTCCAGGGCATAAGCTTCTCCTAACATTCATCCTTTTACTTCTGAAACCCAACCTTGGCCAAGAGAGTACCCACTGTGGTTCAAATGCTCTGTACGTATCTGAGAACTCAGGACACGTGGGAGAGGATAAGCCCAGCTCTCCTTGCCCCCTCGCCCCCATGTCTTTCTAGCTGCAGTCCACAACACACTGGGGGCTTGTGGAATCAATTTTTTAGTAGTTCATGAGCAGCATTTTAACAAGGGAAATAGAATAGAGTAGAAAATATCAACATTCTCTGCAGGTAAGAACACTAAAGCTTGTTTCAGTTGCGTCAATTTACATGGGTTGTGATGTAAAATGTGTTTCTTACATAAACAAAAAAGTTTGAATATTTTAGCCAAAAAAAATTTGTTTTAATGAATATTCACCCAAAACCTGGCTCAGCCATACGAATATTAGCAAAGCAGTGTGGCCCCTCAGCCTGGAAGCCATTTGACTTCCTGATGAACCCACCTCAGTATTCAAGTTACGAATAAGCATAGTCTGCTTATTAGTTTGTTAGTTTCAAACAAGTGGTATATTGGAGAAGGTTAACCAGAAATGATAGCCTGAGTTTCACCTTTAATTGGTCCTAAGCCATTGCTTCTTTCCATTCCTGTTTTTTTGTGATTATCAAAGCTGTGTATATTTGTTGTACTAAATTTACGCAGTACCAGAAAGGGGAAAAGAACTTACAAAAGAATCACAATCTAGCCACCCAGAGGCCACCACTGTTGGTATTTGGGAAGATCACTCTGCAGTGTTTTGTGCTGAGTATTTTTCTTTATGTAGCTGAGATAAATTTAAATCTATAATTTTATATTCTGCATTTAATGTTAAATATATGCAGTTATCCATGTCATTAAGAACTCTTTTTTAATATAATAAAATAAATTTGCTAGGATGTACTAAAATTATTTTTCTTTAATCCCTACTTGTTGGATACGTAGACTTCCAAACTTTTATAAATAGTGCTGCAGTGGGCAACTTCATGTATGAGCCTTTCTAATTATCTCCTCAGAATAGATATCTAAAAAAAAAAAAAAAAGTGAAATTATGCAGTCAAAAAGTCTAAATCGAGGTATATAGTACTTCATCCTGAAATACCTTCCAGAAAGAGCTAGTAAACATCTGCACCAGCTGTGGATATAAGTTCCAGGGGCACCCTTGTCAGCACTGGGTACTATCCATTTGCTTTTTAATTTTTATTAATTTAATAGGCCAAGAAGTATGCCTTGTGTTAATTTGCATTTCTTTAACTACTAGATAGACTGAACGTGTTTTTTTTGTTTGTTTGTTTTTCTACTTTTAATGGCCATTTGCTTTTTTCTTTTGAGAATTATCTGGATGGTCCTTTGAAGCCTGGGGTTTTTAAAGGGCAATTATCATTATCATCTTCAATCAGCTGTGGATGCAGGGAGCGATTATGATTTTCATCATCTACGGCTCACTCCTGAGGTTAGGAACGCGCTGGAACCCTGTCTCACCCTGACCTCATTTCTCAAGCAATTAAGGCTAAGGTGGTCTAATAATAACATGACTGTCATCCCCTCTATTTATTTTTTAGCCCTCTGCAGTTTGCACAGTGTCATGCCCATTCATTATCTCAGGTTGAGCCACATCATAGCACCAGCATGCAATGCCTTCCCCCTATTACAGATGTAGAAACTCAGCAGCATGGGGTCACCCCTGGGACAGAGTGAGTGGTAGAGTAGGGATTTGGGGTCCTCTGACCCCACCTCTGATGTTCTGACTTTTGCCCCATAGCCTTTAGGTGTGTGTTGATGGAATCCTGAAGGCACTTTTCCAGGTGTCTGGGATGGATTGTGTGGAGGGAGACTCCTCTTGCCCTTCCGGATGTCCAGGAGCCTCATCAGCAGTAGAGGTCCCTGCTTGGGGATCTGGAAAGGGCAGTCCATGAAATGAAAGAAGAGGAAGGTTAAGGTCTAGTCATGTTTGGTAGAGGCTTTCCCCCCCCTACTCTTAGCAGGGAATAGTTTTCCAGAGATTATTCACTTTTCATTTGCTTTATTTAAAAAAAAAAAATTATTGAAGGATACTTGCTTTACAGTATCGTGCTGGTTTCTGCCAGACGTCATCATGAATCAGCCACAGGCATGTGTATGTTCCCTCCCCCTTGAACCTCCCTCCCATCTCCCACCCCATCCCACCCCTCTTGGTTGTCACAGAACACTGGGTTGAGCTCCCTGTGTCACACAGCAAACTCCCACTGGCTGGCTCTTTTACTTTAGATTTTGACCACATGTATTTGTTGGTTAAAAAAATTTTTTTTTAATTTACACTGGTGCCCTCTGAGGTCAGGACATGCCAGCCTCCTGCTACCCACCCACAGCCCAATGTCAGCAGCACCCTTTGAGTTACGATTATCATCTTCACTTTATAGAAGTTAAGTCGCAGAGAGATGAAGTACCTAGCTCAAGGTAACCCAGCTTGTAAATGGGAGGGGTTGGGATTTGAACCCAGGCTGTTTGATTCCAGTCTCTGTTATTAATCTCTGTGTATTACTGCCTCTCAGTTATTTATTCAGTGAAGATGTTCTTTGGACTTAAAGAAATGTCCACATCCCCCCTCTTTTCCCATCTTAAAATGTGTGTGTAAAGGGTGGCAACTAGGAGGGGAGTCTGCAAGGATGGGGTGAGAAGTGAATCACTATGGAGATGGACCTGTCATCTTTTGGACAAGGGGGTCAAGGCAGTTCAGACTCTGAGTCTGTATCAGAAAGTTCGGCTCCTGGAAAATTCCCTGGAAATATGATGGCTGGAAATATGCACAGAGCAGGGCAGGGTAGGAGATGTCCTTTCTGGGCCAAATGACCCAGGATAAGTCATGCCTGCTCTCTGAGTTCTCCTGCCATCCTTCTCTGGGAGATTGGACCTCTGCATCTTGGGGGGCTCTCCAGCCCTGGCATGCTGTGATTGTGGGTGCTGGCTCAGAATGTTTTTATTAAACCCAGTGCTCTTTCAGTTAGGTAATTTGTTTTCCCCAAGACGCCCATGGGTTTTTCAAGTATGAGTTAAATGTTAACAGGACTGTGTCAACTGAATTAATGGTTAAAAGATTTAACAAGACTTTCTGTGTCTGTTTTCAATTTCCTCCACAGGGACGCGAGAGACAGATTTTACAGGAAACCATTCACAATTTCCACTCTTCCTTCGAGAGTAGCGCCAGCAACACCAGGGCTCCTGGAAATAATCCCTGTACGTGACCCTCCTCCTTGTGGTCAGCAGCGTGAGCTTTCTGAATCTCAGTATCCTCTTCACATGGCCGATGCTCCTGCCATCATCAGACCTTCCCCATTCCCTGAAACACACTATGCCTTGACACACCACTGTGCCTTAGTCCTGAAACACCCATTTCCCCCTCCCTGCTGTAGTAGTGGTGATGCTTCTTGCTGTAACAAAAGTCCGACACGGTAGAGACTTACTCTCCCATGAAGTCCAGTATGGTTGCTTCTGCTTGGCAGAAGCACATGGTGATTCAGGGACCCTGCTCTTTTCATCTGTGGCTCTGCCATTCCTGGGAGCTTCCGAGTCTTTGTTTCTGGCTGACAGAGGGGAAAGGGATGGTGAAGAAGGCATATAACCATTTCTTAGCTGTCTTGCTCTTAATTGCTCACATTCCATTGGTTCCTCCATCTTATGTCCCATCGGCCACTCATAGT
The DNA here is from genome assembly GCA_006410875.1 of Neotragus pygmaeus. Taxonomy (NCBI): domain Eukaryota; kingdom Metazoa; phylum Chordata; class Mammalia; order Artiodactyla; family Bovidae; genus Neotragus; species Neotragus pygmaeus. Next base: position 608,550 of record SJYV01034227.1, on the reverse strand, counting down.
CACGTGGCCCCACCTGGATGCAGAGGAGACTGGGAAGTGTAGTCACTGTTCAAGTAGTGACCTCACAATACAGAACTCTGTACTTAGATGGGGGAACATATATTTGGGGGCAAGATTAGCCACTCTTCCATATCTTCCCTTAGACTTTCTAACATATCTCTGCTGCTGCTGCTAAGTCACTTCAGTCGTGTCCAACTCTGTGCAACCCCATAGACGGCAGCCCATGAGGCTCCCCCGTCCCTGGGATTCTCCAGGCAAGAACACTGGAGTGGGTTGCCATTTCCTTCTCCAATGCATGAAAGTGAAAAGTGAAAGTGAAGTCGCTCAGTTGTGTCTCACTCTTAGCGACCCCATGGACTGCGGCCCACCAGGCTCCTCCGTCCATGGGAGTTTCCAGGCAAGAGTGCTGGAGTGGGGTGCCATTGCCTTCTCCGAACATATCCCTATTGGTCCCTAATGTCGCCTATCAAATGAAGCCTTTCTCAGCTCCCTTACACAGAACTCACTCCTCCAGCCACTGGGGCCCCTTACTGTTCTGTGTGATGACTCTGCTTTAGCACGTCTCTGCACCTGCTGTAGACAACACACAACAGCTGTTCAGGATGTGTATATTGAATGCATCTTTCTTTCTTTCAGAGGCAGCCTTTTATATAGGAAAAAGGGGGAGGCCCAAGGTGTCACCTTGAGGAATCTCTTTTCCTTCCTGACCTTCAGTCTTCTTGTCTGTGGTCAGGCAAGACAATGCTCTGATATTTCATGCTGCTCACCCCATAACACTGTAGGGCTTTTCCGCTTTGAGCGGGAGCAGAAGACTCTTATATTACATTGTAGAAGGACTTAGGTGCTCACATTTTCTAGGCAAATTTGGAATTTTTCCTCAAGCCACATTCCTCAGGAGGGAATCAGCTAGTGTAGTTTTCTACTGTGTCATATTCTGGGAAAGGGACTTTGACTTTTAGGTCCAACAGGTTTCTGAAATGTTTTCAAGCATGTAATTCATTTGACCAACACTTGCTGCATTTCTGCCATGTGCTGGGGGTGCTGAGATGAGTCAGATCTAGTCCCCACCCTTGAGGACCAGGACAGGAAGAGAAGATGTGAATGGATGGTCCTGTCCTGAGGGGGAGCATGGACAAGTGGAAAGAGCGTGTGCCCTGGACTCAGGCTCAGGGTTCTGGTCCAGCCCCATGGCTGGCCAGCTGTGTGGCCAGGGTCAGGTAACTTGGCTTCTCTGTTGGTGCTTAGAGCCAGCGTGCATCAAATACCTGATCTGTAGGACATGCACAGTGGATGGGAGCCTTTGCAGAGTTGTCACCTTTACTGTGATCTCTGCTTGGCTGCATACTGGTCTCCTTAGGTACAGCTTCTCATCTCTCCCTCTCCTGACCATGAGCGCCCCTTCCCCCTCTGCTGGCTGCTGGAGGCAGTCATGACTGTGCTTCCCGGAGTCTCATCATGTTCTCCCTCCCGTCCGTTGATCCAGCAGGTGCTATTCCTCCTTCATCCTCTCATCCTCCCACCCGTAGAAGCCAACTTCCCACATGACTGGAGAAAGCGGTTTTGTTTTAGACATCACTGACAGATGCCTCTATAAATGTTCCTCACATCCCAACCTTCTCTAAGGAGACACAATCATTGAGCACCTGTTTTGTGCGGCTGCTGGACTCCAGTGTCATCTCTCCTCATCACCAGCCTGGGGGCTGGCATGGTTTAACCTCATCCTGAATGCTGGGGACACAGACACAGAGGAGTGGAGCTGCAGGCCAGTTCCCCAGCCGGGAAGGAGCGGAGCAGGCTGAGACCTGGGTCTAGTGGGCTTCTAAGCCCATGCTTTTGCCGACTCTCAAAGACTCCTGGGGCTCGAGGCACCAGGGATTCTCATGGTTTTAATGTATTCATGTCTTCAGAGCCTATCAGTATGTGTAGGGTTGGTTGTCCCTAAAATACACGTGGACCCCTGAGTTAGGTGCTGTGAGGTTTTGTCTCCATTCTTTGCTGTTCTCCTGCCCCTTTCCTCACTCCTATGCACAGCTGTCACTTGGGTAAGTTTGATTGAATCTGTGTGACATGCAGGAGCTGTGCTGGGGGTCAGCTTTCCACAAATGCACACCTCCAAGATCTCATCTAGTGACCCCAGACAGATAGTCTGCTCAGATAGTCTGCTCATTCTCACTTGGCAGATGGGAAAACAGGCTCACAGCAGCTGCTTCCTTCATCTTTTTCACTGGACTCAGTGGTTCTGAGTCTTTTTCTCCCAGGAAGTTTGAGGACTGGTTGGCGAGAGATCCTTGGCACCCTTTCTGGACCATGGTCACCCACTTCCTGGTGGCCCTTTGAGGTGATCCATCAGCATTTCTCAAAGTATGTTCCTTGAAACCCTATTTCCATAGAATGTTAACAGGTTTTTTTATAAAAAATAAAGGGAGAGGGAATGTATATGTGACAGTGGGGGTGAGGCTCTGGATTTAATAGGTTAGGCAGATACTGGGTCAAAACCCAGTCACATAATTTTTGCTATATACACCTCAGAATCCTTAGAACGCCAGACATGGGGGAATCTCTTCGAGGGGGTCATACTATCATTGTTCAGTAACTCAGTCATGTCCAACTCTTTGCCACCCAGCACACTCGGGCTTCCCTGTCCTTCACTGTCTCCTGGAGCTTGCTCAAACTCATATCCATTGAGTCGATATGACTGGTAGCATTTCCCACATGTTTGATCACAGAATGCTGCTTCACAGAACTCTTGCAAGAGTGTCCCTTGAACACTGTCAGGGAAACCCTGCTGTGACTCGGCAGCAGCAGTCATGAGGCCTCACAGCAGCTGAGGGTGGGCCCAGGAGGCACTGAAGGCCCTCAGCTGGGTCTGAGTCTTTGGTAAACTGCCTCTTCCCAGCAGCTTTCTGCTTGGCACTGGGACATCATGGTGAAGGCATCCTCTGATGGAGAGGATCTGAGCAGGATCCTGCTCAGAGGGCTCTGCATCCAGGGCATCTCCTGCAGGGTCAGAGCATCATTTCTCAGTGCTGGTACAGTGTGCTGTCTGGCAAGTGCTGCGTGTCTGAGCCCTGTCCCAGTGGCCAGGAGAAGGCTCCCACCTCCTTGCTTCAGCACTAGACCATTACATGGAGGCTGCAAGTTTTGCAAGAAGACATTTACTTTTTCATTAACTGCACATTTACTGAACATTTACCCTGTGCCCAAACTGCTTGTGCTTTGGATTCAGAGATGAAAAACACTCACCTCTGCTCTCAAAGAATCCACAGTGTCTTAGAGGAGACAAGCACATAGGTGCCTATGAGGAATCATAATAAAGGTGTGTGCTTTATGAAGGTGAGGACATCGTGGGTGACAGCTCAGGTTGGCTTGGAGGCACCCTGTTCAAAAGACTGGGTCCAAAAGGGTGAGTCAACATAGCTGGCAGGTGGGGAAGAGAAAGTGCTCCCCAGTTGGGGGGACAGTGTGTGAAGGCAGGCAGTGTATGACATTTATGGGTTAAACATTGTCTGGGGTATGTTAGATACCTGTTATTCCAATTATTGATTCTTTTCTTTGAACACATAGCACCGAATCTATAGCCAGTCCTAGCACTGGGTTCTGGCTCAGCCTCATCTTAACGAGTGCTGTGTTTCTTCCCCTCCCTGAGCCTCGGTTTCCCTTTTGGTTCCCAGCGGGGAGTGTTCTGAGGGTCAGATGAAAGTGAAGACCCTTTTCACACTATGTGGAGCTCTCCAGATGTGAGAAATCTCCACAATGGTTGCCTATTTGAAATCTTCTGTTAATCCCTCTGCCTACTCCTGCTTGCCCTGATGTAGTCGGGCCAGGTGGGTGAGGCCAGAAGCAGCAGCCTCCAGCCAGAGAGAGCTGCAGCTTGGGTGGCTCTGCCGGTGTTGGAGTCCTAAAGCGGTGAGGGTTGGAGGTGGATCATCACCCTCCAGCTGTGCCCGACTCTGGTGTTTATGTCACTGGGATTCCCACCAAGGTGGACAGAAAGCAGCAGGAAGGCCTTGCAGCCTGATTGCAGGAGCTGAAGCAGGAAACCACACAGACACAGACACTCTCTCTCTCTCTCTCTCTCTCTCTCTCTCTCTCTCTCTCTCTCTCTCGGGGGACTCCCTCATCTCCATCCCAGAGGCTCCTCAAGCCCAGGGCAGCTGGAGAGGGAGACTCAGACTTCGGATGCAGATTGGATCAGGCAAGTGTTTGTCAAACAGCCCAATGGTGGAGGTGATAGGAAAATAACTACAAGGCAAAGAGTTTACCTGACTCAAAATATACTCATTTTATGAGGTTGGCCTTATTCCTGACACAAGTCCCCATTACTTTGAAGGGTGGGGGTGGTGGTAATGGTAATTTTAGTTTTACGGGTGTGTGAAATCCAAAATCTGAGAAACATTTTTCTAGCTCACTTCTGAGTCCCAGCCTCCTGAGTCTGTGAAAACCTGTAGAAAGAAGGGGAAGTGGTTCCTCAATAAATATCAAACTTCCATATGACCCAGCAACTCTACTCCTACCCCAAAGAATTGAAAATAGATAGTTGAGCAAAAACTTGTATGCAAATATTCATAGCAGCACAATTCACAATAGCCACAAGGTAGAAATAACCCAAATGGCCATCAATAGATGAATGGATATACAAAAGTGGGATTAACCACACAATGGAGTGTTGTTCAGCCATAGAAGTAATGATCCACACTACAACATGGATGAAATTTGAAAAAAGCCAAGAAACCAGACACAAAAGACCACATAGTATGTGATTTCCATTTATATGAAATGTATAGAATTGGTCAATCCATAGAGATGGAAAGCTGAGATTTGGGGACTGAGGAAATGCAGGGGCCACTGCTTAATGTGTAGGAAATTTCCTTTCGGGGTCAGGATAAAGCCCTGGAACTAGATAATGGTGATGGGTGTATCAATACAACATTGTGGATGTGCTTAGTGCCACTGAACTGTACACTTTTTAAAATGGTTAAAATAGTAAAATTTTACGTATTTTTTGCTGTAATTTTTTAAAAAGGAAGAAAAGGAGAGCTCATGACCTGGCTGGTCTTCCACCCTTCTGTCAGTGCTCACCTTCTCGCCCTTGCTCTTCAGTGTGAAGGATAGGTAACCACCGGAGGGTCTTGCTCCCTCCCCTCTGCCCCCTGCCCCCCTCCACTTATGTACACACACCTTTCTGTCCCCTTCATCAGAGGTGTCTAGATGGACTGCAGGTCCCAACCAGAGCCCCGCGCAGAAAACAGGCAGGAGTGAGGTGGGGCCGCCCCGGGCTCTGGGGGAAGCGAGCCCTTGGGAAGGTGGGCCTGCTCCCTGAGGCGCTTTGTGCTCCCTTGCCTTCCAGCCTCTTCTCTCGGGCCTCATTTCCTATCTCCAAGGGCCTCGGGGCTTCTCTGCTTCACTTGTTAGTAGTTCCTTCAACAGAATAATTGTCTCCACTTTCCTCACGATAAGAAACACTCCCTTTGAGTCACAGACCAGCGTTTTCAGAAAAGCTTCAGCACTGGCTTGGACACTCCACCGCCGGGCCCCAGCGCCTCGATGCCCACTTCCACCACCAGCCTCTGCGCTTCCGGTGACGAAGCCCCTGCTGCCGTCTGCCCAGTTCCTTTCCCTGCCCTGCCGCGGGTGTCCAATCCCCAGACCATTGCTTAAACTAGGCGCTGCAGGCCAGTGTGCACTCAGAGTCTGCGCCTACGGAGGCCGGCCTGTGAGCTGGGGCATTGAGTGTGAGGCTGTGCGTGTGTGGAGAGGAAGTTAAGCTCTAAAGAAGAACCTAGAACTGGAGACTATACTCCAGAGTTCCTGAAGCTTCTGTAGTTTCGCTTCATTGGTGAGGTGGTTTCAAGGGAAACTAACTTTACTAACTCTTCATAAGGGACACTGGCCGAAAGCCCGAGGCAGAGGGAATCCTCTGGGGGAGTGTCTGTCAGGCCACCTGAGGCGGCAGACTTGCCAGCATGTTGTATACATGGTGGCAGCTTCCTCAAGTAGGCGAAATCTGTGGGATTTTCTCCTAACCACACCCTCACACCCCCGACCACACCCTCACACCCCTCCCGCGGTGAAAGCCGGGAGTCTTAACTGCTGGACAGTCTAGGAAATCCGCTGATGGAGCACTGTCCTAGGCACTGGGGATGTCCAGAGGGCAAATCAAAGTTTCTTGGCAGAGCTTATGATCCACTGGGGTGGTGACAGTCCTGGCTCATAAGGCAGGGCAAGGGTTAACTTTGAGTCCAGTGCTCAATACTATGCTGGGCACTGGATAAGTGTCTGTGGGTCACCAGCTGTTGATCGCTCATTTCCTCTCCCTGTTCCTGGAGGGTCAGGGCCACATGAGCTCTTCCTCATTAGCTGCAGTGCAGGGAATGTTTGTGCTCTGTTGGAACCGCAACTCAGCACAGCCACATTAAGGAACCCTGAGCAGCCAGAGGAGCTACGTTATGGAACTGCAACAGGGCCAGGGATGCACTGTACAAATGAATTGAAAGAACGATTGGAAAATGTTTGTTAATTGCAAAACAAGGGGCTTCCCTGGTGGCTCGGTGGTAAAGAATCCTCCTGCATTGCAGGAGACATGGGATCTCTCCCTGGGTCAGGAAGATTCCCTAGAGAAGAAAACGACAACCTACTCCAGTATTCTTAGGGCTTCCTAGGTGGCACTAGTGGTAAAGAATCCACTGGCCAACGCAGGAGACGCAAGAGACATGGCTTGGATCCCAGGGTGGGGAAGATCCCCTGGAGTAGGAAATGGCACCCCACGCCAATATTCTTGCCTGGAAAATTCCATGAGCAGAGGAGCCTGGCAGGCCCTAGTCCATGGGGTTGCAAGACACAGCTTGGTGACTAAACCATCACCACCATTATTGAATAGCAATGAATTTAACCCACATAATTCAGTTTGCAACCTACAATCGTAAAGAAAGAATTCAGAGTGAAGAAATAATTGGAGGAAAAAGCATAAGATAGAGACTGTATTTTTTAAAAAATAATTTTATTTATTTATATATTGGCTGCGCTTGGTCTTTGTTGCCACATGGGCTTTTCTTTAGTTGCACAGAGCAGGGGCTACTCTCTAGTTGCATTACATGGAAAGTGTGGTGGCTTTTGAGTGTACCTTCTCAATGTGGTGGCTTCTGCTGTTGCAGGGCACAGGCTCTAGAGCACAGGTTCAATAGTTGCAGCGCACACGTTTAGTTGCTCCGTGGCGTGTGGGATCTTCCCAAACCACAGATCAAACTCATGTCTCCTCTGTTCTTTAGACTCATGGAATATCTCTTTCTACTTTGATCCACTTCACTTAGCATTCTTGGATCCCATTTATTTTTTTCTAATTTATTTTTTAATTGAAGGATAATTGCTTTACAGAATTTTGTTGTTTTCTGTCAAATCGCAACATGAAACAGCCATAGGTGATTTTTTTTTTTTACTTAAAAGTTTTAGTATTATTTTTAAACAATTGCACAAGTCATTAGCAATGAGTATATTTTGATGTACTTGATATAACACACTGACTTTTTACATCCTCTGTTGAGCCTCAAGATTAGATATATCTTTCCCAAGAGCCCTGTGGGGGTTCTATGATGCACAGAGTCTGGGGCTGTGACCCTTAAGGAGCCTTTCTCCTGAAACTTCCCACCTGGAAAAACCCTCCAAATGGGCTCCTGCTGACACTTCCAGTGGGCTTTCCAAGTTTCTTGAATTTTCATCCAAGTTTGTAACTGGAGGTCTATGGGCATGGCTGGCACTCTGCTTTATTTGTTTATTTGAAGTATAGTTGGTTTACAATGTTGTGTTAGTTTCTGGTATACAGCCAAATGATTCAGTTATTCTTTTTCATATTCTTTTATTGGATATAGTTCCCTGGGATATATAGTAGGACTTTGTTGTTTATCTATTTTATGTATAATAGTTTATATCTGCTAATCCCAAACTCCTAATTTATCCCTCCTTCCCCCTTTCCTCTTTGATAACCATAAGTTTCTATGTCTGTGAGTCTGTTTTTGTTTTGTAAATAAATTCATTTGTGTAATATTTTAAACTCCACATATAAGTGATATCACATGGTATTTGTCTTTCTCTGACTGATTTACTTCACTTAGTATGGTAATCTCTAGGTCCATCCATGGTGCTGCAAATGGCATATTTCATTCTTTTTTAATGACTGAGTAATATTCTACCGTATATGTATACATCACATCTTCTTTAGCTATTCATTTGTTGGTGGACATTTAGATTGCTTTCATGTCTTGGCTATTATAAATAGTGCTGCCATGAACATAGGGGTGCATGTATCATTTTGAATTTGAGTTTTCATCTTTTCTGGACATGTGCCCAGAAGTGGGATTGCTCAATCATATAGTAGCTCTATTTTTAATTTTTAAAGGAACTTCCATGCTGTTTTCGATAGTGGCTATACCAAATTACATTCCCACCAACAGTACAGGAGGGTTCCCTTTTTTCTACACCCTCTCCATCATTTATTATTTATAGACTTTTAATGATGGCCATTCTCATCAGTGTGAGGTAATATGTCATTGTAGTTTTGATTTGCATAATTTGCAATGTTGAGCATCTTTTCATGTGCCTACTGGCCATCTGTATGTCTTCTTTGGAGAAATGTCTGTTTAGGTCTTCTGCTCATTTTTTGATTGGGTTGTTTTTTTATCAGTTGTATAAGCTGTCTGTGTATTTTGGAAATTAAGCCTTTGTTGGTCACATAATTTTTAAATGTTTTCTCCCAGTCTGTAAATTGTCTTTTTATTTTGTTTATGGTTTCCTTTGCTGTGCAAAAGCATATAAATTTGATTAGGTCCCATTTGTTCAGTTTTGCTTTTATTTCTATTGCCTTGGGTGACAGACCTAAGAAAACATTGCTGTGATTTATGTCAAAGAATGTTTTGCCTATGTTCTCTACTAGGAGTTTTATGGTGTCATATCTTATATTCAAGTCTCTAAGCCATTTTGAGTTTATTTTTGTCTATGGTATGAGGGAGTATTCTGACTTCACTGGTTTATGTGTGGCTGTCCAGCTTTCCCCCACCACTTGCTAAAGAGACTTGTCTTTTTTCCATTGTATATTCTTATCTTCTTTGCCAAAGATTANTGGTGTGCTGGTCTGTGACACTTGTAGCCACAGTGAACCATGTCTTCTGGTATCCATACTGTTTTTATGTCACCCCCGCCACCCGCCTCGAATCTGGGCTGGGTTTGTGACTTCCTTTCCAATAGAGTATAATGGAAGAATGACATTTTGCCAGTTCTGGACCTAAAACTTAAGAAGTTTGGGGATTTTGCCCTCTGAGAATCCTGAGCTGCCGTATAAAAAGTATAGCTTCCCTGATGAAGACACCATATGCAGAGGCTGCATGGAAGACACCATATGCCGAGGCTGCATGGAAAGGGAACAACTCCAAGACTAACTGGAGGCAGACATTCCCAAATGCCCACACTCCCTAGCTGACCTGCCAACTGAACATAGCCACATGAGTTACCACTGGCAGGACCAAAAGAACTGCCCAGCTGAGCCCAACCCAGAGAACAATCATAAGCAAACAAAGTGGCTCTTATTTTAAGCTGTAGAATTGTGGAGTAGTTTGTCATGATAGCAATAGATTACCAGAACATATGGCATCAAGTGAAGTCTGAAATAAAATTGAGAAGGTTATCATAGGTTGAGGGTCAGAGGGAGTGAGAATCAGTCTGATCCAGGGGAGTCAGAATGCTGAACAGGAAACAGGAGAAATGATGGAGAATGAAGATAAGTTTGGGGTTTCACCAGTGTGTTTTAACAGATGTCTTGCTAAGGACCACTGGGTGTCAGGCCCTGGGCAGGGGTTGAAGAGGAGTCAGAGAAGGATGGACACAGCCTTGTGAAGAGGCAGCCTTGAGCACCAGCAGTGATGGTGCAAGGTCAGACATGCTTAGTACCTGCAGGAGGTTAAGGGTCAAGGGGCAAGTTCAGAAGATGAAGGGGTCACTTCCTTGGGGGGAAAAACCAGGCATGGCTTCACGGAGAAGATGGGATTTAATTTGCACCCTGAAAACTGGATGCAGTTTAGAGTTGGAGGGAAAAACTTTCCAGGTGGAGGGTTTTGTGTGCACAAGGCACAAAGTTGGGTTGTTTGGGCTATTAGGGAGATGGAATTGGCCAATTTGAAAGCAGGTCAGACCATCACAATGAAGAGGGTAGTCCTACCTTCTGTCTTGGGTAAATTTCTCAAATTTATGTGTATGCAGAAATATTTTAAAATTAAAGCAAACCCTAGAAACACTCTGGTTATGTGAGTTAGGAAGAAAATGAAACCCAATGGGTAGAATTTCTCCCACATTAGTTCACATTATCATCGTGGATTGGGAGACAAACAAATACCCAAAAATAGACACAGAATGTTAATTTTTAATTGATCATGCTGTCATTTTCATGAGCACTTAAAGTGCAGACCTGTAGCAAGAAATACTTTTCACAAAAGGAGAGAAAAGTGGTAATTGGAAGAGTGTGACATCTCTTTTCATGTTCCTTTGATCTTCTGCCCATCAGTTAGGAACTGTGGTCCTGTTGGGGTTTCATAGTACAGTGGGTAAGGTATAGTGTAGAAAGCCCTAGAACAGTGGTCCACAACCTTTTTGGCACCAGGGACAGATTTTGTAGAAGACAAATTTCCCACAGGACAGGGTTGAGGGGAGTGCTTTCAGGATGCTTCAAGCACATTACATTTATTGTGCACTTTATTTCTAATCTAATGTCTGTGCTGATCTGACAGGAGGTACCAGTCCATAACCCAGGGGTTAGGGACCCCTGCCCTAGAGGCTCTCGGACCAAGATTAGATTCCTAGCTTTGCTCATTTCTAAATTGCTGAGCACAGGGTAAGGCATGTGGTAAATGCCCAGGATGTTTCTTGTTAAAATTGCTCACGATCATCATTTCCCCTGTTGTAAAAAGAGAAAGTTGGAGCCAAGGAGCTTTCCAAGTGCCAGCACACTGGCAACAGAATGCAGTTCCCATGTCTCTGTCTCTCCTTTGTGACCCCCGCTTCCCTTCCCTGCCTTACCTGCTGTTACATGCCAGGGGTGCTGAAGTGAGAAAGGTCGAACTCTGTGACTTCTTCTGGGTTGTTCCTTGAGAACCTCTGAAGTGATACAAAGTCCAGTGACCACCCTAGAGACTCATACCCAGCAGAAAATCATGTCCAGAGAAAAACATCCGAGCCACAGGGGAACTTGCCAAAAGAAATGGCAAGGAAAGCAATATGAGAAGCTAGAAAATCAACAGTCCGCTTAGTCTTGAAGCTATGGTATGAGAGAGAAGACCAACTGGTCTTAAGTCTAGAATGGCAGCCCATAGTTTGTCTCTTTCCCTATGCTTGGGCAAATTATTCAACCTCGCTAAGATTCCAATGTTCTCTTCTGTAAAATGGGCCCAAAAATACCTTATAAAAATTGTTAATGAGTAATATATGCAAAGGGCATTGCACCATCTCTTACACTGAATAGATATTCAGGGGTGCACCCCAAAGCTGTATGTCTATTCCTTCCTTTGCAGAGGGGGTCTGTAGTTCCCCCAGATTTCCTAAAGGGTCACTTGCTATTGTTGTTAGTCACTCAGTCGTCTCCAACTCTTTGTGACCCCATGAACTGTAGCCTGGCAGGTTCCTCTGTCCATGGGATTCTCCAGGCAAGAATACTGGAGTGGGTTGCTATTTTCTTCTCCAAAAGGGTCACTAACTCTCCCCAAATAAGTTTATTTTTGAGACATAAGGGTTTTATTTTGTCTCTATAATAAGATAAAATCTAATATTGGGTAAAAAATCAGAGCATAAATAAAAAGGAAATTGAAAAGGGAAGGCAATAGTAAGCAATAGAATCCAAATGTAGTTTTTTAAAAATCATTTTGTTGTTTGGGTGTATCTTTNAAGATAAAATCTAATATTGGGTAAAAAATCAGAGCATAAATAAAAAGGAAATTGAAAAGGGAAGGCAATAGTAAGCAATAGAATCCAAATGTAGTTTTTTAAAAATCATTTTGTTGTTTGGGTGTATCTTTTTTAATGAACTGAGTCATCTGCAGGCTGAATTTCTCAAAATTAAAGTATAACGGAGAAAAACAGAACTAAAAGTAATAACAAAACAAAGAGCAAAGTGATCTGAGTAAGTTTTGTTTTGTTTTGTTTTTTTTTAATAAAAGGAATACATGCTCATGGTGGAAAAAACAATCAAGCAGTACAGAGGATGTAAGGTGAGAAATAGGTTTCTTTTCACCTTTCCGTTATTTCTCACTCCTGGTCCTATTTGGAGACGAAAATGGCAACCCACTCCAGTATTCTTGTCTGGAAAATCCTATGGACAGAGGAGCCTGGTGGGTTGCAGTATGTGGTGTCACAAAGAGTGGGACACGACTGAGCAACTAAACAACAATTGGTCCTAGTAGCTAGAGGTTGCCACTCTTGACTAGAAGAATCTTTTTATTTGTTGTTTTCACATTACAAGTGATATGTCCATCTTTTGAAGGAGAAGATGAAATTTAGAAAATTCCCAGAGGCATCTAATTTGCCAAAAGAGAATGAACTTTTTGTAAAAGGATTAAGTGCTTTCCAAGATCCTGACAAAATAAAGATATCAATCAAACTCCCCAAAGGAAGTCCAGATGGCCATGCAATTGAACTTTATCATGCTCATCAGCCTGGCTGTCTCCATGCCCTTGAAATATCCAGGAAAACCATCCAACAGAAAGCAGAGTCTCATACATATAGTGACTTCTTTATCATACTGAGCTAAAATTGGGAAAAAAANAGATGGCCATGCAATTGAACTTTATCATGCTCATCAGCCTGGCTGTCTCCATGCCCTTGAAATATCCAGGAAAACCATCCAACAGAAAGCAGCGTCTCATACATATAGTGACTTCTTTATCATACTGAGCTAAAATTGGGAAAAAAAAATCCTAGAAAACTGTTACCTGATGAACAAAGAAGCAGACTATTCCAAACCCATCCTTCAAACATAGACATGGATCCATTTGAAGTCAAGGACTCTTTAGGCTTACACACTTGTGCAAGGTGGTATAATATCAGAAAAAGACAGTATCATTAATCACATAAAATGGATCATCCCAAAACATTTGACAATGTATGATGCATTTCCAAAGTTTAGAAGCACTTGAAGAAGTATATGCTGGATTTTACTAAAATCATCTGTGAAATTGGAGCGGCTGGAATATTAAGAAATAGGCAAGGAGTAACTAGAATATCATTTAAATTAGATGCCATCTTTTCTTTGTCCTTTGCTATTTAATATATTATAGAGCTGTGTTGGCAGAGCAGAGGGAATAACAGATTTCATTAGAAAAAAGCAAATGAAAAGACTCACTGTTGTTCTTCACAGAAGAGGCTTGGAACAAGATGGCGGGGTAGGATGTACTGCTTCTGCTTGTAGTGTGCTCCTGATAACCAGGCTGTAAATCAGATCCTTGAAAAGCAAGGCATATTTACCCAATAGGAAGGGTGTTATTCTTTGCTGATCAAGGATTTGTCACTAAATTAGTCCTTTGTGACTTTTCCACTCCCAAGCTATGCCAGCCACAGGAAACAAGACCTCTGTGGCTGACTCCAGCCCTCCCTGGTCATCACCTGGCCCTCAGCACCGTGACAGAAAAGGATAATCCTCTCCTCTTTGTAAGGAAACTCATGAAAAGCCACACTGAAAGGGCTTCCCCATGCTACCTCCTCTCCTCAGTGTAAAAATACATGCAGAAGTCATCCAGGTAATAGTGAATAACACACATNAAAAAGAGTAATCTAAGAGGACTGTATCAAGGATAGTAAATAGCAACAGACAGTGGCATTTCATCTTAAGAAAAATTGAAGCTATGGTATGAATATGTTTCATTTTCCTTTTCTTGGCAAATGGTGTTTGCTATTCTGTGGTGGGAATGGTTTCCATCACATTCCCTGAAAGCAGAATCCATGTTTACTACTCACAGGACTAATTGGTGAGGGTTATCTGGAGAAATGGAATAAGGGAAACAAGATATAGCAGAGGGAAAACAAAATCTAATCTCAAGCAGAAACCAAGTTGCACCGTGCTTTATCACACTTTGTATTACATCATTTGCTTCCATGTCACTCAGTCAAAATTTCACCCATAGATGTGGGGTTTTCTCCTCTGGGATGAGGAGGCTTTCGTGTGACCAAAAACAATTTTCCATAACAGGGAACCTTTCACAAAGATTCATGGCCAGGATGTAGACTTGACGGATGCCTAGTGAAAGGGACCTGGGTAGTGCACTGAAAGAGGTATAGTCTGGTGCAGTCTTCCCAGCAGGCCACAGTGGGTCTCTCTCTCTCTCTCTCTCTCTCTCTCTCTCTCTCTCTCTTTTTTACCACTGGTCTTCCTACTTATTGTATGCCTGATTCAGAGGCTGCCTCTGACTCTTGGACCACTAGAATATGCCATTAAGCAATTCTCCAAGTCAGGCTTCAGCAATATGTGAACAGTGAACTTCCAGATGTTCAAGGTGCTTTTAGAAAAGGCAGAGGGACCAGAGATCAAATTGCCAACATCCACTGGATCATGAAAAAAGCAAAAGAGTTCCAGAAAAACATCTCTTTCTGCTTTATTGACTATGCCAAAGCCATTGACTGTGTGGATCACAATAAGCTGTGGAAAAGTCTGGAAGAGAAAGGAATACCAGATGACCTGACCTGACTCTTGAGAAATCTGTATGCAGGTCAGGAAAAAACAGTTAGAAATGGACATGGAACAACAGACTGGTTCCAACGAGGAAAAGGAGTATGTCAAGGCTGTATACTGTCATCCTGCTTATTTAACTTAGATGCACAGTACATCACGAGGAATGCTGGGCTACTGGAAACACTAGCTGGAATCAAGACTGCTGAGAGAAATATCAATAACCTCAGATATGCAGAGGACACCACCCTTCTGGCAAAAAGTGAAGAAAAACTAGAGAGCTTCTTGATGAAAGTGAAAGTGGGGAGTGAATATTTTGGCTTAAAGCTCAACATTCAGAAAAGTTACATCATGGTATCTGGTCCCATCAGCTCAGTCAGTCGCTCAGTTGTGTCTGACTCTTTACGACCCCATGAATCGCAGCATACCAGGCCTCCCTGTCCATCACCAACTCCCGGAGTTCACTCAGACTCACGTCCATCGAGTCATTGATGCCTTCCAGCCATCTCATCCTCTGGTGTCCCCTTCTCCTCCTGCCTCCAATACCTCCCAGCATCAGAGTCTTTTCCAGTGAGTCATATCTGGTCCCATCACTTCGTGGCAAACAGATGGGGAAACAGTGGAAACACTGAGAGACTTTGTCAGGGAATCTTGACAAAAACAGTGAACCAGGCTCTCCCACGTTGCAGGCAGATATCTTACTTTCTGAGCCGTGCACATCAAGGACAATGAGAATACCATGCATTCCACCGACTAACCGCCATGTTCAATGTCCAAGGTCCTGGGTCCAAATGTCCTATTGAATGGTTCTTTTTAATGACTGCTGCTAGTAATCCAGGCTCTAAAGTGAAAGTGGAAGTTTCTCAGTCGTCTCTGAGTCTTTGCAACCCCATGGACTCAGCAGTCCGTGGAGTCCTCGAGGCCGGAATACTGGTGTGGGTAATCTATCCCTTCTCCAGCAGATCTTCCCAATCCAGGAATAGAACCGAGGTCTCCTGCATTGCAGGCAGATTCTTTCCCAACTGCAGTATCAGCGAAGGCCATTCTAGGCAGTGAGGTCAACCTCTAAAATGCGTGCCCTTTTACAAAGTGCTGTGCACAGAATTAGATACTTACGAGTAAGAAGGCTTCTCAGAAGCAAAGTAGCCAAGTGCTTGGTATTGAAAATATCTATATATGAAAAAGTTTAGAGGTTCCAGGGAGATGTCTTGATTATGAGGCTTGCAGGAAAAGGAAAAATTAGAAGACAGAGCTTTGCAGGCTCACATTCATTCCACAACTAAGCTTCAACGGCTTAAATGTTATCGATTGTATGCCCTGTCCTCTGAGGCAGCAAAGGTTAAAGCTTAGAGTTGGGCAACTGCTAACCTGATCCAGTATCTTAATTACATAGATGACGAAACAGACATACAGGGATGTCACTTGTTTAAGCCCAGTAAGTTATTAGCATGAATTTTCCTCAGACAAGTTCGACGTGAGAAAATTGCAGCCAATCGCCAGGCTACTGTAAGGCTTATGTTTCCGTAAGGCAGGACAAGGGACTACATGAAGCATTCCGATGCTATGTATAAGCCACTATTATCATTGTCATCATTTTCCATATTATTACTATTATTATTTTCTCCTCAGCAGCAGTAACTGTGGTGGTTACATGCTATTGATCACACTCCGATTTGGCAGAGCTTTTTAATAGTAGTCCAAGGCTCTTAATGTCTACTGGTAGATTTCTTGGATGACTATGTCAAAGATGAGCAGAAATTTATTGGTCAGCTTGTGGTCCTACCTGTGGGACCTATTCATCAGAAAGAGAGAATCTATGTATAATTATGTCAGGAATTTGTAAGTGCTATGAATAAATATGCTCAAGTACACGTCACACTATTAACAACTTAGTCTATATAGAAGTGATAGTGAAAAACGATTGTAATGAGCACGGATGATACATACTAATGCACAGACCCCAGCCAGACTATAGGTCGTGATGTATTTGTTGAAGCTTCTAGATGTTTCTGTAAGCTTCTGAAGATGAAATTACATGTGATTTAGACCTGTAAATATGATCAGGATTTGGTAGCAGAGAGTGGGAAAGAAGGGAAGGGCAATTCAGGCACAAGGAAGAACACTGACATGGCACAGAATAGGGAAAGAATAAACTATGGAGACTCAGGGCACCTGAATGACAGGTTATGTGTGGACATGTGCAATGGGCAGAGACAGCAGAAGAGATGAAGAAACATCATAACAGGTAGGTAGTGAAACTCATTAGAAATGGTTAAGTGGAGGAGTGATAAGTTATGATATCTCTTCTGTGGAGTAGCGAAAATAACAAACAGACTTTTCAGGCCCCACTGCCCTTTCTTCTCAGAATGCTGTATCTTAAACTTGCCTGAAATTAGCAGTACCAACGGAAGAGACTGATGCTTGCCCTAGTCACTACTTCAGGACATAACAGCAGCTCCAGCTGCAGGGCAGCAAACTAGTGGAATTTTCTCCTCCCCAAACATTTCTTGAGGGGATAGGATACAAGATGGAATAGGTGTTAGGACCTAGTGAGAGAACACGTTGCCGCCATCCTTGAAACTCTGCATCAGCAGCCATAGTTCCGCATAGTTCTAGCAGCATGATTAAAAGCATATTTACTTTCTTCAGCTGTTCACTGCTGGAATTTGACACCAAGAGCCCCCGTAAGACTTCCTCATGGGCACTGGTGCTTCTAGATACACACCAGCCCCTCTTCAACCCAGCACCAAGCTGCATTTATTACTTTAACTGTAGGTACAAAGACTACCACTGTGCCTCGTACCTATTGGTCTACCTCATGATCTGCATGATTTGCAGACCATGTACAAGAGGGGTAAGTTGTTAGAACTTCTTACTCTGCAATTGGTTCTTTATGCCTATAGGTTCTGTGTCCATTTAGGACTTGCCGATACCTGGTCTCTAGAATCTATGACAAAGAATATAAACCCCAGATGTATTGAGTTATGCCTGGAGCCCTAAGGGAAAATCAGTGCCAGTAGCTCATGGGCCCATTACTACCATCCCCAAGGCAACACAAGATCTGCAATATCATTATCATGCATGGTGTGGAAGTTTTGGGAGATGAAGTCTAGAAAAAGGAAATGTGAAAATAAAAATTAATTTTGTTGGACAGAGAGATTCACATTCTCCTGCTTCAGGTATTAAATGGTGGAAAAGAATGGATTTTTCCTTTTTTTTTTAAGGTACTCCATGAATTGGGAGGTAGGCCATATTTCTAGAGTTTAAGCTCTTTTTCAATCTGTCCCTCTATACTTTGACTCATCGCATTCCATAATATCACAAACCTGTCTCATTCACAAGTGTACCTCTGGAAATTCAGAAAGAGTCTCTGTAGAAAATAGATTGTATAGGTGACTGCAGCCATGAAATTAAAAGACGCTTACTCCTTGGAAGAAAAGTTATGACCAACTTAGACAGTATATTTAAAAGCAGAGACATTACTTTGCCGACTAAGGTCCGTCTAGTCAAGGCTATAGGTTTTCCTGTGGTCATGTATGGATGTGAGAGCTGGCCTGTGANGAGCCCATCTTTGCATGAAATGTTCCCTTGGTATCTCTAATTTTCTTGAAGAGATCTCTAGTCTTTCCCATTCTGTTGTTTTCCTCTATCTCTTTGCATTTATCACTGAGGAAGTCTTTCTTATCTCTCCTTGCTATTCTTTGGAACTCTGCATTCAAATGAGTATATCTTTCCTTTTCTCCTTTGCTTTTCACTTCTCTTCTTTTCACAGCTATTTGTAAGGCCTCCCCAGACAGCCATTTTGCTTTTTTGCATTTCTTTTTCTTGGGGATGGTCTTGCTCCTTGTCTCCTGTACAGTGTTATGAACCTCCATTGCTAGTTCATCAGGCACTCTGTTTATCAGATATAGTCCCCTAAATCTATTTCTCACTTCCACTGTATAATTGTAAGGGATTTGTTTTAGGTCATACCCAATGGTCTAGTGGTTTTCCCTACTTTCTTCAATTTAAGTCTGAATTTGGCAATAAGGAGTTCATGATCTGAGCCATAGTCAGCTCCCGGTCTTATTTTTGCTGACTGTATATGTATGTTGTAGTTCAATACAATTAATGTCCCGCCCCCCCCCCCCCCCCAACACACATAAATTAGGTCCATGAGCAAAAACATGGAAGTAGAGGTCTAGACAGGAAGAACCTGCTGGAACACACAGGCACTCAATCTCAGAATGAGCTGAGACTTTAGAAGAACATCACAGACCATGCTAGGGTCTTTTCAGGGTGCACTTGGAGTAAGCAAAGGAGAATGATGAAGGGAACACAGAATTTTCTCACCTCCAGGCTTGTGACAGAGAAACATTGGACATTTTGGTGGAGAATGACCAGCAAACAAAAATATCAGAACGAGCATGGTTAAGAGCAGATAGATGAAAAGACTCTCAGGTGGCACCAAGTTGCTTTCAATGAGCCAGGTCCACATGAAGTACCTGTGAGGGCCAGGCATGAAACTGTAGATGGGAATCAGAGAGAGCATCTAAGGATCTTTGGGGGATGAAAGGAAGTTAGGGGTTAGGCAGTGGGGGACACAGCAGAGTTTTGATATTCCGAGAGACTAAAAGGGTAACCTCAGCAAAAGGGATTTGGGTGTTGACCTTCAGAAGAGTTTGAGAAGGACTGATTATACAAATGGTGTGTGATCACACAGAAGAGAGGGGGGTGGTCCCTAGGAGTGGGTGTGGGC
Organism: Neotragus pygmaeus; assembly: GCA_006410875.1. NCBI lineage: Eukaryota > Metazoa > Chordata > Mammalia > Artiodactyla > Bovidae > Neotragus > Neotragus pygmaeus. Next base: position 589,123 of record SJYV01034227.1, on the reverse strand, counting down.
TCACCAAAAAGAAGCCCATAAAGCCTAAATATATGATCACTTGTATTTTACTAATCTGGCAAGTCAGAGAAATAAGGAGACAATATGCATCATGATTTCAGCAAAAATTTTAACAAGGTTCTCACAATATTTTGGAGTGCAAGATGGTGAAACATGGGCTGCAAAATTTGGAAACTGAGGGAGTTTTCAGTGGGTTTGGTCACAAGGCTAGGTAGGGCAGATGGCCCCCAGTGTGGGTAAGATGGAGCATGAGCTCTATCATTATCATTCTCCTATTTACCATTTTGACCAATGCTTCAGGTTAAGGAAGAAAATCAGATTGTCCAACAGTGATGGCACTAACTGGGAGAAATGATGACTATGAAAGAGAACAGTTCTTTTTTTTTTTTTTTAACCTATGTTTCTGGCTGATCCCACATGCATGTGGGATCTTAGTTTCCCCCACCAGGGATTGAACTTGCAGTGGAAGTGAGGCATCTTAACCACAGGATCACCAGGGAAGTCCTGAAAGAGAACAGTTCTAAGATGCAGAATACCCTCAATAGGCTGGAACAGTGGGACATAATCATGCATGAAACGTTTCAAACCTGTTCATAAGTCCCTGAGTTAAACTGCTGATAAACAGGATCAGAGATCCCGTTTTATGTTCATTTGAAATAACATAACAACTCCATAGAAAACCAACCTAGGGCTCTTGGGAAGCCACAGGCTTCCTGGGATCCAAGGGGGTGATATGGCCTTAGCCAAGTGAAAGTGACTCTGGACTGTGAAGGCAGCAGGGACAGTAGTCCAGAGTCCGGAGCACAGAGGGATGGCCCTGAAATATATTTTTAAATTATTTATTTGGCTTAGTTGTGGCATGTGTGATGTATTTCCCTGACTAGCGATTGAAGCTAGGCCTCCTGCATTGGGAGCCCAGGGTTGCAGACACTGGACCACCAGAGTGGTCCTTCTAGATATCATTTTTGAAGAGAGCCATGGACAGATTGGTGGCCAGAGAAGACTGAGGAATCTGGGCATATTTCTCTTGGAAGACTTAATCTGGAAGGGAATGAGGAGGTACCAAAGTGAGCTGTCTTTGGTCAGGGGCCACCATGGGTGAGAGGGAGCACCATGGACTCCAGCAGCAAGCTGGGACCCATGATGAATGCTGTGGGAAGGCTATAGGTGGAGCTTAAGAAATAATGAACAAAAATCCCATCAGTGAAATAATGGAGTGGGAGCCTCACGAGGCATTGCTCTTGCCATCTTCGATGGTATTATTATTACTATTATTATTATTAGTTTTTTGCCTAATAAGTGACTAGTACTGTGCATCATCTTACTTAATGAGGGAGATAATTATATGTGAAGTTCTTGGAAGAGTCCCCTGCCTATGTGAGTACTCAATATATATTAGCTGTTTATTATTTAATCCTTATAACAAACTTGCTGTGAAAGAGGAATAATTTATTCCCTCTTTGGAGGTGAGGAAACAAGCTCAGGAAGGTGAGTGACTTCCCAGAATTGTACCACTAATAATTGGTCAGCCCGACTCCAAAACTCACCATTACCCCTAAGGTTTGGTGAATGATTGGACCAGACACTTGATAGGATGCTTCCCCGTCTAAGGCGCTGTTCCTAAACTGTGCCTCTTGTCCATCTCTGATCCTCTCTGTAAGGGATCTTAATGTTTTTGAAACCTCTAAATGGGAGGAGGTGTCCTGGAGACCTCTCAGTTATGAGCTAGATTTCCTGCCTATCCACGCTTAGGACCTGTCCAGCCCACATGGAGCATGGTGACACTCCCATCCTCCTACCGTTCTCAGACTGTACGAAGAGCAGGCCTCCAGCCTGCTCTCCTCCAGCCCCCACCCCAGGTTTGGCACTGACTCCTGAAAGGTTTAGCCAGACTATCTCCAGGCCAGACTCTTTCCCCTGATAAAGGAGAACCAGCTTCATCTCTCCTTCAGTGGGGGATCCTGGCCAAGTCATCTTACCTCTTTCTCATGTTGACCATCAGTAGCATTCTTTACTTTTGAAAGACTTTTTCCTCTATAAGCCCTATAAGGGCATCTCCAAGGAGAAGCATGTGGAGGAGAGGAAATGTAGGAGTCTGGGGTCAGACAGATTGGGTCTGGGCCCTGTTGCTGCCTCTGCTGAGTATCATTAGGCACGTCATTTAATCCATCTGGACCACAGTCTCATAATTTGCAAAACTGGGATCCTAACACCTATTTTTCAGGCAGTCATGAAGACTAAGATGATGCATACCAAGGTGTCTGGCACAGAATAGGTAGGCGTTTAATAAATGGTAGCTATTATTATTACTCGAACTGTGTCACCAGACCACATTTGAAGCCTGAAACCCAATTTTATGGTTAAAAAAACATGCCTTGTGAAAAAAGAAAAGCAACTTAGATTCATTCAGCTAATGGTTTTTGGATCCATCATTCATAACTTATCCATTTAAAAGATGGAAATGAAAACAAACAATGTACTTTAAAAAACAGCTGAGCTACTTGATTGAAAGAAACATTTCAATGTAAAGTAAACATGAGTACAAAATATACATGGGAGATATTTACAAAGATTTTTTTTGTTTTTAAAGAAAGCTTAGAAGAAGACCTCCCTGTTGTTGGGAGTTAGAACAGAGGCAGGCATGACTGACAGGGCAGACTGAGAACAGGGTGTTGGAAACTAGACCCACTTCCTAGGAGAAGGCAGCTGTGGGAATGGAGATGTGAGCAACTGGCACCAGAGTGGCGAGGGCTATCCAGCCCAATATGGAAGGAGGGCAGACAGCAGGGGAGGCCTGGTTAGCTTCCCGTTGTCAGGATCCTGCTCAAAGGGATGTGGTGTCAGTGGATACCGATGGACTATGCTTGGTCCCCTCAATTCCCAGAAAGGGAACAGATATCCTCTTTCAAGTGGGCCTTAGGAAGCATCATTACGAACAAAGCTACTGGAGGTGATGGAATTCCAGTTGAGCTATTTCAAATCCTAAAAGATGATGCCGTGAAAGTGCTGCACTCAATATGCCAGCAAATTTGGAAAACGCAGCAATGGCCACAGGACTGGAAAATGTCAGTTTTTATTTCAATCCCAAAGGAAGGCAATGCCAAAGAATGCTCAAACTACTGCACAATGGCACCCATCTCACATGCTAGTAAAGTAATGCTCAAAATTCTCCAAGCCAGGCTTCACAATACGTGAATCGTGAACTTCTAGATGTTCAACATGGTTTTCGAAAAGGCAGAGGAACCAGAGATCAAATTGCCAACATCTAATGGATCACGGAAAAAGCAAGAGAGTTCCAGAAAAACATCTATTTCTGCTTTATTGACTATGCCAAAGCCTTTGACTGTGTGGATCACAATAAACTATGAAAAATTCTGAAAGAGATGGTAATACCAGACAACCTGACCTGCCTCTTGAGAAACCTGTATGCAGGTCAGGAAGCAACAGTTAGAACTGGACATGGAAACAGACTGGTTCCAAATAGGAGAAGGAGTACGTCAAGGCTGTATATTGTCACCCTGCTTATTTAACTTCTATACAGAGTACATCATGAGAAACACTGGCTGGAGGAAGCACAGCTGGAATCAAGATTGCCGGGAGAAATATCAATCACCTCAGATATGCAGATGACACCACCCTTATGGCAGAAAGTGAAG
>SJYV01034227.1:559706-585352 GCA_006410875.1 Neotragus pygmaeus | reverse complement strand
AGACATTTCTTTGCCAACAAAGGTCCATCTAGTCAAGGCTATGGTTTTTCCAGTGGTCATGTATGGATGTGAGAGTTGGACTATAAAGAAAGCTGAGTGCCATGCATGATACAAGATGCTTGGGGCTGGTGCACTGGGATGATCCAGAGGGATGGTACAGGGAGGGAGGTGGGAGGGGGTTCAGGATGGGGAACATGTGTACACCTGTGGCAGATTCATGTTGATGTATGGCAAAACCAATATAATATTGTAAAGTAATTAGCCTCCAATTAAAATAAATAAATCTATATTTTAAAAAAAAAGAAAGAAAAGAAAAAGCAGGAAAGAAAAAAAAAGAACACTGAGTGCTGAAGAATTGATGCTTTTGAACTGTGGTGTTGGAGAAGACTCTTGAGAGTCCCTTGGACTGCAAGGAGATCCAGCTAGTCCATCCTAAAGGAGATCAGTTCTGTGTATTCATTGGAAGGACTAATGTTGAAGCTGAAACTCCAATACTTTGGCCATCTGATGTGAAGAGGTGATTCATTGGAAAAGACCCTGATGCTGGGGAAGGTTGAAGGCAGGAGGAGAAGGGGACGACAGAGGATGAGATGGTTGGATGGCATCACCGACCCAATGGACATGGGTTTGGGTGAACTCCAGGAGTTGGTGATGGACAGGGAGGCCTGGCATGCTGCGGTTCATGGGGTCGCAAAGAGTCAGACACTACTGTGCGACTGAACTGAACTGATCCACTTTCAACACAGCCCCAACCTCTAAACTCAAGTTTGGAGACTAGCTTCTGGTTCGTTTGTGTAGGAAGAGGACGTGGGAGAAAGGATTGCTCTAGGAGGCAGGATTTGGGGAGGAAGATGAGTATTTAAACCATACAGACCTGGACTGACATTCATGTTTTATCACTTTCTAAGGATGTGACCCTGAGCATATTGCTTTCTAAAATCTCTATTGTGTTTCTTGTCAGTTGTTCACCACAATCCTGGGACTTGGCATCTACCAATGCATTTTATTCCCATTAACAATATGAATGATTCTTAACTTTTCCACTTCTCACCGGTTCCTCTGCTTGTAGCCTGGTTCTTGCTACTGTATGTAGCTTATCACAATAGCCTCCTCACAGGTCTTCCTGCTTCCTCTCTTCCCCCTACCAGCTTCTCTTCACTGGACAGATCAAATCACATTGCTGATGCACCAGTTCCTTCTGGTTGTTCCCTACTTCATCATGTGCAAAGCAGAGTTCTCACAATACCCAGGTGCTACCTAATCTCACTTGCCTTTGACCTTGGGTACTATGCTTTTCCCCTTGCTTACTCCACTCCAGCTCCACTGGCTTCTTGACAGTTCCTTGAACATGCCAGGCACACTTCTGTCTTGGAGCCTCTGCCCTTGCTGTTCCTCCACCTGGAACACTATTTGCATGTCTGTCTTATTTACCTCCATTACATCTTTGCTGAAAAGTCATCTCAGAGTGTCCTTCCATGACCTCCCTATTTCTAATTGCAGCCCCACCCTGTCAGTTTCAATCCTCTTTCTCAATTTATTGTTCTCCATAGAACCTTTCATAAACCGGGATACTAAAATTTCTTCTTCTGTTTATTGTCTCTCTTTCTCCACTCCAATGTCAATTTTATGAAGGCAGAGATTTTATTTTATTTTTACTCGAGAATAATTGCTTTACAATGTTGTGTTAGCTTCTGCTGCACAACAATGTGAATCACCTATTAATATACTTATACCCACTCCCTCTTGAGCCTCCCTCCCACCCTCATCCCACCCCTCTCGAACATCACAGGGCACCAAACTGAGCTCCCTGTGTTATGTGGCAGCTTCCAACTCACGATCTGTTTTATACATGGTGGTGTATATATGCCCATTCTCCAGAGGCTCAGCAGTAAAGAAACTGACTACCAATGCAGAAGATGCAGGAGATGCAAATTCAATCCCTGGGTTGGGAATAGCCCCTGGAGGAGGAAATGGCAATGCAATCCAATAATGTTGCGTAGGAAATCCCATGGACAGAGAAGCCTGGTGGGCTACAGTCCATGGGGTTGCAAAGAGTCAGACACGACTTGGTAAACAACAAAAACAACAACACTGTGTATATGTCAGCACTACTCTGTCAATTCATTCCACTTTCTTCTCCCCCCACCCCGTGTCCACAAGTCTCTTCTCTATGTCTGTGAATCTATTCAGAGATTTTAGTTTGGCATGTTTATTTCTGTATCCTCAGCTTCTAGGACACTGCCCAGCACATAGGAGAGACTACAAAACATTGATTGAAGGAATGAATGGTTATTATAAAGCAAGAAGGCTGAACTCAAGCTCTAGAAGAACATGGAGTTGAAACTGGTGACCAAGCTTGGAACTCAGACCCAAGGAAGCATGCCAGTGATCCAGTTACCTAGACTGGAGCACAGGCCAGAGTAGGATCTGGGAACCAGAGAGATGCCCTGACATCAGAAGTGGGGTATGAGCTCACAGCGTGGCCTGGAGCCAGACTGATGGAGAGTAAGACTGGAGTTCCTTGGGTCAGGGCTGATCCCTGGTGTCTAGAGGTCAGGTCACCTCATAAATGGAGACAGAGAGGCGGAAAGGTAGTTGCCAGGCAGGGCCTTCATTCACTTTGTAAATGTCAAGCAAAGTTGTTCCAGCTTTCAACTTATTCCCAGATGTAGGTGTCAGCAGATACTCCATATTGCCATGGCTTACAAGGAAAACATAAATGACTAAGGGAAAAAAATGAAAATGCTCATTCAGAAACCTGAGCTGAGGAATGGTAGCTGCTGGAAGCCTATGACTAGGGGATGTCTGTGATGTCAAGATCACATCACAGATGCCCAAGTGAGCTCTGGCCCTTTCAAACCCCGCAGCTGGGAACGGCTAAGTGGAGCTTGGGAGGTCGTGTCTGCAGAAGCCTAGAAAGAGGAGTTGGACAGGAAGAATTTGGCCGGGCTTCCCTAGAGCTGTCCAAGTTACTCTCCAGGAGTTGGGCTCAGCCTCTCCTCTCCATCTTCATGATTCCTGGTGATAACCTACCCTGTGATTCAAGGCTGCTACTGCCTCAGTCCAGATCAAGTCTGTGGACAGCATGTGGTCCAACATGCCCAAGGAAAGCAAGGTCCAAAACAATTCAGTCAGGGCAGTTCCCTTCCCACAGGGGAACATGTTTCTGGTCCTGACTTCTGGGTTCCAACGCTCTCTCAATAGTTCTTTGTACTTCAACACTCTATGAAACCTCTCAATGTACTGGTCTGTAAAGTGAGGATGATATAAAAGTTCTTGGTTCCTAGGGCTGTTGTGAGAGTTTCATAAATGTAGCAAGTGTTCAGTGAAGGTTAAACTCTCAACCTTGTTACAAGGTCGTCGGTATTGCCCACAAATGGTTGGTTCAAGGTTTTCTGAAATGATGTTGTCCCCCTTATTGATCACCTCTTGGGATTTTATATTTTAATGACCATGATTCCTATTGTTCAAGCTTGGAGAGGTACACGGACCCGAGGCTCTAGGTCAGATTACAGGACTGCTGATTAAGGTTAGCCAGTGCTGCTGGCGCGACCTGTCAGACAGAGGGCCAGGTCAAGGGCAGCTTGGATCCACTGTGGCCTGAGGACAGTACTCCGACCTGGACAGGCAAGGGTGGGAGAATTCCAGGGCGGAGCCCCCTTTGGGAATGGGGACATGGGGGAGTTCAAATGCCTGGAGGGGGCGATCGCACACGCAAGGCGAAGACTCCAGGCTCCTGAGGTTGGCAAAGGAAAGCTCAGAGTAGAGGGAAGAAGGGGGCTTTTAGCCACACCTTAAAGGCCAGAAACCTCAGCACCAAAGGGCATTGAACCGCCGGCGGTATTTTTGGCCGCCGCTTCAGGCTCAGTCATGGCCCCCCAGACACAAGCGTAGAGCGGGGGAGTGTAGGCTGCAGGTGTCTCTAGGACGCCTCCGTGGCGCGCTCGCAGACCAGCCCTTCTCAGCCAGACCTCCGAGAGGCAGTCCCAAATCATTGTGCAGGTGCTACAGGAAGCGCTCCAGCGAAGCGACCGTGGCCACTGCGTGTGCCACCACGCTGTGCTCGTTCCCTCAGCCGCTTTCCCCCAGAGCTCAGGTCCAGGCGGTCACGGGGCAGCCAGCGCGGCGGAGGGCCGGGGGCGCGGGTGTGCGTGTGCTGGGAAGGCGGCCTTCCCCGCGGCCGCCGCAGCGCCAGCGCCTCCCCTCCCCCGGCGCGCACGGCTCGTCCCTGTCCCCGGAGGCGGCCCGAGCCGCCGCGGAGCAGCTTCGCCTTCGCCTCCCGCGTTTCCTGCCGCTTGCCCTCCCCCGGTCGGGCTCCAGGGGCTGCTGCCGAACGGCTCGCGGCGGGAGAGCAGCTCAGAGCGCGCGCGGGGGCGGGCGGAGGCGGCCAGGTTCGGGGCGGCCGCGCCGGAGAGAGGCGCGCGCGGAGACGCCGGCCCCCCTCTTCGCGTTTGCTCGCTTGCTCCCCGCCTCCCGCACTCTGCTCGCTCCCACCCCTTCCCGGCGTGATTGATCCGTCACGGGCGCCGCCGCTGCCGCTGTCGCTGCCGCCGCGGCCGTTCTGTGCCTAGCCGGAGCCTGAGCCCGAGCCGGAGCGGGGATCGGCGCCATTGCGCGGGCGCCGCGGGGAGATCTTGGCGCGGGGCGGCGGGCCGGGCCAGGCCATGCGGGCCGAGTGAGCCGGCGCCCGCAGCCCGCGGCGCGGCATGGCTTCCCCGCCTAGCTCCGGGCAGCCCGGGCCGCCGCCGCCGCCGCCACCGCCGCCCGCGCGCCTGCTGCTGCTCCTGCTGCTGCCGCTGCTGCTGCCGCTCGCGCCCGGGGCCTGGGGCTGGGCGCGGGGTCCCCCCCGGCCGCCGCCCAGCAGCCCGCCGCTCTCCATCATGGGCCTCATGCCGCTCACCAAGGAGGTGGCCAAGGGCAATATCGGGCGCGGCGTGCTCCCCGCGGTGGAACTGGCCATCGAGCAGATCCGCAACGAGTCGCTCCTGCGCCCCTACTTCCTCGACCTGCGACTCTACGACACCGAGGTGAGTGTCCGGCTGCCCGCGCCGTCGGGGCTTTGGGGGGAATGGGGGAGGGCGTGTTGGACAGAAGCAAGCTTCGGCCCTTGGGCAGAGCCCTCATTGAGCCTGCCGAGGGCACCTCAGGCTGGGGCTCAGTGCTTACCCTCTGGGTCCCGCCGGGCTTGGCTCGCACAGCTGGTGCCAAGATTTGCTGAGCATCTTTCCCCTCTGGGATTATGTATATGTCTATGCTTGTGGGATGTGGGATAGAAAACTAGGGTCTCCTTTGCCTAGAGAAAGAGTGGAGAAGGTGGTAACTGAATCTGCCGAAAGGCCTGCAGTGGTCACCCCTGCCCAAGTCCCGCTGGTGGGGCTGTGGAGTGCTAGGTGGGAAGAACAGGCGCATTGACTATAAACTGGGCCATCAAGGGCTGAGGCCACGGGCCTGCTCGCGGGCCTCAGAAAAGCCAAGCTGAGCTTTTGAGGTCCAGAGGGCTCGGGGACCCAGGGGCTGGAGCGCGCAGCAGGGCTGGGCGCCTGGTGCGCGCCAGCAACTCAGAACCCGCACCGGTCCGGCCGGTGTGGGGCCGCCGGCTCTGCAGCGCTGCTTGCTGCCTGCAGGTGCCTGGCCCTTCCTGTGGCCCGAGCGGTTTCCTGAGGAGACCCCTTCCGGTTAGTTGCTCAGAGTGTCCCGAGCAGGTCTCGCCCCGGACGCGCGAGAGTGTGCGGCCGCGCCGCTGCTGGTGGCCGGGCGGCTGCCGGCGCAGTTTCCCGGGGCGCAGACTTGAAGCACGGACTTGGAGCGCAAGCAGTCGGCTTGCCTTCCTGGCCTCTTTCTCTGAGGGGAGCAGAAGAGCCGAGAGATTTCCGTCCTAAGCCCCCTCCTTAACACCCTCAGCTTGTGTTCCAGCTGTAGCAACAGAGCACATCTCCGCCGGCCCGAGAACTAGGGTGCGCCGAGTGGGCTCAGAGGAGCAATCGCTGGCCGCTTGAGGTCGGGTTTGCGAGTTTTTCCAGACTGAGGGAGCCCCTACGCTCCGGCCACAGCGGCTGAGACGCGGCCTGAAGGGGGCAGTGATTTCCTGTGCAGAACGCTCGGATGGCGCCTCTTCCACCGCGCCAAGCCTGGCCAAGGCAATGGGCTTAATTGACCCTGCTTCCTGGGGCTCCCTGGGCACTTCTGCTCGAGTCCTGGTGTAGAAGGGTAGGGTAGGGTCGTCGTGCCACGCTGATCGGGCACCCTAGACTCCACTTCCTTCTCTGTGTGACCACCCCCCCACCCCCCGCCCCCGCCGCTTTTGGGTTCCTGGAAAAAGCAGGAATCTGGATTGCATCTTATTTCCCGCCTCTCCCCTTCACTGATGAACAGTCTGCTCTGCGATGTAAATAAAAGGTGAAGGAATGTGTGGCAGTTGGTGGCGGTGCACGGNCCTGTCCTAACCTATGGCCCGGGTGCTACCACGCTACTGGAAGAGAGTTTCTGCCTCCTTGGAAGGGACCAGACAGGAAGAAAGAGAAGGGAAACAGACATTTCTCAGCTACTCTAGGCTCAGATGCAGCCAGCATTAATCACTCATCTGCTCTGTGCCCTGAGCTTCCATCCTCTCGTGCCCAAGGCCCTTCCCTGGCCCCTCACTCCATCATTCTCAGAATCAAACCCATCTTCCTGACTTGAGTGTGATGACAGTCCTCAGCGGTCCAGCCCCTCTTGCCTGGACAGGCTTCACACACACACACACACACACACACACACACAGCCCCTCCCTGTTCCTGGAACTTGCCGGCTCAGGCCTGCCTCGGGCTCCTGCTCTCCCGCTGCCTGGAACACCCTTCCTGCAGAGTTGGACTGGGCTGGCTCCGGGGTGTAGGAACCTATTGTTAAATACCCAGGAATTCTGCAAGCTGGCTGACAGCTGATGTTACGGCTTGACATGGGTCACGGTGGGAGTATTTACACCATGGGAATCGGCAAATGCTCTAAGCAGAACTTTTCCCTTCCTGGAGAGCAGACTGTTAAAACAGTTACCAGCACACCACAGGCTGAGTCCTTCTCATCACTCAGGGCCCGCCTTAACCATCACCAGCTCAGAGAGGCCTCCCCAGTAGCCCCATCTAGAACCTCTCATGCCTGTTGCCTTCTGATTCTCTGCTTCTGGCCCTGCTCACTCTGTGACCTTCTTATTTGTTGTTTGTCTGTTGGTCTGTCCCCTCCCTTAGGATGTAAACTCCTCGAAGGCAAGAGCTTCTGTCTATCCGCTTCCCCACAGATTCTCAGCGCCTAGCACAGCGTTGCCACGTGCTAAGCATTTGACACACATTTTGTGAGTCAGTGCTGTGAGTTCAGACCTTACTACCATGTATCCAGTTTTGAAGCTCACCTCAATCCTTCAGTGTAGTTCAGGGGATCTCAACCTCGGCATTTTGGGCATCTAGGGCTGGTTAATTCTCTGTCAGGGAGGAAATGGAGTGAGGACAACGGTCCCTGAGGTTGTTGAGCAGCATCCTACAGAAAATCAACCCTGAATATTCATCGGAAGGACTGACGCTGAAGCTGAAGCTCCAATACTTTAGCCACCTGAGGCAAAGAGCCAACTCATGGGAAGAGACCCTGATGCTGGGAAAGATTGAGGGCAGGAGAAGGGGGCAGCAGAGGATGAGATGGCTGGACGGCAACACTGACTCAGTGGACATGAGTTTGCGCAAACCCTGGGAGATGGTGAAGGACAAGGAGGCCTGGCGTGCTGCGGTCCATGGGGTCACAAAGAGTCAGACACAACTTAGTGACTGAACAGCAACTACCCTTCAGATGCCAGGAGTGGCCTCCTTTCCTGTAGTTGTGACAAGTGGACACTGGCAGGCATCCCGGAGGGAGGGGAGGGGTTCCATCACGCCAGGGTACGGACCACAGCCAGGGCCCCTCAGGGGACTGTGTCACTTGCCTCAGTTTGCCGTTGAGTACGCTGAGGCTGGGAGAGGGGCTGGGATATGGCCCAGGGCCCCCGGGGGGAACAGAGGATCAGTCCCCTCCAGTGGATCCTAAAGTCCTTGCTTTCACAACCTCCCCCCGACTGCTGCTCACTGCTGCCACGGCCCAGGGCTCAGCAACCCTCTGAGAGAGGTCCAAGGATCCTATCCGTGTTACGGGTCCTAGAACCTGTGATTCCTGGCCCAGGGTCACGCAGCACACAAGAGGCAGCACTGGGATTCGAACCCGGGCCTGCATGACAGCTAAGCCCTCCCACCCTCACCAGGGGCAGGGGGTCGCCCACTCACTCCCAGGCACACTCACTCTCTATTCAGCCCGAGCCCATCAGGTTCCCAGGGCCCCACCTNCACACAAGAGGCAGCACTGGGATTCGAACCCGGGCCTGCATGACAGCTAAGCCCTCCCACCCTCACCAGGGGCAGGGGGTCGCCCACTCACTCCCAGGCACACTCACTCTCTATTCAGCCCGAGCCCATCAGGTTCCCAGGGCCCCACCTGAGGTGCCAGACGGCGGGGGGTGGGTGGAGAGGGGTCTAACTTCTTCATTGCCAGCACCCAGACTGTTTATGGCTGGCACGGGCTCCTGGCAAGGTGCTCGGGGGCCAGGGGCCGGCTCATTTCACAGATTCCTTCCACAAGGAGGCTGACCATTCTTCACACTCATCAGAAAGCTGTTCCTTCGGCGCCCAGGAGGGCTGTCAGGTGAAAAGAAAATAGTGGAGTGTTGGCATCCCAACGCCAAGGACCCGGGCTTGAAACCGCAGCTGCCCGCACCAGGCCGGGGCCAGCCCACCGAGGGGTGCATGCGGTCTGACTGCCCCCCCGGCAAGGACAGGGTCTGACAGCGAGGCCTGAGATGGCTGCTGCAGGAGCAGCGGGTTCCAGCCCTGCCCTGCCCTTGGCCACGTAACAGATACTAAGATGTGCCTGAGTGCCAGCCCCGTGCTCAGGGCCCGACGTACAGCCTGGCGAGGCTGCCCTGCAGCCGGCATGACTCCATAGCCCACGACAAGCCATGTGGGCTCTCTGTGACTCATTTCCTCCCCCACCTAAGACGGGACAAACACTAGCAGCTGTACCATCCTGCACTCTGAGGGGTCATACGACAGGTCAATGGAAACCCCAGGCACAGAGGAGGGGGGCTGCATAAAAGCTGGGACTGGTATAGTGCTTCCTCAGTGTTGGGCAGGCTTCTAACCATCTATTCATGTGTGTGTTAACTCAGCGAATCCTCCATGCCCCACGAGGTACACACTGTTATCCTCTTTCCCTGATAAGGAGATGAAAGCATGGAGAGGTTAAGAGGCCTGCCCAAGGGCCACTGCTAGGAAGTGGAGTTGCTTGGGTCTGAACCCAAGTGGTCTGGCTGTAGAGCCTGTGCTCTTACCCACATTATTATAGAATCATAGTTCCATTTAGCTAAAATTGTCCTATTTAATCTTCACAATATTGCCATGAGATAAGCACTATTTTTTTTCCCCTTTTTTCCCCTTTATGAGGAAATCAAGCTGGGAGCCCTGAAGAGGTGATGGTCATAAAGCTCAGAAGCATCAAAGAGCCAGGCCTGAAATCTAGACCATCCATCTGGTAGGATCCAGAGCCTACCAGTTCTCCAAGGTCAAGAATTGTCTCCCATTACAACCTATACCTCCTACAGCTCTGAAAGAGGAAGGGGAACGGTGCTGCTAACAATGTGTCATGATGCTTCCTGCAAAAGGTTTGGAAATTTCAGACGTGGAGCCTGGTGTGCACATCCTCAGCATCCAAGTGTGGCGTCAAGAGGTAGTAAGGCAAGATGGAAGCTGAAGTTCAGCTTGTTGTACAACTATGCTGTGTGACTTTGGCTGAGTTGCTAGCCCTCTCTGGGCCTTAGATCTCTCAGTTGGAAAATGTTCTGGAGAAGAGGCACAAAAAGAGAGAGGCTTTTTTCCTCACTCTTTAATTTTACCTATGCTTTCACCTTTGTGGTGTTTCAATGGCGAAAATTACAAGCATGTTTTCCAGGATACCCATCTACCGTGGCACTACAGCTTCAATCTCCGTCACGTCTGGACATCTGAGTTGCCAGCACATGTCTACCCAATACCTCCACATTCGCACACCCTGGCAGGAAAAATTGGGTCAGCAGACAGTGGCTCATAGCAGCCAGCAAAATAAACTCTCAAAGACTTTCCACAACGATGCCGCCGCAAAGTTCTGCTGGAATGCACAAAGTAGGCCTTCTAAGAAGTTCTGAATTTCCACTCCTCCCAAAATGGCCACAGAGGCCCTGGCAGAAAGGCAAAAAGCTGACCCACAGAACTGCCCCTCACTAGGCACCCCGGAGCTAAAAGCATCCTTTTTCACAGCTGTCACAAAAAGGGGAGCAGGCAGTGGGCACCTAGGACTCCTAGGAAGTAATGAAAAAGTAAGGGATCAAGGGACACACCAAGAGGATGATGGGAAATTCCCTGGGGCAAGAGAGGTTAAACCTCCTACCCAGGGAAGGTAAGGGCGGGAGGGGCGCCAAGCACAAAGGGTTCAAATCTCAAGACCAGTTTCTCCTTGGAAACCTTCCAACACCTCCAAGCCCAGCCCAGGAAGAAGAAAGAAAAGAAATGTGGGTGCACCCATCCTCTCTCCCTGTTCTCAGCCTTAACGTGGGCAGAGAAGAGAATTACCATTCCATCCTCTGCAGTACCTAACTTCAAAAATCTTGGACGCAGAGCAGAGAAAGAAGGGGCCAACCAAAAACTGGGACACCAGTTTTTGCAGGCTTAAAAACAGATCAATTTTACTCTAAAGTTTAAAATGAAACATGCTCCTGTTTGGGAAAAGAATTTCATTAGGAGGAAAATATAATATAAAAATACCCATTTAGAAAGAATGTGCTATTAATTCTTAGCACTCTATGCAGAAGGGAAAATTGCATTTTTATCTAAATGGTTTTTCTGCATAAGCCATTTACAATATTCTTTGCCTCTCTATAATAGGCCCTGCTACCATTAGTAGTAGGACGACCAGGCTGAGGGCTGAAATCGCCCTCAAACACATTTAATACATAACCCCTGAAAATCTATTCCAACAGGGACCTCAGCAAACAGGCCCAGCATTCCTTTTTTAAGGAAGAAATAAATATTGCTGAGGGGGGTTGGGAGTGGTGTGCTGATGGGGGAGGAAGGGACAAGATGGTTTAAGTTAAAAGCAAGCGCCCTGGGTCCCTTTAGCAGCGTTAAAATTGCAACTGATTCTGGCTGCGTGATTGCAACCATTTGACTGCCTGTGTGTGCGCAGTTGTGTGCTGGTATCCACCCCCCCACACACATACAAACACACACACACTCATGGGTTTCCATCAAACAAGCAAGGGATGAAATTCAGGATATGAAAACAAACTATGTTTAAACACTAAAACAAACACACCAAGATAGCAATACTGTTATTTTCCCATTAAACTAAGTTTCTCTCAATTTGAAAAGTGAGAAAAATCTAAACAATACTTCCAAACAAACTGCATCGAGCTTGGGTGTTGTGGCCTCCACCGGTTTAACAACAGAAAAATCACCTCTGTAGAGAAGCTAAAACAGGCGGGGATGGGGCCAGGCGGCTTTGCCCATGGCCTGCCACGTCCCACCCAGCGGGTCCCCCCGGATGCCCAGGTGTCTCCAACTTCAGAAAGCAATACTTTTTCTTTTTTCCAAAAAAAGTTGTGTTGTTTTTTTTTTAAGTCTTCCAGCTCTTCCTCTCTTGGATTCCCAAAATAACTACTTACTTAATACCAAATGTCGGGGAGCTGAATTAATTCATTAAGGAAACGCAAGGGATGTGATGGACACCAAGCGTGGGGACCCCCGTGATTTTGCTCCCGTGAGCCAGAACGCCTCGGGCCGCTCTCTTCCAGCAAAACTCGGTCCATAAATTCCTCCTCTCAAACCAGGAGCCCAGAAATGTCATGATTATAGCTGATACAGGTAACAGGTGTGCCCTCTGTCCCTCCCACCTCCCGCCACCCGCCTTCCAGACAAGCTGCTGGAAGATTTAGTGGTCTAGCCAGGGGTGTCGTAATTACCGGAAACGACTCTGGTTTTAAGGATTAGATAAAGACCCTCTCCAAATTTAAGGCCAGACACCGATGTCCATTAGACTTTAACGGGCCCACATAAAAAAAGAAATTGTATCCTCATCTCTCCGAATGCCTGCTTCCCCTAGCGCCTCGAGTTCATTTCAGGCTGGCTCAGAGCCCAAAATACTCCTGTCCGGCCCTCGCTCTGCAAAGGCAAGGACTCGGTAGAAACTGATGTGCCAGGCATTAAGCAACTGGGGAAGGGGGCTCAGGAAACCCCTTTGCTCTATAATTGTTACCGCCAAAACCTCTCTTTTAAAAAATAATAGTAAAAGTGGAATTTTAACCTATCATCTAGAAGCAGAGAGACAGGGAGGCTATAGAGAGGCCAAGGAGAAAGAGGTGTGGGTGGCTGGTACCCAGAGATGCCCGGCTTAAGAGCCCAGCACCATCAAGAATGACACATGCTCCCCTCTGAGACTCAGTGTTCAGAAAGGCCAAAGCTGTGGGCTGTTTTGCTCTGTTTTTCTTTTTCCCAGCTTTCGAGACTTACGCATGCTTTTTCTTCCTTCTTTGGAAGTCAAGCCAGGCGTTCCTCTAAAAGTTACACACATGCACACACACTCCAGCACTACTGTCTGTCCAGGGGCAGCGTGGAAGGAGCCCCCAGAGAGGTTTACAATCCCTCACTCTCCTCCACGTCTGCGCTCAGCTCCCAGTCAATTAAGAATTAATGCTCAGAAACTTTCCGGGGACCCAGACACCAGTAGGAAGCGGATGTTCTCTGGCCGTCTCCGAGGCACTGGGAGGCTGAGTTTGCTGGCTTGGGCTTTTTCTCCCTCCTTCCAGACAAGTGATACTTGGAGGGGCCTCACCCTCCCTTTCTGCCCTGGGAAGGTGGTGGGAACCTCGACCGGGGGCCTTTATTCCGTGATGGGCGAGCGGGCCCATTAGTGCATATATACACACTCTCACGCACACACACACACACAAACACACGCACGCATGCACACATGCTTCTAATCCCAGCAAAATGCTTCACACACACTGAGCACAAAATAAATGCTTATTAACTAAACTAACCCAAAATAGTGAAATGTACAAGTAAATTAATCATGCCTCTGCCGGAGGCCTAACAGGATTACAAATTCGGCAAAAATTGACCACATGGAGATCAATGAGCTTCTACTTAAAACTCAAAAGGGGCCAAAACTTTGTAGTAGCTGCTTCTTGGAGAAAAAAATAAATGTATTTTTTCATCTCTTATTAAGACTCCTAAGGCCTGTACGTGTGCATGTGGGTGTATGTGTATGTGCTTGTGTGTGTACTTGAGTTGGGGCGGGGGGCGGCAGTATGGGTGTGCATGCCTGTACAACAAGCAGAAACCAGCAAAAGGCAACCAGAGCTTTATGCCCAGACAATTTAGAAATAGTCATGACATAAAGATCGTGAAATTGCTCCGGTTTAAAAAAAAAACAAAAACAAATTTTGGTCTATAGCCTCCCTTTCTTTTCCCTCAAATATCAAACAACCACTAAAAGTTACACCACAGGGGATGAAAGTGATCAATTTGTTTTCAGCCAATTAGGTCTCACTTGCTACAGAAGTTTTAAGGGCTGCTGATGGCTGGACTGTGGGTCCCCCCTACCAAACCAGAGGAAGACAAACCTCTACTGTGTCCAGCTCCTTTCCACACTAAGCTTATCTCAAGTCAGGGAAATCTTTCTCTTGCTGAATTTGTCACTTACTTTCATTCCCCTTTTCGCCTACCATTCAGAAAAAAAGGGGGAAAAAACATACATGTATATATACACACACACACACACACACACACACATATTGTGTGGGGGGCACTGTGTGCATTTTAAGATGGTGGAACCTGCCTACAAGGTCTGTCACAGACAAGAATATCCCTAAAGAGGTTCAGTGCTGGAAGAGATGCATCAGTGGTCACTTTATGGGGTCACCAGGGAAAAGGTCACTCCTTTTTCCTACCCCCATCATCCCCCCAGGAAAGACCTGGGGGCATCTGTGAAACTTGATGCTTCACAACAGGCCCCGTGGGACTGGCTCCTCTGTAGGACAAGCTGGCCACAGCCACGATACAATGGCTCAGCCTGCCCAGGGCCCGTCCCGGCCATCATCTCCACTCTCCCCCTGCCCCACGCGTCTAGCCTGGCCTTGAACTGCACAGAAAGGGGGTCTGATTGCCAATAGACCCACAATGCGGTCATCAGCCCCAAGCTGAGTCCCCTATATCTATTTCCCCCATATATCTGCGGTCACGTGGAAGCCCCAGGCCCAGCAGGGGGGAGCTGAACCAAGAACTTTCTGTCCTCTGTGAGGTCTGACACCAGCCTGCAAGCCATGCCCTCAACCCCCAGCCTCGACCAGGAGATGGTATTATAAATGACTTCGACACTTATACATTATTTTCCATTCCTAAACCCCGTGTTGGTAAACAACATTCCAACTCTGAGGGGCACACTTCTCCCTTCTCCATCCATCCCTCAATCACTGTCCCCCACAAAGAAAATAAGCCACACCCCAGTCTGCACCCAGTGTTCCTAACTGCGGCTGTCATTTTCTCCCTCTGCTTTCTAGCTCGTAGGAAAGAACAGAGTGTCCACATCAGGACTCAGGCCCTTGAATTTCAAGGACTTTCCCAACAGCCCACGCGATCTGGGTAGAACCTGCTCTCTTCCCTGTGAATTCTCAACCAAGCCAGGCTTTCTCTGGAAGGCTGAGTTCTGGGGATTTCAAAGCAGGCTATGTTTTCTGCCGACTCCCCTGGTCCCTCTCTGATTGTAAGATGGTCCCTCAGAAGTATTTTATTCCTGGTGGTCGTTGCCAATCACTCAATAATGCTTGTGTTCCCAGATCCAAGGGCGCCTGAAAACACTGCTTCATAGTAACTTTAAAGGGTCCTATCTTTTTCACATCACACCCTGCCCTGGACTGGATGAACAGGGGGTCGGGTGTGTGTGTGTGTGTGTGTGTGTGTGTCTGTGTGTGTGTGTGTCTCTGTGTGTGTGTATGTGTGTATACAAGTGCGTGCACATGTGCGCGCATCCCCTCTCATTGCAGGAGCTCCCAAATACAACCAGGAACATTGTCACTGGGGCCCTCACCTCTGGGGCAGACAGATTTCTTTCCCCAGTCATGCATCACACGAAGTCACCTAGGCCAAAAAGGCCCAAGCTTGCCCAACTCCAGTCAAAGCGTTGACCTGAGCTCTAAGAGCAAAAAGAAAGCTCCATGCCCAAACCCTCTTTAAATTATCATCAGCAATGAGAAGGGAAAACTCATTTTAAATCCTCAGATCTCATCTCCGGGCCACTTAGGTCTCACGAGAGAGACAGGGGTTCTGGAGGAGGAAGCGGGGAGGCCCAGAAGGGTCTCAGGACCCAAGTTAGCCCACATCTCCTGCAAAGGCATGACAATGTTGTCTATTTCTGAGTCGACATGGACAGGGTTTTTGAGACATGCAGGATAAAAACAAGAGATGGTTCCCTCCAACTTTCCAAAGGCCATCCGAGTCAGTGGGCCCCAAAGATGCCTCCACAGAATGGTCTCTTTGAGTCCCTAATCCATCTTCCAACATACCTGACTCACCTAAACCGAACACTAGCACAGGTAAGTTAGACTGAGGCCCAGAAAACCAGAGATTCGCCCCCTAAGAATGGGAATCCCAGGGCCAATTGCCAAAGGGTCCAAGGTTTTCCAGAGACATCAAAGATGGGAAGAAGACAGAGCCTTGGGGTCACACGGTCCATCCTACCAGCTACCGGGGAGGCAGGGCGGGCTGACTCTGCTGGACCCGAGCTTTAATGATCAGAACATAAAACTCTGCTTTCCCTCTAGCGTGTGAGTTTGTGTGGTGATGTTTATTGGAGGTTTCCCCCTCTTTGGGGAAAAGTCTATCCCACGTATGATGTTCCTTCTGGGATATTCAGAGAGCCAATTTGTTATCGTGAATGTGCTAAGGCCTCCAAACTGTTAAATTCAACTGCCGTTATGTTTAAAGGGCATTTGGGTCCTTACGGTGATGTACATAAATCGCGAAAAGTCCCACGCACGACCGCCATAAAGTACTCCCTCTGATCCTGCTTTGCAGGAAGTGGAGGTGATAAAACCCTGCTGACTTTCTCAGCCAAGAAGGAAAAACAAGAATGTGGGATGTTGGGGCTATGATGGACCCCCCTCTCCGGGAGGAGGTACCCAGGAAGGCAGTCCAAATGGGACTTGTGGGACCAAAACCAAAAGCTATCGGGGCCCAGCAAAGAGTCCCTTGGATTTCTCGAGTCTGGGCAGCCTCTCCATAGCACCCCCCCCAACCCCTGTCCTTCCTGGACAAACACCATGTTGGGAGCAGACCCTTCTCTTGCTTCCCAAACCTCAGAGGCCGCTGATTAAAATGCAAGCCAGCAAACAAAGCAAGCCTCGGCGTCCTGCAATAATTACACCCCGTGAGAATGATGGCTCGCAAACATCCTTTCTCTGTGCAAGTATGAGAAACTGAATTCTGCTTTTCGATCCTGGTCACAAAGTGAAGTTAGGATTTCGGGGCCCCAGATGTGCACACTCACGGGGTAGCTTCTGACCCATACCCTAAAGTCACCAACGGGCCCACGAGGCTACGTGAAGATGCGTGCTGTCGTGTCACTGGAAGACGGCAAAAAATGATAAAGGCTGCCACAGTCCTGGACAACCCCATCCTGCAAAACGTGATGGGCCAGGGTTCCGGAACCATCTCCCCCTTCCAGTCCGGTTTGTGAGTTGGGGGGACCGTTGGCTGAGCTGCTGTACACCAGGACACTGAAGGCAACGCTGTGACTAATTCAAAAGCCCAGCATCCTGTCCGCCAAGGCGTTAGTACCAAAAGATTACAATAAAGGAGAGGAATTTCCATAAATGAGAAGCAGTGTCCGCTTCCCACCGTTGGGAGGGCGCGTGGGGGAGGGGGTGGTGGTGGTGGTGGTGGGCCCTGATTCAAAAGATTCCTCTCCCCGGCTGGAGAGAGTTCAGTTAGCTGAACTCAGCCACAGACACCTCCACGCGCAGAGCCCAGCGAGGGACGACGTGCGTCTGCTACCGAAATACTCCAGATCAAAGTCACCCACAGCTTGGGAGGCCCGGGAGGCCGAGATTTCGTAATTAGGATCTTCAAAATCCTCCTCTATTTTTAGGACGTGCGCTCATTCAGTCCTTTAGAGAATCAGAACCTGTCAGCTAAGGCCAAAGAGACTGAAGGTTTGGTTTCTCTCCTTGCTTCCCCCATTCCCACTGCGCCCCCCCAAACCCTACTCTGCTTTCGGAAAGCAGATTAAGGGGAAACTAAAGGAGTAACTGGATGATTTGATGGAAATATACTTGGCCATGCATATGTATATGTGCGTATGCTGGGGAGGGGTTCCTTCCCACAGAGAAGGCCATGGGCCCCGCTCCCTCCCATGAGCTGCAGACGGACCCCCAACCAGACACCACACTTCAGCCACACTCTTTCAAGCCAGCCCCCAGACCACTTTGCCGGGCTCCAAGGTGTACCAGAAAGCGAGGAAACTTGAAAAATGTCCCCCAAATGTCTCTTTTCTCAATCATGCACTCGTGTACATATCAACATCTCTGCCACTAGCAATCAAAACCCACACTAGAATCTGTCCACCCAAGACGCGCCTAAAAATAGACATCGTCCTAAAACAAACACATTGCCTGGGCAAGTCAAAATCCTGACTTGAGTCAAAATGATGAAGCTGGGGTTCTTCCAGTCCCTCCAGACTGAAGACGTGGGTGGAACAAGCAGGGGGGCTTTGAGGGAAGGACGTAAAGTGACCCCACTAGTTACAGGAGACCCCCCCCATAGATTCAGGCCCCCTATGATCTAAGAGGTTTGGCGCTTTCATGTCGCAATATGCTTGGGCGGCCTTCTTGCCCTCACACATTGTCTGGACATTTGATCCTATTACATAAAGCTATAGTTTTTTAATTTCTAAAATTAACCAAATGTAGGTAAATATAGTATTTCTTACTTGGAGTATTTATCTCTTAACAGCTTTCGGTAAAGCAGATCACTCCCTGGGCAAAGAACAAGACTCGACGTTACTGTCACTCAAGTGGAGAGAAAGGTGATTTTTGCTAAATTTTCCAGCATATGGTAGGTTCAGGAGGTTCTGTGAAATCCCAAAGATAGGCTCATGTTTGCCCTTCCAGAGTGGGAAGAATGCCCCTCCTCTAATTTCACCTGGTCCTCCCAGACTGTTTATTAAAGATGTATATTTTATATCAGCCAGAGAATCTCAAGTAACTTCTTGGCAAGGGCAGCTGTATTTTCAGGACCCATTAAGATTCTTTGTGGAAATTTAAATACCTCTGTCAGGAAAACAAAATCATATCAGGAATCATAGAATTTCATTGCTAGAAAGAGAAATTAGATTAACTAACCCTCACTCCTTTCCTAGAAATCTCAATAAAATAGAAGTACATTTCAATAGTCTCTTCCGGTCTGAGGGGCCTCATCAGAAATCTAAATGAATTTAGGTTTAAACTAAGAAAGCTAAAGAAAGCTATCCTGAGAAAAGGCCTTCCATCTACAAATACTGTAAACATCAATACAGATGATTAACATATAGGTGTACATTCCATATTAGAAGATAGAACCTATTTAAAATCAAAACAGAAAAAAACCCAGTGGCAGAAACCATGACAAGTTCAATGCCGATAAGCTTCAGCCCCTTGGAAATCCTTGTCCTTTATTAATATTTAGTAGAAATGTATAATTGCAGATGTGCGCTAGGTTGGGGTTTTATGTCGGGAGGCGGGCAGAGAAGACAGGTTTATTACAACCATGAAATATTAAACAAGCACCAAAGAAGAGTAGCTGTGTGTCCCGGACTAGCTAGGGAGCAGGCAGGCCCAGACGTCAGCTGCACAAAGGGGGCTCCTATCTGTTTACATTACCCCTGATTAACACCTGCGAAGTTTTGGGTTACATCTTCCGGAGGCTGCAAAAGTCACTTGAAGGCATGCAACCCGTGCTGGGTGATTTCTTGGGGAAATAGGACTGCAAGGATTCGCCATCCCAAAACCAGTTGGAAGGAGCCTTAAAAATTCTCTCCACAGTGTGAGGAGTGGGGAAAACGACTTGGGAAAAAAAAGAAAACAGCACTAGGAGGCTTCCCCCTTGCCTGCCCCCACGACTAAGGAAATTCAGCGTTCAAATCCTGCCTGCCTAGTACTACTCAGCACCGCTTTACTGGGCTCTGACTGGAACATTGAGAGAAGCATGAAATTCCAAAAATTTCTCCCGCATCACTGTAAAAATATCATACTTCCAAAAAGGGCTGGATTGCATGCAGAGCGTAGACGGAGACCCCTCCCGTTTCCATGTGTGTGAAAGAGTGTTTCTAGACATCTCTGGATTTCATGATAGAGAACAGCCAACAGAATGGAAGTTTGGCAAGGATAAACTTCTTAGGGAATAGACTTAACTCAAGTTTTGAAACCTATAAGGGACCTGTGGGCAGGGGCGTAGGGACATACTTTTTAAGCTTAATACCTTTTATCTACAATCTATTAAGATTTCTCCTTCTCTCTGGGTTTTTGAATTCCTCCATAGCCAGACACCTATTACAAAGATGGGTGGATGATTTTGCAAACTAATTTCAAATTCAGGTAATCCTCACTGATTTAATAGATGTCTGAATAGGCCCAAACTCAGGCTGGTTTTTCTTTTTCCCCATCTTTGCACAACCTCACCTTTCTGCCACCCCAACTCTGTGCAAACAGAATCTCATGAGGAAAGCTAGAGTTTCATGATATAAAAGTTGTTTGGTGGGTTGATTAAGAAGTCAGAGGAAGCATAATTTGCAGAGGCTCACTTTCCTGTTTTTTTGGTTTTTTTTTTTTTAAGAGCATCATCACATGTGATTCTGGCCTAGACTTTGTGAGAAGTGTAACTTGCCAGTCAAGTTCCCTCTCCTCCGAAGGACATCTAAACCCCATAAGACAATATGGGCACGTCCTCTCCAATCTGAGCAGGATCATTTTTGTTAAAGACCGACTAGTATTTTGTCATCGGAGCGAAGAAATTTCAGAAACAGTGTTAATATTTAATCACATTAGTACTGGCGTGTTTTATGGAGTGACAAAATAAAATATCATTACAAAAAATGGGCTTTGCCTGAGGTGGGGGGGATGGGGGCAGGTGATGAAAGAGTGCTCGCTGGGGTTGGAACTTAGAGAAGGCACATTCACAGCTGTTTCGTTGCTGATGGGACCCTGGGCTTGTGTTTACAGAAAAGCAGGATGCTTTCCTTTCAATTCTTTTTTTTTTTTTTCTCTCTCTCTACTCTGTTTTGAAGGGGTACACTTCATTCTGATTTTCAACCAGGGCACCGGGGGGCCCTGGTTGAAGACTCTGTGTACCTATTATACAACGTGCAGATGGAGCTGCAGGGTGTTATCATAATGAAAAGTTTAATCGTCCTTATTTACTACCAGTAAGGGAGCAGGAATCAGATGCAGATATCTTGCAAAGCCTTAACTAGCAGTCCCAAGGCTGCAGAAGCTGTGAGTGACCTCAATTCAGGGCTTTATCTAGGAAACTGTCCTTCCTACATCACAGAGTGGAAAACAAAGGAGGTCAAGTGGGTGTCCCTGCCGAGGCTTCTAAGGCAGCCAGCCCCGAAGCCGGTCCCTGGAGGAAGTTTCCCATCTCCTGTGTGCAGGGGAGGGTTGTGTTTAGCGTACAGGGGGAAATCAACCCCGAAACTGACTAGCATCTGTTTCCAAAAAAATATTTTCCTTCGCCTGACGGTGATAATGAAACAAACAAAACAAAACATTTCTTTAATGACATTTCTTCATTCTCAGTCTGCATTTTTTTTTTTCTGCAAAGGAAGATTAGGGGGCTGAGAAGGGAACAGCAATACCTTGAAAAAAAAAATCTCATTACAACCACCCAATTCCTCTGCACCTAAGGCCTTTCAAAAGACTTGCAGGCCAAGTGCTATTGGTTTTTCTTTATTAATTCTCTGAATCGGGTTTTTTTTTCTTTTTGACTCTTCTCACACCATTTTGGCCAATGTGGTCTTAATTATGGGTGCCGGGGAGGGAAGGGANGAGTGAACTCCGGGAGTTGGTGATGGACAGGGAGGCCCGGCGTGCTGCAATTCATGGGGTCGCAAAGAGTGGGACACGACTGAGCAACTGAACTGAACTGAATGTCAGTCTCCTCTCCCCTGACAAACACACACACCATCCTCCAAGGTCCTCCAACATCAAACCTGGGGAAGAAATACTTTGCAGCATCTGAGAAGTATTATGGTTTTAGGAGATTAGTTTATTGGAGCAGTACTCTAACTGGCAGTTGGCAGCTGTAGGAGTCAGGTTCTGATACCCCGTTCCCACCTCCAGGGAGTTATCAGGCCACAGAGACCTGGCTGAGCTCTGGTCCCAGTGGACACTGTAGGAATGAAGCCAAGTCGTCAGGCTTGGTGAGCCAGGTAGTCTAGTGGCAAGTCTGAATATAATGAATAAAGAGGTATTCTGGTGTCCCCTGAACAGCAAGACATATTTCAGGTGCCTTGCTCCTGGGCTGGAAGTTTCTGCTCTTTATCCTTCTGTGGTCAGGACTGACTCAGGAACTGGGTAAGCTCAGTCTGGAGGTGACTATTTCTCTGATCTGGTTTTGCTCTGAACCCCAAATCAAATAGCCAAGTTTATTAGAATCATGTGCAAAGTATGAGTAAATTGGCTATGAGCTGATATCTGAAGATTTGAGAATTTTTGCTTGAGTCAAGGGCCTGAACATTGTGACACCTTTGGGGGCTGATTGGGGGCGTTCTTTTCACCGCACTTTCCACTTTTTCAGTCTTTTTTGAACAGTCTACGTTGCTGGAAGGATGAAGTGTCATTGTCATCTAGAAAATTAGTGGTAGATCCAAAGTACTGAGTAAATGGACTCATCTGTCTTCATCAGTGCCCATGTTCCACAGCTGCTGGCTGAAGCAGACCCCTTCTCCTGCCATTTGGCAAGGACATCATCAGTCACCGTTCAGATAAAATCTAGCCAAAGAAGGACTTTGTGGAGTGATGCATTATTGTTGTTCTCATGGTGCAGGTTCAGGAGGTAGCAGAGAGAAAATATTTTCACACTCTGTCCATGATCCACTTGACTTTGTTCAGAGGGAACTGATTTTGAAAGCAACAGCCATCCTAATAATAATCACTATATCCAAATCGATTATCCAAATCGCTTTGTTTCTGAAACTACCCATTCACTGAAGCTTGTCTGAGAATGCCCAGAATTGTTTCAGGGATTTAACTGGCAGCCAGGGACCTGGAAGCCCACCCCAGGGCATATGATCAGAGTCCAGCAAATGCTTCCACCCAGTGTGTTGACTTTCATAGACTTTGGCTCACCCATCACTCCACAGAGTGTCCTCTCAGGGCCCGACTGACCCTTCTGACCCTCCTTGCTGGACTCTGAATTCTAGAAACATTGGGAAGTCTGGAGAACTTCTAATCTTATTGTCATTTAAAAAAGAAAAAGGAAAAGAAAACATTATTTGCAAGTAGGTGAGGAAAGAGAGACTATGACAACAATAGTAACTCACCTTTATCCTGTGCTTAGCATGTGTCAGTCCTGTGTCAAGTACTTATTTAATTCTCATGCCAATTTGATGCGGTAGGTGCTATTATTGTCTGCATTTTACAGATGAGGCTTAGAGAGGTTAAGTGACTTATTTAACATCACAACCAACCAAGTGGTGAGCTGGGGATTTCCATCCGGATGGTCTGACTTTGATCTCTGCTGCTTAAACTCTAAAGTGAAATAGCATCTTCACACGGGAGCTATCTGCCTCCCATGAAAGCAAGTGGCACGTTTTGTCAGTAGCTGCTGCTTCTCTTTTTTTAATGAATTTCACCCAGCTGCTTGCCTCTCCCTTTAATTCAGCCTCATCCTCACCCATTTCCCTGTCCGCCCCCTCAGTCACACACAGCCAGCACTGTACTCTCTACTCACTTTAAGTGTGTCTGTCTACACACCTGGCTCACATGGATCCGCTCTCTGCTCCCCTTGCTCCTGCAGAACTTGTCACCTCCTATGTGCTTATTTGGGGCATCAGTGTTTGTGTCTGTGTGTGTGTCTCCTTTTAGACTTAGATCATGTCGAGAGCAGCCATGATGCTTCCTTTATCCGTGGAGCTCATACCTGCTAACGACCTGCTTGGTGCCAGGCGCAGTGCTGGTCACGGGGCATGTGGAGGTGAGTCTGAAACAGTGATGCTCTCAAAGGGAGGCCACCGGGGGTTTGTTACCATGCAGCCTAAGAAGCGTGATGGTGCAGCCTAGGGCAGGTGCAGGGGCTGTCCCCCAGATACCCAGCACAGTGGTCAGGTAGCCTCCCTGTTTAATACCCTGCAGGGGCTCATCATTGTTCTGGGAATGGGAACAGAACTTCTCCCTGTGCCCTAGGAAGCCCTGCGGTCTGCCCTGTTCTCTCCTAGCTTCATTCCTGAGAACTCTTCCCCACCCCTCTCTGGGCCCAGCCATGGGGTATTTTCAAGTTTCTCTGGTGATCGTGCTCAGAGAGTGTGCACGGGACCTCTTCATAGGCTGTTTCCACCGTCCGGAAGGGGCTTTTGCCATCTTTCTTCATCTTTTAAATACCAGCGCAAGTGTGCTTTCTCTGTCCTCGCTCACTGGGAGAAACCTCTGCTGCAGGTTCTCTAAGACTCTTGACCCTTTGTAGTGCTTATCACTGATGCGATTTTATTTTTTAATTTAATTTATTTATTTTACTTCACAATACTGTATTGGTTTTGCCATACATTGACATGAATCCGCCACGGGTGTACATGAGTTCTCAATCCTGAACCCCCTCCCACCTCTCTCCCCATATCATCTCTCTGGGTCATTCCAGTGCACCAGCCCCAAGCATCCTGTATCCTGTACTGAACCTAGACTGGCGATTCATTTCTTACATGATAGTATACATGTTTCAATGCCATTCTCCCAAATCATCCCACCCTCTCCCTCTCCCACAAAGTCCAAAAGACTGTTCTATACATCTGTGTCTCTTGCTGTCTCGCATACAGGGTTATCATTACCATCTTTCTAAATTCCATATATATGTGTTAGTATACTGTATTGGTGTTTTTCTTTCTGGCTTACTTCATTCTGTATAATCGGCTCCAGTTTCATCCACCTCATTAGAGTGGATTCAAATGTATTCTTTTTAATGGCTGAGTAATACTCCATTATGTAAATATACCACAGCTTTCTTATCCATTCGTCTGCTGATCGACATCTAGGTTGCTTCCATGTCCTGGCTATTATAAACAGTGCTGCGATGAACAATGAGGTGCACGTGTCTCTTTCAGTTCTGGTTTCCAGATGCAGTTTTAAGTTGCCGGCATGTTTGCTCAGCTTTGGTTCCCTGTTTCGGCAGGGGACTGTGAGCTCGGTCTGTTTTGGCTCATGTAGTCTCCCACAGTTTCTAGCACTTAGTGGTGGTTGTGTCAGTCGCTCAGTTGTGCCTGACTCTTTGTGACCCCACGGACTGTAGCCTACATGTCTCCTCTGTCCATGGGATTCTCCAGGCCAGAGTACTGGAGTGAGTTGCTGTTTTTTTCTCCAGGGGATCTTCCCAACCCAGGGATCGAACCTGGGTCTCCTGCATTGCAAGCAGATGCTTTACTGCCTGAGCCACCAGGGAAGCCCTCACGTGCGAATATTTATCGAGCCCATGGTAGATGCTCATTAAATATTTGCCGAGTAAACGGATGAGCATCGAAGGATTTATGAGGCCTCATCTGGTTGTTTATAATGGCATCTGTGTGTTTTCCCATATCCGTGTCAATGTGGGGAGGACAGCTGGGCACTGTGGAGAGACCATCATACATGGCATCAGAAACCTGGGTGTGTGTGCTGGTGCTGCTCACTCCTTGAACCTTGATGACCCCATCTGTGAAATGGGAATGGGTTATTTTGAAGGCTGCCATAGAACATTCATGTAAAGCGTTAAGCACAGGGGGCCACGTTGATAGGCAGCCACTGAATTTTATTATTGTCATTTTATTATAACACATATGAAAGTGTAAAATGCTGCATAGTCACATAAATACCAGCTTTTGTTTCAGTGGAGGACTCTGTGTTTGAGGCTAGCAAAGTAGTGTGTGAGATCTATGTCTGAGCATTGCTGAATGAGATTCTAGGTGAAGTCCTTGTTCCAGAATCCCTGACTATTTCCAGAAGGAGCTGAGCTGCACTGAGAGCTCAGTGGTGAATCTCCTTGGGCCCAGGGTGTGCTGTTGACCCCTGTGGAATCCTTATAGCTCTGTGTTGTCACTGCTGGCTATTGTCCACTACCAAGCCTGGCTGTGAGCAGGGCCAGTGTGTGAGGACAGGTGTGTCAACTGTTTTGTATCTGCTGTGTCCCCATACCCAGGGTGCACCTGTAGGCCCTCGGCCATATCTGTGAGTGAATGAGTGCCCATGCATCTGAGCACCTCGCATGGCCACTGGCACATAAGTGCTTAGCAAATGCTTTTTGCATGAGTGGCATAAACGCAATGTGCAGCATAACCATTTTGGATAAAATCACAACTGC
>SJYV01034227.1:542952-559431 GCA_006410875.1 Neotragus pygmaeus | reverse complement strand
CCACAAAGTCCAAAAGACTGTTCTATACATCTGTGTCTCTTGCTGTCTCGCATACAGGGTTATCATTACCATCTTTCTAAATTCCATATATATGTGTTAGTATACTGTATTGGTGTTTTTCTTTCTGGCTTACTTCATTCTGTATAATCGGCTCCAGTTTCATCCACCTCATTAGAGTGGATTCAAATGTATTCTTTTTAATGGCTGAGTAATACTCCATTATGTAAATATACCACAGCTTTCTTATCCATTCGTCTGCTGATCGACATCTAGGTTGCTTCCATGTCCTGGCTATTATAAACAGTGCTGCGATGAACAATGAGGTGCACGTGTCTCTTTCAGTTCTGGTTTCCAGATGCAGTTTTAAGTTGCCGGCATGTTTGCTCAGCTTTGGTTCCCTGTTTCGGCAGGGGACTGTGAGCTCGGTCTGTTTTGGCTCATGTAGTCTCCCACAGTTTCTAGCACTTAGTGGTGGTTGTGTCAGTCGCTCAGTTGTGCCTGACTCTTTGTGACCCCACGGACTGTAGCCTACATGTCTCCTCTGTCCATGGGATTCTCCAGGCCAGAGTACTGGAGTGAGTTGCTGTTTTTTTCTCCAGGGGATCTTCCCAACCCAGGGATCGAACCTGGGTCTCCTGCATTGCAAGCAGATGCTTTACTGCCTGAGCCACCAGGGAAGCCCTCACGTGCGAATATTTATCGAGCCCATGGTAGATGCTCATTAAATATTTGCCGAGTAAACGGATGAGCATCGAAGGATTTATGAGGCCTCATCTGGTTGTTTATAATGGCATCTGTGTGTTTTCCCATATCCGTGTCAATGTGGGGAGGACAGCTGGGCACTGTGGAGAGACCATCATACATGGCATCAGAAACCTGGGTGTGTGTGCTGGTGCTGCTCACTCCTTGAACCTTGATGACCCCATCTGTGAAATGGGAATGGGTTATTTTGAAGGCTGCCATAGAACATTCATGTAAAGCGTTAAGCACAGGGGGCCACGTTGATAGGCAGCCACTGAATTTTATTATTGTCATTTTATTATAACACATATGAAAGTGTAAAATGCTGCATAGTCACATAAATACCAGCTTTTGTTTCAGTGGAGGACTCTGTGTTTGAGGCTAGCAAAGTAGTGTGTGAGATCTGTGTCTGAGCATTGCTGAATGAGATTCTAGGTGAAGTCCTTGTTCCAGAATCCCTGACTATTTCCAGAAGGAGCTGAGCTGCACTGAGAGCTCAGTGGTGAATCTCCTTGGGCCCAGGGTGTGCTGTTGACCCCTGTGGAATCCTTATAGCTCTGTGTTGTCACTGCTGGCTATTGTCCACTACCAAGCCTGGCTGTGAGCAGGGCCAGTGTGTGAGGACAGGTGTGTCAACTGTTTTGTATCTGCTGTGTCCCCATACCCAGGGTGCACCTGTAGGCCCTCGGCCATATCTGTGAGTGAATGAGTGCCCATGCATCTGAGCACCTCGCATGGCCACTGGCACATAAGTGCTTAGCAAATGCTTTTTGCATGAGTGGCATAAACGCAATGTGCAGCATAACCATTTTGGATAAAATCACAACTGCACCTCTAAAGGAAGCAAAGGGAGAAGACACGATCAGGCATCTGTGAGGAATGGATTGCTCCACGTGCATACTGGGGCTGAAGGCAAGAGAGGAAGATTCTGAGGTTACCGTGTCAGGAGAACGTGTTTCCCTGTAGGTGCCAGAGATACATCTTTTAGCTCAAGGGCCAGGTGGTTCAGCAGAAAGGGCTCTGCACTTGCCATGGGTAACCCATCTCTGGTTCTCACTAGGGTGACCTTGAAGTAGTTGTTTAATTTCTTTACACCTTAGTTTTAGCATCTGTAAAATGGCAATAGTAATAATGCCTGCCCTGCTTATCCATGGAGTTATTGTAGAGATCATTGAAGAGGGAGACGGGGAGAGAGAGAGAAATAGATGAACGTGAAAAGGCTTTAAAAAGTCATAAAGAGTTACAGATGTCAAATGTGTCTGAAACTAAGCACAAAGAGTAATTAATTCTGGGTTGTTCTCCTAGGGCTTTTGGATATTTCCGATAACATCTTTATCAAAGACACAGAGATGTTGTTCATATAGGTGATTCATTCAACTTTCTATTAAGTAAGGAGAGCAACGTGAGGGAGCAATACTGTGGAAGCAGTTAGCCAGGGAGCTGAGGTTTTCTGACCCCAGCAGGCTGTCTTACAGAAAGAAGTCTCTAGAACAAGAAGTGATTAACATGTCTTCCTGTCATCTGTCAGGTGTCTTCAGAATTCAGCCATTCATTGGCAGGTGTCAGATCTGAAACCATCTGCAAGCAAACTGTCGAACATGGGTCTCAGGCAAGAATTTGGTGGTGTGGGAGTTAGGGCTGTCTGCCGTAAGCAGCAGTTTGGGATCCAGCCAGGAAGGCATGGGGGGTTTGGGGATTAGGACAAAGCCTGGCATATCTGTTTGAAATGTGAAATGTCTGGACTGGGCCAGTTCATGCAGCCCAGGAGTGGGAGGCTGGGATGAAAGTGAAAGTGATAGTCGCTCAGTTGTGTCCAACTCTTTGTGATCCCATGGACTGAGGCCTGTGGGGATCCTATGTCCATGGAATTCTCCAGGCAAGAATACTGGAGTGGGTAGGCAATAGTATTTATTTTCTCCAAAAAGAGCGTTGATTCTTGCCAACAGATGTGCAAGTATTTTGTTGAGACCTCAAGAGTTCTGGGCCAGGCAGTGTGGAGATGATGAGTTTGAGAGATTTGGGGACCCCAGGAGCCCCCTAGCTATGACATCTCCAGCTAAGCCCATCCTACCTGCTGGACTCCTGTGGACAGTGGGTCTTGAGATGGTCTGATTGATTTTGTTTTGGCCACTCTAGATCCTCACCAAGTTGTGGCCCTGATTCCAGTCTGGTGGCCCCACCATGGACAAAACTAAGTGACAGGCCCTTACTGAGCCCCTCCTATGCTCCAAGCACTTTGCCAGGTGCCCTCATGTGCACACCAGAGAAGGCAAGGAGTAGTAGAAAGAGTTTGGACTACCAAGCCCTAGAGGCCCCGGTCTGGCTCACAGCCCTGCTGGGCGACCTTGTTGGGGGTCACTTCGCTTGGGGCCTCCCTTCCCTGATGTATAACATGGAAGTTTGATAACAGATGATCAGCGTTGTTTTGACGACTAAAGAAAATAAAAGCATAGGATCTAGTGCCCAGGGGGTGTTTGGCAAACGCCGCAGGGTGAAGTATGCACTGGGGATATGACACACTTCTCTTCTGGTGTGAGGTGCAGGCAGGAAGTTGCAGAACTGGCCTTTGAGAATTGCTCTGGATTCTGGCTCCTGAGGATAGGGACTTCTGTAGGTTTTAGTTTTATTCCCCTGGGAGACTTACTCCTACACAGATATAAAGCCAGATGCTTCTGGTTTGGGAAACCAGGGAAGTGGGTATAACTAGAAGAAAGTCCTGTTCTGGTCTGGCTGTATTCAGATGATTCTAGAAGCCCCTCCCTTAAGTTAGGAAGTTTCAAGGTTGCTGGGGTTGGTGGCTTCATTGTCTAAAAGAACAGTGTGACCCCTGGGAGGGAGAGGAATGAGGCTCTGATTCCTCTCTCTGGGGCTTGAAATTGTTAGGACGTGTCTGAGAGGTGGCATAACTTTGAGAAGGGTATGCTGTAGGAAAGGGCAAAAAGAGCTCTGGGGTGAGCTTTACTCAGTGTGGGAGCCCAGGGCATGAGAGCAGGCGACTTGGAGATGGGATCTGATGCTGAAATAGCCTTCCTCCTCTAAGGTACCCTGGGGAGGCCCTGGGGATGGTAACTGCAGATACAGTATAAACTGAAGGCACTCAGTGTGGAGAACTGTAACCCTCAGTTTTGATCTTGGCTCTGGCCAACCTGGCCCAGGATTGACCCCCTCAGGGCCCTGGTTTTAGTGCAGATCACAGCCTCTGTGGCCAACATGGCAGCTGAATGAAACTGAGACTGGCAGCTGGGCCTGGCTCAAGGTTTGGGGTCAGTGTGACCCCAAGGGTTGCAGATGAAGAAGGCGTACCAACCTGTCAGCATAAACCACCTGTAGGGCCAGAGTGCACTGAGCAAGGTGCTCCCAGAATGCCTGAGCTGCCCTATCCCTCTCATCTTTGAACATTCAAAGAAATGTTACCTTATTTCTACCCCAGTCTGGTATAGTGTGAAGTGCAGTTTGGTTTCTTATTTTGTTCTGATAATGACCTTATTTAGTCGATATTTCAACAATTAAATGAGAATTACAGATTGTGTGTAGTGCTAGAGTCTGTAATTTCTTCCAAATGCATCATCTAATAACAATCTGGTAAGAGGAATTCTTCCATTAGCCCCATTTATCGATGGGGAAACTGAGGCTCAGAGTGTTGAGCCCAGGGTGAGATGGTAAGCAGAGACTTACTAAGTCTGCCAGGCTCTAAGCCCAGTGCCATTTGCATACTCACAGCTGCCGGGCACACTTTGGCCTAGGCAGATGGGCTATGTGGTTCTGTACTATACTCTGGGTTCACGGGGATCAAGTCAGATGCCAGGGAGCCATCCATCATGGGCATTCCTGAAGGCCCTTTAAGAGAGCTGTGTCTACAGATGCTGTCGGCTTCATGGATGATAAAGTGCTTCCGACTACATCCTCTTAAGCGCCTCAGGAAAGACTGCCAGAGGTGGCCATCCACAGCAGGGAGGCAGATGCTCAGAGAGACTGGAGGTTTGGACCAGAATCCATATGCAGGCCAGTGTTAGCTGGTCATGGGGGAGAGGTGACCTTGTGTTGGACATTGAGCTCCATTTAGGAACAAGAATGATGCGCCTGTGGCTGTGGGCGTCTGAACATGACTTGAATATATGTGACAGTGTGGGCAACTCACATGTGAACAAGTTACTCTAGTGGGGCACCTGACTCTGGAGCAGGACTCCTTCGCCCTCACTTACCAACTGTGTTAATTTTGGTCAAGCCACTCCCCCTCCTGTGCCCCAGTGTTCTCATCTGTGCAATGGGTAATAATAATAGTACCTATTTCAAAGAATAGTTATAGTTATAAAAACTAAATTTGCTAAAGACTTCAACTGCTGCACAATACATCATAAGGGCCATTAAGTTTTTGTCAAGTAAAACAAAATATTTGAGGCTGATTTGAATACNAGTAATAAGTAGTACAGGATTCCACTGTGAGTCCTGCAGCCAGATAAGTGGGCTTGATTCCCTCCATGTCCTAGCTCTGAGGTCTTGCGTAAGTTACTAAAACTAAGACTCAGATGTTTCCTCTTAAAAGAGGAATAATAATAGTTCCTAGGCATGTTATGAAAACTAAATGAGATGATGCATATAAAAGCACTTGACTCTGGTCCACAGTAAGCTTTCCAGAAATGGCATAGATAACTAAGTTTTAAAATATTTAAAATTTGCATACCCTTTGGCTCAGGCAATGCTAGTCTAAAGAACTAATCATAGAGAAGCACCCACATTTTGTTTCAAGGCTGTATGCTGCAATGTTGTTAAGACTCACACACACATTCAGATACACACACACACACACACACACACACACACAAACCAAGAAACTGCACACAATCCACATTTCAACAAGAAAAGATTATCCATGTATGGCCTGGTGGAATACTGGTAAGCCACTTAGAAATACAGAGTAGAGGTTCTGAAATGGCCCAGAAAGCTCTTCATGATATAAAGTTAAAGAAAATAAGAGGGGGTAACATGGAGCAAATACTCTGATTTTGTTTTTTAAAAAAATGAGAATATGTGCCAAGATATCTCTAGTGATTATATTAGATAGTGAGGTTATGAGTGATTTTAATTTTTTTCTTTTAATTTGCATTTTTTGAATTGTCTTCAATAAACATAAATTACTTTTATAATAAGATAAAGATACTATAAGTTTTTTTTTTTTAATCTTAATGTAAACTCTCCAAGTACAAAAGTCAGTCATTAGGATGGCTTTTCAAAAGATGCAAAGGATCTTAAAAGCATGGCTTTCTCTTCCAAGCTGGAATAGGTCCAGCAGTGGAGATGGACTCCTCTGGCATGATATTGACTGAAGTCCTCAAACAGAAATTGCTCAGCTACTCAGTGATATCTGTTTATTCCTTGGTACATTTGTCCTCATCCTGGGAATGGGGGCTATGATTCCAAGATAATGTACCTATCCCAAAAGATCAAAACCAAATACATTCTGCTATACTCTACAATAACATTTTTCAAAAACACAGAGTAAAACCAATATCTGTGATTAGAGATAAAACCTCATCCCAGCCCAAAGCTTCTATCCTTAGAGATCTGTATTTTGTCCATGTGATGGCCTCTGCCTGAATCTCCTGCCCTAAGGATGCAATTCTCTCCTTTTCTCAAGGCCACTTGCTCCCTCACCACCACTCTTCACCTGCCCACTCAAAGGCAGAATGAACTATTCTGCAGAAAAGAAGGCATTCCACCCCAGGCTGCCCCGTCTGGGCTCACCTGTGTGTACCTCAGCTCCTGACCGCACCTCTGCCTGCTTCGGGATGCCTGGATTTCCCCCAGGGCCAGTCTGACAGCACCACCCCAGAGACCCTGGCACCACCTACACACATGTTGCAGAAAGACATGGGTCATAAGCTCATGAGGACAGGGACCCTGTTTAGAACTGTCCACCAGTGCCCACTGCAGTGCCTGGCATCCTGAGGTCTTATTTGATAACCTTCGGTAGAAGGGAGGGCAAGTGTGAGGAGGGAGGGTAACCTGAGATAAAGCCAAGGTCGAAGCCAAGGTTACCAATAGGAGCTTTTCTCGACTATAGATATCTTCCATGGTCCTACTGGCACTGCCTTTCCCAGCACATGCCCTGAAAGAGGTCTCATTCTCAGCAGACCCCGGACTAACAGTGGCCTGCATTTACATCAGCACAGGCGCTAGCTTCCAGCTTCTCCCTCCCTTCAGAGAGCATAATGAGTCATGGTCAACTAGGGCCTCAGTCTCTTTTCACACCTACTCCTTTTAAGCCTCATCAACTTCGTTCTGTCCTTAAGCAGCTGGTTGTCGGAACCCAAGAGCCAGTTGATGTAGTGAACCCTGAAAAAGAACTCTTGGAATCCTGGAGCAATGGTGTGAATGTGACAAGAGGAAATTTGTTTTCTGGCTCTGTCATCTGAAATATTTGCTAATCCTCTTAGCTTGACATCATTACCAAAACTTGACCTGTAAGACTCCTATGATTTTATTCAAGTAATTGATTAAAGAAAGGATATATATCATCTCTTAAAGACAGATACATAGAAAATGATAGCTCTTCCTCAACTTACAATGAGTTAAGTCCTGATAAACCCATCACAAACCAAAAATACTGTTAAGTAAGAAATGCATTTAATACATGTAATCTAAGAACATGATAGGCTAGCTTACCTTAAGAATGTTCAGAACACTTATCCTACAGATTTGGACAAAATTATCTAACACGAAGCCTATTTCTTTAAAAAGTGTTGAATATCTCACGTAATTTATTGAATAGTGAAAGTGTAAAACACAATGGTTGTCTGGGTAGAGGACAGTTTTAAGTATATTGGTTCTCACCATTATAATCGTGTGGCTGAGCAGGATGCTTGCTGCTCACTGCCTCTGCCCAGCATCACAAGAGAGTACCACAGCGCTAGATCATGAAAAGATAAAAATTCAAAATCTGAAGTACACTTTCTCAGAATGCATACCACTTTTGCACAAACCACCATAAGTTGTAGACCATATGTAATTTTTTTTAAGCCCAGGCAAATAACAGAGTCCTGCAAATCAGCAGTCCCCAATGTTTTTGGTACCAGGGACTGCTTCTGGGGAAGACAAGTTTTCCACAGACTCGGGGTGGTGGAATGGTTTGGGGATGATTCAAGTGCATTACATTTATTGTGTACTTTATTTCTATTATCACCACATGAGATTATCAGGCATTAGATCCCAGAGGTTGGGGACCCCTGCTGTAGACACCCACCCAAGACTACTCCCAGATTAATAACTTTTGGGTTTGAGACACAAACAATGAACAGATACGTCTAAATGGACCATCTTGTCTACCTGGTTGAAAATTCACAAGAGATTCTGTCAAATACCTTCATGGAGTTCACAGTTGCTAGTTTCCCAGTTCCCCTAACCTCATCAGTTTGTAACTTCTTCAACAAAGTAAGTGAGGTCAATGCAATCCATCATGTTTTTGAAGAACTCAGAGGGATCTCGTCTTCCTTTTCTAATTGTTCAGACCACCCTCTGAGCATGCTCTGAGCACCCACCTTGGAATCATAGCTGGTGAAGGTTTCTGCCAACCTACCTGTACCCCTCAAGCAGCCTCTGTGGACAGTGGCGAGGGCCACAACAGGGAGGGGTCCTGGCAGCCAGAGTAAGCCCAGCAACAGAAGGAGGACTTGCTGGTTCAAGAGTGGAAAGCATGCCAGGGATGAGAAGGAAGAGCCTCATCTGGGCCACATGCTGATGTGGCTCTCACGCTGTCAGAAGGAGGAAAGAATCCCAAAAGGCAGAAACTGCTGGGGAAGATCATTTCTGTAAAGAAGAGCAGGGTTCTAATTCCAGTTCACCTGCAATCTCACTGTGTGGCTTTAGCAAATCAGCCCTCTTCTTCTCTTGGTGTCTAGCCCGTTAGAGCTTCTAGAACAGACACCATGGGCTGTATGGCTTATAAACCACAGAAACTTATCCCTCACAGTTCTAGAAGCTGGGAAGTCTAAGATCAAGGCACCAGCAGATTCGGTGTCTTGTGAGAGTCCAATTCCGGTTTCACAGATGACCATCTTTTGCTATAACATTACATGGTGGAAAAGGCAAATGAGTTCTCCTGAGTCTCCTTTAAAAAAAGACACAAATCCCAATCACCTAATCACTTCCCAAAGGTTTGACCTCCAAATACTACCACACTTGGAGTCAAGATTTCACATATTAACTGGCAATAGCAGCAGGTAGGAAGGGTAGGGGCACTGGGCCTCAGCTTTCTCATTTGTAAAATGGGGATAAGGACAGGCAGCCAAACAATTGGACCACTTGATCTTTTGAGGTCCCTTTGATAGCCAGAAACAAAGACCAGCACTTAATGTTTATAAACGTGGGCCCTAGAACCACAGTGTGCATGTTCAGTCGCTCAGTTATGTCCGATTCCTTGTGATCCCATGGACTCTAGCCCACCAGACTCCTCTGGCCATGGGATTCTTCAGGCAAGAATACTGGAGTGGGTTGACATTTCCTCCTCCAGGGGATTTTCCCAGCCCAGAAATCGAATCCATGACTCCTGCATTGGCAGGCAGGTTCTTTACCACTGAGCCACCAGGGAAGCTGCAGAACCACAGAGCCTGGGTTTAAATTAGTCAGTTACTATCCACGCAAATTTAGGCAGATAAGTAAATTTACCTGTGCCTCAGTTTTCTCATCTGAAACATGGGAGCAATAAGAATGCTTATCTCCAAGGACCTTGATGAAAAGTAGACAGTTTACTCCCATAAAGAACAGAGGTTAAGCCCACGGAATGTGTTTACTCTGACGATGCTGCAGTCCTGATGGGTAATTTCATGCCTGCTCCCAGGGGACCCAGACAATAACCAGAATCCCCACATTTCCGGTGTCTGGAGGATCTTGTTGAGCTCTAGACAAGAAGAGCTGGTCTGCAGAAGGCAAACAACTCCAGCGAGCAGAGAGGCCGGTGTCATCCTCCAAAATACGCTATTGCAGGAGTCTCCTAGCCTGACTTTTCTCCAAAGGAGTCAGAATGTGAGGGGGTTGTGGCAATGTCATGCTGTAGGATCCTACCACTATTAGGTCAATTATCATGATTTATATCATATGAACATCTGAAAGCTTTTAAGCCAGCTTCTTATACACATCCAAGCCACGTAAGAAAATCTTTTCAGGATGTATTTCTTTGTTTGTTCTGGGGGCCCTACATCTCCTCTGACATTCTGACTTCTAACTCATACAGGAGGAAAGAATCCAACTGCCCATTTTCTGCCCTAAAAAATAAATTCTGACTTTAAAAAAAAGAATAGATAGCTCAGTCTTTACATCCACTGCCCTATTTCTTCCTTAAACCTAAACGAGACCTACTTTAGTTCCTATCATTTTCACAATACTCTTTTTTCTGTAGCTTTCATGATTTCTTTCTTCGTGCATCCAGGCAAATGCCACTGTAGGGCTCTCTCACAGAAATTAACAATCCCAGACAGTCCCATCTTGACTTTTCTCAAGGGCTCTCCAGTGCCGTAATCTGATTTAAGGAAAAAAAAAAAATCACCCTGGGAGGGTAATTGAAAAGGGTACCCTACTTACTTTACAGATAAAGAAACCAAAGCTCTGAGCGTCCAGCTCCCATGAAAGGCCACAAGGTCCAGACTTGCAAGAGCCATACTTATATTCTGAACACAACCCTCCTCCCTCCCTTCAGTTCCCCCTAAGGCGTTACAACTCTTTCTCCAAACATCCAAAGAGAGTCATTTGGGTAAAAATTCAGTTGAGTCTTTATACATCAACTTCTTTATCAGTGGTTTTGAGAAAACCACCCTATTGCTCTGTTCAGAATCTCTTCTATCCAAATAGGTTTTAGGAATGGCCTGTTGCTGCTCAGTGAAGAAGTGTTCTGTGGCAGGCAGGAAAAAGGCTGGAGCCTGACAGATCAAGCCATTCTGTATCCCAGGTGGCCCCAGTGGCAAAGAATCCGCCTAGAAACGTAAGAGACGTGGGTTCGATCCTTGGTCTGGGAAGATCCCAGGGAGCAGGGAACGACAACCCACTCCAGTATTCTTGCCTGGAAAATTCCACGGGCAGAGGAGCCTGATGGTGACAGTCCATGGGTTCACAAAGAGTCAGGCATGACTGAGTGAATGAGCAACCCAAGAACCCATCCTCTCAGGACAATCTGCTCAATCACTAGACTCAAAACGACAGCCAGCCCGTGCCACCAAGGAGACTATCTGTCTCCAAACTCAGAGCTTGTCCTGTTAGGGGTGGGGCAGGGTGCCAATCCTTGCCCTACATCCAATATCCAAACAAAGACCGGTCTCAAGGACCAGTGCAGTCTGTGGCTCACCCATGTCAAAAAGGGGAACCTCTGCAGCCAGACCAGCTACCCATCAGGCTGACAGACAGCCTCGGGGATGATAGCACCAGCCCTCTGCCCTCAGATCACAGGGCTGGGCCTGCCAACCTGGCTTCTGGCTGCCGAGCTTTCCACAGTTACTTCGGCATGGATCCTCCCTGCTACTTTCTGCTTCCCTTCATCAAGAAAGCCATTAAGAGAAACGTAAAGCTGATTGCATCTATTATGTCCACCTACAGACCCAACTTGGAGTAAGCTCTGAAATCACTCTGGGGCCCTCTTCAGACCCTGAGTCATTTTTCGGTTGTTAAAATTAGAATGGGCTCATGGCAGACTTGCTCCTGAATCTAATCGGTGTCAAACATAGCTGGGTCCTACTCCCATTCAACGTTCTCAGAGGGTACTTCCTCTCATCCTTGACTTCCAGCCAGTCCATCAGGCAGGAACCCACATCCCAACTGTACAGAAGGAAGAACAGGTTCAGTGGGATAGGGGCTTGCCCAAAGACACGTCTCAGCAAGTAACAAAGCCAAGATTAACTAAATGTGCTTGATCTACCTTCTTTCCCCTGCACCCTAATCTTTGCTATGTCCCTGGAGATGACCTTGTCCAGCTCCCAGGTAATGTGGGGGTGTGTCCTCCATTGTCAGCCACAGAAAGCCTCTGTGCTNTCTTTCCTACTGAATTGTGAAACTGCTTTTTATATATTATAATTCTTTACCCACCCCCAACCCTAATGTGTGTACTAAATATTTTTCCAGTTTTTCCTCTTGTCTTTTAACATTAAAAAACTCATATTTCTTTTTAACATGAGTTTTTAAAAAATCTCATGTAGCTAAATTGATACCTTTTTAATTTTTGCTTTTGGTGTATACTTAGAACATCCTGCAAATAATCCATGGCTTTATAAATAACCCACTTAGATTTTCTTTTGGTTATACTAATGATTTAATTTTAAAAATATTTAACTCTTTAGTATATTTAACATTTATTTTTTAATAAAGTAAACTTCTAATGATATATTTATTTTCCAAATGGTTAATCCAGTGTTCCAATACTATTTGTTGAAAAATTTATTTCTCTACTTACTTGAAATGACACCTGATATATAGTTGGTCTGTTCCTGAATTTCTAGGTTTCTAGGTTTTACAAGGTGTGTCTAGGTCAGTACCCCACTATTTAAATCACCTTAGCTTTTTATTAGTCTTTAACATCTGATAAGGTAAGTCTTCTGTATAATGTTAATCGTACTTCTCTTTCCAAGGATTTTCCTAACTATTCTCATCCATTTATCCTTATGCTAGAACTAAAAATTATTTTCTTGAGTTCTAAAAATAATAATCATGAAGTTGATATTTTGGTTGGAACTTGGCAAACTTAGAGATTGAAATGTTTGCCGATTCATTTTGCAGGTTCATCTCATTCACGAAACAAGGTGCATCTTTTCTTTCCTTCTTACCTCTTTTATATCCCTCTCAAAGAATTGGTAGTTATTAATTCATCCCACAAATATTTCTTGAGTAGTTCCAGACATTAGTCCATTTCGTATGACTCTTACTCATTTCACTAACTTAATTTCTCAGTGTTTTATGTCTTTGTTACTATTGTGAGCTATATCCTTTTATTTTATGGTGGCTCCCCTTCATCACCATATTTTCTAACTGATTATTGCTGGTAAGTAGAAAGCTTTGATTTGTGAATATTTCATAACCAGCCACCTACTTAAGCATTCTCATTGGTCCAAATAGGTCCCCATGGATTTTCCAAGTAGACAGTCATCCTTTTTTGCAAGTGACAATACTTAAGCTGCTGCTAAGTTGCTTCAGTCGTGTCCGACTCTGTGTGACCCCAGAGACGGCAGCCCACCAGGTTCCCATATCCCTGGGATTCTCAGGCAAGAACATTGGAGTAGGTTGCCATTTCCTTCTCCAGACAATACTTATACCTCTTCCTTTTTCAATATTTTTATGTGGCTTCTTTGTCCACGGATTGAATGTCATAAACTGTGAGAGCAGAACCAGGTAGATGTTGTGAGCACAGGCATTCTTGTTTGATGGTGGGTTTCAGTGTTGCTGGGCATGCTGGCTGTGGTTTGTGACAGGCTTTGGTGTGTTCTAGAGGTACTCTCTTTCTCATTTACTAGGAGGGTTGGGCTTTATTGTTTTAAATCAGAAATTTAAGTGAATTTTATTAAATATGTTTTCAACATCTTCTGTATGAACTGTTTGCATTTCAAGGAGTTATTTCAGCAGTCCCAGTGGGTGACTGCTATCTGCAGCTAGACTGTAGACACTTTGTGGGTGGGCTTTGTCCTCAAAATCATCTAAAATCATCCATCCCCAGCTGTACTGAGACCCTATGGAGAAACGACAAGCTAAAACCATTCAATCCTCCACTCTCCCCCTGCAGTCAGTGTTCAGTCAATGTGTGTGAGAGTCAGTTGATGTACGTTCTGTCACTGTCGTGAATTCTAGAAGGGTGTTATAGGGAAGCACTCTCAAAATTCAGAGGTGGGGAGACTGCAGAGCCTCACCTTCCCTTGTGCCCGAATTAGGCGCCATCAGTGCGAGGCGGCATTGCATCCAGTTCTCCAGATGAGGTTAGAATCATGTTTGCCTCATCAAGGAACTGAATTACAATGGCATAGATGTTTAAATTGTGGGCCATAAAGTGCTTGTCAAGTACTAATTGTAGTCTTCCCGAGCCCTGGTATTACCAACATCATGATTATGCCAGCTGCCGGGCTGGCAGGCAGCCTTCCCAGCAAGCACCTTGCAGTAAAGGTGTGGCTGTGATGGGGCAAATTTTGTCTAGGGAATTAGATGTGCTTTCTAAATAAATAAGGGATTCAGGTGTCAGGTGAGGGGCTGTACAATGGTTGGAAGTGCCCCCAGAACTGTGCCAGTCCGTTTGGCTGAAAACAAGTTGTTCTAAAACTATTTGGTTGAAAATAGTATGATCAAGGTGAAAATTAGGTCCAAAATTATGAGTTGGCGAAAAAATGAATCATTCCCTCTTTGCTGGATTTTCACATGTGGGTAGTTTGGGTGCATTATTCATTTATTCAACAAATAGTAACTATTTACTGTGTGTCAGATACTGTTGTCAGCAATGGAGGTGCAGCAGTGGACACAACAGAGACTGTCCCAGAGAGCTTGGATGCTGATGCTGGAGATGGAGAGATGTTGCCTATATTAGCACACATCTTAGCTAGTGGACCATAAACCACGTCAGATGGTGATAGAGCTAGAAAAGAAAAATGAAGCACAGGAAGGGGGTGAGTGATGGCTGGATGAGTTCTATTTGAAGTTGGTGTCCAGAGAACGCCTCCGTGAGATAACATTTCAACAGAGATCGGACAGAGGGAGACAGAGAGCCTGTGGTGTCGTGTGCTGTCCAGGCCAGTGCCAAAGCAGATGCAGTGGTCTTGAGGCAGTTTCCTTGGGGAATGCATGACCAGCAAAGAGACTGTTGGGGCTGGAGCAAGGTGATGAAGTGCTTCAGGATCAAGCTGGTGAGGGGGAAGGGCTAGATCTCATAGTGTTTGATGGCCGTGGGATGTTCAAGGATTTTGCACAGAGAAATGATGTGATCTGACTTGTGTTTTAGGGCCGTTTTCCAAACTCCATCTTTAGGCATTTTGGGTTCGTTTCTGAAAATTTTTTTTTGGCAGCGCAGACATAGTTGGCTGAAAATGAAAGATACACAGGAAAAGTAGTCAACCACTACCACAGAAAGCAGAAAAAAAATTCTGAAAAATTGACAACAATGCCTGCATACCTATAAGATGTTGTAAACTTGTCTCAGATGCCCTCAGGTTATTAATATGGGAAAAGTCCATAAGTAGGACTCTTCCTTTTGACCAGATTATTGTCTGGATCAGGCCTTCATCTGTCTGGGACTGGTCAGTGTCGAGTTTGCCAGCTCCCTCCCTTTGGTCAGGAGCTTGGGTCTGGAGGCATACAGGTAGCTCAGAATCATCGTCTTGAGCTGCAATAACTGCCACAGNAGGCCTGGCGTGCTGCAATTCATGGGGTCGCAAAGAGTCAGACATGACTGAGCGGCTGAACTGAACTGAACTGAACTGATGTTGAGATATGTACCCTCTATACTCACTTTGGTAAGAGTTTCTATCACAAAGGGCAATTGAATTTTATCAAATGTTTCTTCTGAATTTACTGAAATGATCACGTGGTTTTTATTATTTCTTTTGTTAATATGGTGTATCACATTGATTGATTTGTATATGTCGAGCCAACCTTGTTACCTAGGGATGAATTCAACTTGATTGTGGTGTATGATCTTTTTTATGTGTTGTTGGATTCATTTTGCTAATATTTTGTTGAGAATTTTTGCATCTATATTCATAAAAGATATTTCTTTTTGGTAGTGTCCTTGTTTGGTTTTGGTATCAGAGTGATGGTGGCTTTATAGAATGACTTTGGAAGTGTTCTTCCTTTTCAATCTTTTGGAAGAGTTTGAGAAGAAGATGAT
The DNA here is from genome assembly GCA_006410875.1 of Neotragus pygmaeus. Taxonomy (NCBI): domain Eukaryota; kingdom Metazoa; phylum Chordata; class Mammalia; order Artiodactyla; family Bovidae; genus Neotragus; species Neotragus pygmaeus. The sequence continues at coordinate 543,857 of SJYV01034227.1, read as the reverse complement.
ATACTTTTCATAGCAATTAAATTTTGGTTCTAGTATGCATATTTCTTTAATTGAACAAGAAAAGAAAGTCATCAATATTCTGGTAGATTATCAAGAGAGAAACGTTTTTCCATGGATTTAAAGTCTAATATTCCTCTAATTTTTTCATGTAAAAAGTAAACAACTATAATTATTGTATAGATTATTTTTAGCAGAACTGCAAATTAAAGATTGAATTCTCTGTCCAGATACTCTGGAAATGCAAACTATTTTTCTTCCTGATGTAACCATCTTTAAAACAAAAATGAGCATAGTGTTCTAGCTGAAACATCATTTTATTTAACTTTACCTTAAACACTATTTTTCACTGTTACTTTTCCATTGGAATCATTATTTTCTTTCTTTCTTTTATACTATGAAGACCTGGAAAAGTAGAGTACAACGATGGGAAACCATACACGAGTGCCAGTGTTTATGCTAGCAGGTTTGACTGATGACCCATGATTGAAAATTGTATTGTTCATCTTCTTACTTCTCACTTACTTACTAAGTATCACAGGCAATTTGATAATCATCACACTTACCCTGGTGAATCCTCACCTCAAGACCCAAATGTATTTTTTCCTCCAGAATTTTTCTGGAGAAGCAAAAGAGTTCCAGAAAAACATATATTTCTGCTTTATTGACTATGCCAAAGGTTTTGACTGTGTGGATCACAATAAATTGTGGAAAATTCTGAAAGAGATGGAAATACCAGACCACCTAACCTGCCTCTTGAGAAATCTGTGTGCAGGTCAGGAAGCAACAGTTAGAACTGGACATGGCACAACAGACTGTTTCCAAATAGGAAAAGGAGTATGTCAAGGCTGTATATTGTCACCCTGCTTATTTAACTTATATGCAGAGTACATCATGAGAAATGCTGG
>SJYV01034227.1:505669-539377 GCA_006410875.1 Neotragus pygmaeus | reverse complement strand
TCTTGATTGTATCAGGCTCTCTGTTAAAAGCCTTCAGTGATTAGAGAAATACTAATGAAAACCACAGTGAGATGCCACTTTACGTCCACTAGGATGGCTAGAATAATAAAGTCAGATAATAACAAGTGTTAGTGAGGATGTGCAGAAATTGGAACTCTCATGCACTGCTAATGGTAATGTAAAATGGTGCAGCTACTTTGGAAAATGTTCTGGCAATTTCTTAAGTTATTAAATGTAGAGTTACCATATAAGCCAGCAATTCCACTCCTAGATATGTACCCAAGAGAAATGAAAATGTATGTCCTCATTAAAACTTTTGCATGAATGTTCAGAGCAGCATTATTTATAATAGCCAGTAAGGTGGAAACCATCCATCAACTGATAAATGGATAAACAAAATATGGAATATCCACAAAACAGAATATTATTTGGCCATCAAAAGAAGTGATAAACACAATAGCTCCTAGCCACAGGTAGTTATTTAATTTGAATTTAATTAAAGTAAAAAATGTAGCACTTCAGTAGCACTACCACATTTCAAGTATCCTATAGCTATTTGTGGCCAGTAGTTGCCCTGTTAGACTACACAGATACAGAACATTTCCATCATTGCAAAAAGCTCTGTAGACAGTACTATACTAAGACCTTGTCGTGACAGTGACTCAGTTTCAAGCATTATGCTTCCAGGATATATAACCATCTTATCTAGTTATAGCTCATTTCCTGAAAAAAAAAAGGGGGGAAGAAAGGATAAAAATGATGTAGTGATACATGCTACAACATGAGTGAATCTTGTAAATATTATAAGTGAAATAAGGAACTAGTCATAAAAGACCATATAACGTGATTCCATTTACAGAAAATGTCCAGGTTAGGCAGATCTATAGAAACTAAATTAGTGGTTGTTTAAAGCTGAAACTGGGTTCCCTGATAGCTCAGTTGGTAAAGAGTCCGCCTGCAATGCAGGAGACCCTGGTTTGATTGCTGGGTTGGGAAGATCTGCTGGAGAAGGGATAGGTTATCCACTCCAGTATTCTTGGGCTTTCCTTGTGGCTCCACTGGTAAAGGATCCGCCTGCAATGTGGGAGACCTGGGTTCAATCCCTGGGTTGGGAAGATCCCCTGGAGAAGGGAAGGATGCCCTCTTTAGTATTCTGGCCTGGAGAATTCCATGGACTATGTAGTCCATGAGGTCGCATAGAGTTGGACACAACTGAGCGACTTTCACTTCACAAAGCTGAAGTTGGGAGTAGTGGTTTCTAAAGGTTCAGAGTTTCTTTTTGAGTGTTTTAAAATTGACTATGAAAATGGTTGCACATATGTATGAGTGTAGTAAAAACCATTGAATTGTACACTTTGAGTAGGTGACCTGTATGGTATGTGAGTTATATATCAGTAAGGCTTGTTTTTTTTTTTTTAAAGCCTTAAATGATGTCTTACTCCTTATAGGAAAAAAGTCCCAATCCTTCAGTTGGCCCACGGGGTCTTGCCCGCCGGCCCTCCTCCCTGAGTCCCGTCTTGGCTGGAGAGACTGCGTGCCTGGCATGCTGCCCTTGCCTGCAGCGCCTCCCCTGCCACCTCCACCCTCTCACCTGCCTAGTTCTCCTGGATGAGTTCTCCTAACTCTGCCTAGTTCAGGTTCTGGCTCAAACATCACCTTCTTGAGGAGGCCTTTCCTGACTCCTGGTAAAGGTTCCCCAAGCANTGCCCTTGCCTGCAGCGCCTCCCCTGCCACCTCCACCCTCTCACCTGCCTAGTTCTCCTGGATGAGTTCTCCTAACTCTGCCTAGTTCAGGTTCTGGCTCAAACATCACCTTCTTGAGGAGGCCTTTCCTGACTCCTGGTAAAGGTTCCCCAAGCAGGCACTTACTCTTCCCCGCGCGTCCTGCCTACCTGTGTGCCAGCTCCTTGGCCTCTCCCCACAGCCCCCAACTATTCTGCATGTCTTGTGTTCTCGGGTCCTAGCAACAGTGCTTCATAAGTATTTGTGACGTTATTAACCATTTACACTGTTGGTATTAAAATGGATGGTACTGGGGACTTCCTTGGTGGTCCAGTGGCTAAGACTTTGTGCTCTCAATGCAGGAGGCCCCGGTCAGGGAATTAGATCCTGCCTACTGCAACTAAAGGATCATGCATGCCACCATGAAGGTCGAAGACCTTGCCTGCCACAACTAAGACCTGGCACAGCCAAATAAAATAATTTAAAAATTAATTCCTTATTTCTAAAATGACTCAATGCAGCTTAAAACAAAATATCAGTTAATAGGTATGACTTACAAAGCTATATTGATTAAAAGGTACATTCCATAGAAAGAGCTGGACTGATCAGAGGAACAGAGTAGGAATCCCAGGAGCATGTCTAAATAAGTACAATAATTTCATATATACAAAATGTAGAATAATTGATAATAGCTGAATTATTCTTCAAAGTGTGTTGAGGATGAGTGTTTCATCACAGTTTAAAGTTAAAATATTAAGGCAACCTAATTCAAAAATGGGCAGCCGTTTTTGGGAAAGACTGATAAGTTTGGATATAAAAATTTTAAATACCTGAAAATCAAAACCACTCTATATTGAGTTGGGCTCCCAGGAGACTCTGAGATGTGCATGCAAAAGCCTTCCTTGGGAGAGTCCAGAGTTAAGAACAAGGATGACAGGAGGGGACCACTGTGGTTCAAAGGATGCCTCAACTGACGTCATGGGGAGCACTGGAGCTGGAAGGGCCCTTTAGGGATGTCCCAGACTGAGGCAATGGGCCTGGGTCTTTGTTTCCCTGCATCAAACAGTCACTGGCTGTGGGCTGCCCACTGGGATGAGGTGGTTCCTGAGGCTGAGGGCAGGTTCCAGTAAGGGACTCAGTTATAAGCCATTTCTAGAAGTCAGGGGATGGGCTTTGAAGACAACAAAGGGGACCTGGGTGGAGCCCCAGAGGATCCTAAAGAGTCAGGGTAAATACTTACCCTGCATTCAGAGGTCTGCCCACAGGAGGTTTACACCACCGAGGTATGCTTGGGAGCAGCACTTGTCAGGGAGGGAGGGAGGCAGGATGGGGCTGGTGGAGAAGTTGAGCTTCCAGGCCGCTGCAGCAGAGGCCTCAGTTGGTCCTACAGGGAGCTCTGAAGATTGTCCTGAATCAGGGCAAGGGTTCCAGGCCTGTATAGCACCCAATGGAACAGTTACTGGGTAAGGGTTGTCCCTGGGAAGGGGACGTAAACTCGGGTGGGGCAACTCACTTTGGCTGGCCTGCAGCAGGTTCAGTTGTGAGGTCGGCAGCCAACACTCCCCACAGCTGGGGGTTCACATGCCTGGGTCCTGAAGGGGAGGGTCTGGGAGGTGCATCACAGCACCCAGCTTTCCCAGTGCTTCTGCCACATGCATTCCATCTGTGTGACTATAAGTTCAACCATCTCGAGTGTCTTCTCCAAAGTTCTGTGATCTTTTTTCCTCAGAGACTTCTAAGAGGAAGTTAGTGGCCCAGGCTGCAGCCCTCGCCACTACAGCTGGTCTTGGGGAGCACTGATACTTATCACCTCTCTCCTTTGCTGCCTATTCTGGATCTGCAGCACCTCTGCTCATCTCGGTGGCTTCCTAGGTGGGGTGACCTTGAGGGCTCTAGACCCCTAGCCACTGTGTTCTTTTGAAGCCATGAGTGCCTCACTGTCCATTTATTGTCAAAATTGAGCAAAGAACCACTGAGAGATACCCTGGTGAATCATCTGGGGAAGTGATCACTGAGTAGGTCTATGGATCTGGTAGACTCATTATGATCTGGACCTGGGCCAGAACTTCTTTTATTGGCTGTGTGTGTGTGTGTGTGTGTGTGTGTGTGCATGGATTCTCAGTTGTATCCCGACCCTTTGTGACCCCGCAGACTGTAGCCTGCCAGTCTCCTCTATGTATGGAATTTTCCAGGCAAGAATACTGGAGTGAATTGTTGTTTCCTACTCCAGGGAATCTTCCCGATTCAGGGATAGAACCCTCATCTCTTACATCTCCTGCATTGGCAGGCAGATTCTTAACCACTGCATCACCTGAGATTTGGCTGTCCCCCATCAATTTCATTCTAACAGGGCACCATGATAATCCATTGGGACCTCAGATACTCATATCAATTCAGATCCTGTGTTTAACTATCTTCGAAATGCCTGAGTCTTTCTCTTTCCTAAGTTTGTGTTTACAGGAAATATATTCTGTAAGTTCCTCTGGGGAAGGACTGGGAAGGGTCATTATTATATATCCTTGCTGTGGTGTTTTAGAATCCTTCCTCATGAGAATCCCTAGCTGCTCCTTCAGACAGAGGTTTTCAGGTCTGAAAAATGTCTCAGGTGCATTAACTGGGCAAGACATTGTGATTTGTTTAGTTGGATAGCTGCCTTCCGTCTCCTGATTATCCATTCATTCATTTATTTTTGGTTGTATAAATTAAGCAGTTTCCTCATTGGCTGCCCATCTGTCTTTCCCATTAGGTACACTATGTTCTGTTAACCATCTTCCTAGATCTCTGCAGAGTAGGCCCCTCTGACTGCCACTCTGACCCTGCTGCTTATTTTGATAATTGCACCCACCTTGCTTCTAACAGTTAAGTGCTGCCGTCTGACCTCTTATTATTTGGGGCCCTGTTGCTCCCATTGCTGTCAGGCAGTCCAGGCTGCAGCAGCATTTCCTGCCACCAGCTCTGGCCCACGGGGATGATCTGAGGGCCAGAGCATCTCCACCATGCTGATCCTCTCCACCAGGGTTCTTCCTCTCAGCAGAACACGGTGTCCTGGTAGGTTTCTCAGCCTTAGTAATATATTCACTCTAGTATTGCTTACTTCTCTAAGCTTTTTGATCTCTTCTTCCACTGTCTTCATAAGAGTTATGGCATTTCTGCTTCATTTAGTGTAGAGCAGGCTTCTAAAAGCCATTGTGTTGATACTTCTTAGGATACTTGCCAGGCTCTTATATCCTTTATCATGGGAGGGTGCTCCCATATTGATAACACTTGCCTTTGACCAGCTTCATGTTCTATCCCTCTTGACGTACCATCCTCAGAATCCAGGTCCATACATAACCTTCTTGTTCCTGTGTTGGCTGATCCTGTAACTCAAGCCTTCTCAGGCTCAGGACATCCCTGATTGGGCTATATTGTGATTTGACTCTAGTTTTTGGCCTGATGGTCAGGGAAGGAGATGGGGGATGAATTTGGAGGAATGAGCATATGTCATATTGTTTCTGCATCATCTTCAAGCAAGGGGACAGCTCTAGCCCATCACAGGGAGCAGTGGGTCACGATTTCAGGCCTAGAGGGCTTAGGAGAACCTGAGGACGCAACTTTTTGAGTGCACTGACCAGATATCTCCCAAGTCTGACGGTATCATTCCCCAATCAGAGTCCTGGGTCTGAACTTCAGCCTTTTCTGTGTTTTACTTACAGGAGATATATCTCTTTCTGTGATGCCAAGGAAGGTGTCTGATTTTCACAGTTCACTTAAGTTGGTGATTAATCATTCTCAGCCTTTCTTCCTCAAGCACATTGATTGTACCCAGAAACAGCTATCTGATTCCAAGTTCCTTATAGTTACTACTTCCCTCATATCTCTCAAATGCCTATGATATTGCTCCCACCAATGTCCCATTCCCATCCACCATGGAGGAAGGTTAGCAGTTTCACTGCTTCAGCATGCCATGGACTGTGAGTGCTTCACCTGCCACCAATGATGGGGCTCTCTGTGCCAGCTCCAAAATCTCACAATGGCTCTGCTTCCTAGAATAACTTCTGAAGTCAGCTCCTTAGATTGGGTTTCTTGGGAAACTAAGACTTTGAGATTTTCATCCAGGAATTTTTTTTGGCAAGTGCTCTCAGGAACACTGCCTGCAAAGGAGTGAAAGAAGCAGGACTGGGCAGAGGAGAAAGTGGAACTGCAATACAGTTGCAAAGAAGCCTCCATCAGTTCCCCAGGAAGCTCTGGAGACGTCCTGAAACATGGCAAGGGCCAGCCTTTGGTACTGCCATGCTGGATACAGGCTGCTCCTGCGAGTCTAGGGCAGAATAGTAACTTCCAGCCCAGGGCAATTTGTAGAGAGAGACATCTGTGTGTCACCAGGAGCCAGCCTCCTAGCAGCTGGGCAAATGAGTGTTTTGGTCCTGAAGGGGAGATCTGGGCAGTGCACTGTAGCATCCATCATGATAATCAAAGTATCCTAATGTACAAAAGGAAAAATAGTAAAGAGATGAAGACTCCAAGGAATGATGGTCAAAAAACTGTGTAGGCTTAATAATGGCCCCTGACAGATGCCGACATTCTAATTCCTGGGACCTGTGAATGTTACCATATATGGCAAAGGGAACTTTGAAGATGTGGTTAGTTAAGAATCTTGATATGGGGAGATTACCCTGGAATATGCGGCTGGGCTGATTATAATCACAAAATTCCTTAGAATAAAAAGGCAGGGGACCAGAATGAGTAATAGCAGATGTGACAGTGGAATCAAGAAGTCTTTAAGTGCTACAAGGAAGGGGCATTGAGCCAGGGAATGTAGGCAGCCTCTAGAAGCTGAAAAAGACAAGGAAACTGATCTTCTCCTGGAGCCTCCAGAAGGGAACAGCACTACTGATATCTTATCTTTAGTCCCATAAGATTTTGCATGTTTGTCTCGAGAACTATAGAGAATAAATTATGTTGCTTTGGCCACTGAGTTTGTGGTGATTTGTTATGGCAGCAATAAGAAATGAATTCAGACCTGTACAGGAAATTCATCAAAGAACAAATATAATACAAATGCAGTTAAAAATATATTCCCTAGTTACGTTTATCTCTACTAGCTATCAATGAAATTCAAATTAAAGCAGTAAGATACCACTTTTTATCATATTGGCAGAAATAAAACTTGTTCTTACTGAGGAGGATTAAAGAAATATTCTCGAATAGTGCTGGTGGGAATGTTGTGTAAATAGGTACAACTTTTCTGGAGGGTTATATGAGAATATTTATCAAATGACTTTAATAAAATTTGTTATCTTCCTTGATCTAGAAATTCCATTTCTAAGACTTTATCCTAAGGTAATGGTTGGAGTATAATCTAAAAATGAAAAACTAATTTAAAATACTCTAAAAGTGAAAAATGGGAACTTCCTAAATATTCAAGATGAGGGGACTGGTTGAATAAATGTTGACATATCTGTGCAATACCTCTGTATCCAGTTTTGACATTGAAAAATATTGACTTATTGTTAAATGAAAGAAGTAGGTCACAAAATAGTATCTATAATATAATCCATATTTTATTAAAACATGTATATGAAAATGTCTTAAAAGATATGTACCATATGCAATTTATATGGTGGTTATTTCTGGTAAGTTGTAGTTTAATACAGTAAGGGCTGTTGTAACGGTCATGGTCAGAATCATCATTATCATTGAATTGGCTGAGTTGGCCTTTATCCTGAAGCCTGTTTCTAAGAACTGGATGTTAGTCATTTCTGTGACCATGTCTTTCTCATAACCCTTTCCCCTTAAACAGGAACCCTTCCTTGTATCTGAATCCCAGGCTTGGGGCCTTAGTGCCTTGAGAAGTTGCAAATTCAAGAGCACACAGGGTCAGCAGGTAATATAAATGAGTAAAGAGAACACGGGCAAGAGTAATTGATGCAGTCACACTTTATGTATTACATTTGTCAGACTAGTTTTTTAATTCTGTTAAGAAATACACTTTCTCCATTTTTCTTGGAAACATACTGTCTCTGTGGTTTGTTTTGTTTTCCCACGTTTAATCAAAACATAGGTACAGAAAAATATTTCTTCACCATAAGAAAAACAACATTGCAACTGCAGTGATAAATGTCAGCTGATGCTGTTGGATAAAGATGGGAAGTTATGGAGACATGGTGGAGAGGAAAGCCCTGCCCATCTGAAGGGGCAGTGGCTACTCAGCTTCAGCTGATCACTACCATATGGGAATGTGGCCAAATTGAACAAATCTACTGATTTTTTTTTCAAGAGAAGCAAGAAATTTGGATTTTTAAAAATAGTATTGGCTCAGTTTTTAAAAATAGCACTATGGTAGCAAATAAAACATTTTAAAGTTGACTATGGCCCAGGAACTATCAGTTTGCAACCTCTGGTCCAGGATCAAAGACCTGATTACTGTTGCCAATACTCCTTACCCACCCATCCATTAACAGACCTCTCAACTGTTGACTGATTCTTGTCTGGATCTTCCCTTATTTCATGTTTCCATAATCATTTTCATAATCAGTGCTCTACCCTCTTGCCGGGACACCCTCATTCCTAAATATTCTTGGAAAATGTGTCTCTCCTCTGATAAGGTTTTCTTAAGAATAGATGAAATGAGTTAAGGCATAACTGGTAATTGGCTCACTGTTCTGTGGCAATGGAAAAGTATTCCTTGCCAATAATTTCTCTCAACACATTTTCAGACAAAGCAACATATGGGCTGATTATTTTTAGATCAGAAATAATTTGGGTGTTATAATGTCAGTGTACGTAAACCTGGTAAGATTATAGGAAGGTTTTCAAATGAGTTTTGAAACTAGTGACATATAAATTAAATGTTGAAGTGCTTGCCCACTTATTACTCAAAATATCAGCTCTACTATTTTTTTCTCCCTTCGTAATAAGACAGCAATGCAGGCTGGGCTTAAGCCCAGTGATAGAGCCTGTTGGATGTGAATGCAGCCTATTGGCCTCTGCTCCCTGGTCCTGCAGTTCATTTAGAGTTCCCTGTGCTAGTATATGGCCCCACCATCCATCCATTTCTGCAAACTGAAGGCTAGGGGACATCCTGTACACGCCTTCTGCCTCTCCGCCATATCCATCCTAAATATCTCTCAGATCATTTACTTTCCCTCATCCCTGCTGCTGTCCTATTCCAGGCCACCACTCTCCTGCTCTTTGGCAGCTGCACTGGCCTTCTAACCACCTCCCTGTATCCACTGTCATCCCCTCTTAGTTCATTCCTGACGCTATAGCCAGGTAGGATTTTCAGAACTGTATGTTGTATATTACCTCTTTGCTTGGGACCCACCCAGTGGGTTGCATTGCTGTTTACATAAAGAGTAAAATCCTTAACATCATTTTAATATTATGTATGGACTACCTTCCATCTGTATTACTACTGTTATCTCCTGCTTTGGTCCCCTTGCTTTGGGCTCCAGCATCTGCACCTGTTTCATACCTTCAAATGTGCCTGTAGTTCTCTTGTTATGGACCACTCCCTACATCCTACTTCACCTTATCTAGTGAACCCCACCACCCCAGAGCTCAGCTCTGACCCCACTTCCTCCAGGAATCTCCCTTGAGCCGTCCTCCCTTGAGATCAGGTCCTCCTCTTTTTGCTGCATATTCTCTAACCCCCTGTTTTTCTGTAGCACTTGTCAGCTTGTAATTATACACATATTTCTATAACTGTTAGACTAGCACCTGTTTTAACCACTGGTATATGAGTTCCGTTTTAGCTCCCTGTTGAGTCCCCACTGTCTGGCACACAGAAGGTGCTCAATAAATATTTGTTGAGTGAATGAATGGTGGTGAAGAGAATACTTCTGCCCCATCATGGGCGCTCAGAGGAGCCTGCGCGTGAGACAGATATTTAAATAGATAGTTATACCTGGGGGGAGATGGGCTGTGATGGAGCTGTGTACCAACTGCAGAGGGACCCAGAATGAGGCTCAGCTCTGTTTCCATGGTGCCCAAGTGAAGAGTGGGCACCAAGAATTGCTTGTCATAGTCGTGAGCGTCCCTGCCAGGGCTTCACAGGTGACTGTAGTTCTGTGCACATTTTATTGTGGGCATGTGAGAAGGATGGTTATGGCGGTAAGATGCAAAGACCATTGAAGCCAGTCACTTAATCTCTCCAAGCCTTAGTTTCCTCAGGAGTGAAATGAGACATTGGGGCATATGTGCAGTGCTGAGTACCTGGCACACTGCATGCATTCTGTAATGTTAGAACTAGCTTCTCCATGAACTAAAGGATCCACTGTACATGGATCCCCTCCCTCTGAAAGATTCTTTTAACTATTTGTGATGCCAAAAACCAATGTTTTGCATGGTCTTAGCCCAGCGATTGAAACTAAAGGAGACTTGAGTGTGTGTGTGTGTGTTTGCAGGCACACATGCCGCTACACTGAAAACCTCTGGGGAAGCCCTTTAGGCATGAAAGGGAGGGGCTGTGCTAACCGCCACCAGGAGCAGAGGGATGTTATCATATTCTGGTGGCTTTTGAATTCATATCCAGAAGAAGTTAGAAAGAGGTGACAGTTGAAGATACCTAATCCTTCCTAGGAAACTCAGAGATTGCATTTCTTTAAATCTTATTCTAATTTAGTTGATCTTTTCAATAAGTGTTTACTGTACATTGTTTATGTTTCAATGTTTATGCCAATATTAGTGTTTTTCAGCCATTTTAAAAAAAAAAAAGAGAGAGTCCTGTTTTGTAGGTCAAGAAGGCTAACTAGTTAAAGAAAGGGATGCTGTTGTCTCTGAGCCTGTATCAGAAACCCTGGCTGCAGTTTGGAACAGCTGAAGAGTTTGAAAAAACACGATGCCTGGGGCCATCCACACCAATTAGGTCAATATCTCCGGAAGTGGGCCCCTGGCATTCATTAGTGTTTTTGAAATCTCCCCTGGTGATCTGAATGTGCAACCAGAGTTGAGAGCCACCACTCCTGGGAGCCAGTACCGGAAAGCCTGGTTGTTCAGACCACAGAGCCTCCCAGTAAGGCCACCTGGTGGCAGCTCTTCTAATTTGCAGTGCCTGAGAGAGGACCAACAGTCTCCAAGTGTATACTTGGACAAGCAGAGCAAGAATTCCCACTCACCTGGGAAGCACTGGGAAGAGGCTCTAGTGTGACTGAGGAAGGCTGCTAGGAAATGGGTCCCAGACTGCCTCTGAAGGAGAACAGAGAAGAGGTGGGCGTATGGAAAGGCAGGAGAAAGGTGGCTGCTAGGGGAGGGTAGAAGAGCACAGGTTTACGTCCTGATTCTGTAGCTTGTTGGCAAGATGAGTCACCAAACTCTTGGGTACTCACGTCCTCATCTCTCAAATGAGGTTCATTCTGCCGAAAAGAGCTCTACAAGACAAGTCCGAGGCTGTTCATTCCTTTAGCGTTTTATGTGGGTGAGCAGTAGGAAGAGCCTGTGTTGGAACTGAGAGTGCAGGTGTGAGGTCAGAGGGAAGAGCTATGGCTTTCCCTAGTCCTTAGTCTTGGGACTGAAATGACCTGGAATTAACAGATACGACTAAAAAGTGGTGATAGACCAGCTGTGGTGTGCCAGGAGTCATTCTAGACCTTTGAGAATAGAGATAATATACATGATGTGACAGCCCTTTGTGCTGTGCTTTACTGCTCAGTCGTGTCCTGCTCTTCGTGACCCCATGGACTGTAGCCCACCAGGCTCCTCTGTCCGTGGGGATTCTCCAGGCAGGAATACTGGAGTGAATTGTGGATCTTCCCAACCCAGGGATCAAACCCAGGTCTCCCACATTGCAGATGGATTCTTTACCATCTGAACCACCAGGGGAGCCCGAGAATACTGGCGTGGGTAGCCTATCCCTTCTCCAGGAGATCTTTCTGACTCATGAATTGAACTGGGCTCTCCTGCATTGCAGGTGGATTTGCCAGCTGAGCTACCAGGGAAGCCCTTGATAATAAACTATTTGACCTTATTTGATGATAGAAACTCACACACCTCCAGTAGACAGAATAGTATGAGGAATCCCCANGTGTGTGTGTGTGTGTTTGCAGGCACACATGCCGCTACACTGAAAACCTCTGGGGAAGCCCTTTAGGCATGAAAGGGAGGGGCTGTGCTAACCGCCACCAGGAGCAGAGGGATGTTATCATATTCTGGTGGCTTTTGAATTCATATCCAGAAGAAGTTAGAAAGAGGTGACAGTTGAAGATACCTAATCCTTCCTAGGAAACTCAGAGATTGCATTTCTTTAAATCTTATTCTAATTTAGTTGATCTTTTCAATAAGTGTTTACTGTACATTGTTTATGTTTCAATGTTTATGCCAATATTAGTGTTTTTCAGCCATTTTAAAAAAAAAAAAGAGAGAGTCCTGTTTTGTAGGTCAAGAAGGCTAACTAGTTAAAGAAAGGGATGCTGTTGTCTCTGAGCCTGTATCAGAAACCCTGGCTGCAGTTTGGAACAGCTGAAGAGTTTGAAAAAACACGATGCCTGGGGCCATCCACACCAATTAGGTCAATATCTCCGGAAGTGGGCCCCTGGCATTCATTAGTGTTTTTGAAATCTCCCCTGGTGATCTGAATGTGCAACCAGAGTTGAGAGCCACCACTCCTGGGAGCCAGTACCGGAAAGCCTGGTTGTTCAGACCACAGAGCCTCCCAGTAAGGCCACCTGGTGGCAGCTCTTCTAATTTGCAGTGCCTGAGAGAGGACCAACAGTCTCCAAGTGTATACTTGGACAAGCAGAGCAAGAATTCCCACTCACCTGGGAAGCACTGGGAAGAGGCTCTAGTGTGACTGAGGAAGGCTGCTAGGAAATGGGTCCCAGACTGCCTCTGAAGGAGAACAGAGAAGAGGTGGGCGTATGGAAAGGCAGGAGAAAGGTGGCTGCTAGGGGAGGGTAGAAGAGCACAGGTTTACGTCCTGATTCTGTAGCTTGTTGGCAAGATGAGTCACCAAACTCTTGGGTACTCACGTCCTCATCTCTCAAATGAGGTTCATTCTGCCGAAAAGAGCTCTACAAGACAAGTCCGAGGCTGTTCATTCCTTTAGCGTTTTATGTGGGTGAGCAGTAGGAAGAGCCTGTGTTGGAACTGAGAGTGCAGGTGTGAGGTCAGAGGGAAGAGCTATGGCTTTCCCTAGTCCTTAGTCTTGGGACTGAAATGACCTGGAATTAACAGATACGACTAAAAAGTGGTGATAGACCAGCTGTGGTGTGCCAGGAGTCATTCTAGACCTTTGAGAATAGAGATAATATACATGATGTGACAGCCCTTTGTGCTGTGCTTTACTGCTCAGTCGTGTCCTGCTCTTCGTGACCCCATGGACTGTAGCCCACCAGGCTCCTCTGTCCGTGGGGATTCTCCAGGCAGGAATACTGGAGTGAATTGTGGATCTTCCCAACCCAGGGATCAAACCCAGGTCTCCCACATTGCAGATGGATTCTTTACCATCTGAACCACCAGGGGAGCCCGAGAATACTGGCGTGGGTAGCCTATCCCTTCTCCAGGAGATCTTTCTGACTCATGAATTGAACTGGGCTCTCCTGCATTGCAGGTGGATTTGCCAGCTGAGCTACCAGGGAAGCCCTTGATAATAAACTATTTGACCTTATTTGATGATAGAAACTCACACACCTCCAGTAGACAGAATAGTATGAGGAATCCCCATGTGTTCATCACCCAGCTTCAACAGTTATCACCTCGGGTCCAGTCTTGTGTTATGATTATCCCCATTCACCTCTTCTCATTTATTATTTTGAAGCTAATCTCACATATCAAATCATTTCATTAATAAATATCTTCATTTGTATCTCTAAAAGATAATGATTCTCAATAATTATGATCACACATTTAAAAAAATCAACATGAATTCTTTTGTATTCTAAAATATCCAGTTGGTGCTCAAATTTCCAATTGTCTCATAAATGTCATACTTTTTTTGTTTAATTTGAATCAAGTCCACACATTGAGATTTGTTGGTTACCTCTTAGGCATCTTTTAAAGAAAGATGTAGTAAAATATACATAATGTGAAATTTATCATTTTAACCATTTTTAAATATATAGTTCAGAGGCATTAGGTACATTCACATTGTTCTGCTACCATCACGGCTCTCCATCTCTAGATCTTTATCATCATCCCAAACTGAAGCCTTATACATGTTAAATAGTAACTCCTCATTCCTCCTTTCCTCCAGCCTCTGGGAACTACATTCTGCTTTCTGTATTTATTAATTTGACTATTGCAGGTACCTCATATAAAGGGAATCATACAGTATTGGTCTTTTTGTAGAATCATGCAGTATTTATCTGTTTGTGACTGCTTATTTAACTTAACATAATGCCTCTTGAGAAACCTGTATGCAGGTCAGGAAGCAAAAGACTAGTTCCAAATAGGAAAAGGAGTACGTCAAGGCTGTCTATTGTCACCCTGCTTATTTAACTTATATGCAGAGTACATCATGAGAAATGCTAGGCTGGAAGAAGCACAAGCTGGAATCAAGATTACCGGGAGAAATATCAATAACCTCAGATATGCAGATGACACCACCCTATGGCAGAAAGTGAAGAGGAACTCAAAAGCCTCTTGATGAAAGTGAAAGTGGAGAGTGAAAAAGTTGGCTTAAAGCTCAACATTCAGAAAACGAAGATCATGGCATCTGGTCCCATCACTTCATGGGAAATAGATGGGGAAACAGTGGAAACAGTGTCAGACTTTATTTGGGGGGGCTCCAAAATCACTGCAGATGGTGACTGCAGCCATGAAATTACAAGACGCTTACTCCTTGGAAGGAAAGTTATGACCAACCTAGATAGCATATTGAAAAGCAGAGACATTACTTTGCCAACAAAGGTCCATCTAGTCAAGGCTATGGTTTTTCCTGTGGTCATGTATGGATGTGAGAGTTGGAGTGTGAAGAAAGCTGAGCGCCGAAGAATTGATGCTTTTGAACTGTGGTGTTGGAGAAGACTCTTGAGAGTCCCTTGGACTGCAATGAGATCCAACCAGTCCATTCTGAAGGAGATCAGTCCCGAGATTTCTTTGAAAGGAATGATGCTAAAGCTGAAACTCCAGTACTTTGGCCATCTCATGTGAAGAGTTGACTCATTGGAAGACTTTGATGCTGGGAGGGATTGAGGGCAGGAGGAGAAGGGGACGACAGAGGATGAGATGGCTGGATGGCATCACGGACTCGATGGACGCAAGTCTGAGTGAACTCTGGGAGTTGGTGATGGACAGGGAGGCCTGGCATGCTGCAATTCATGGGGTCGCAAAGAGTCGGACACGACTGAGTGACTGAACTGGACTGAACTGAATGTCTTTAAAGTTTATCCATGTTTCAGTGTGTGTCAGAATTTAATTTCTTTGTAAGGCTGAGTAATATTCTCTATTGTATTTATATACCACATTTTATTTATTCATTCATCTATTGATGGACACTTGGGTTGCCCACATCTTTTGGCTATTGTGAAGAATACTGCTATGAACATGGGTGTATAAACATCTCTTAAGTGGCTTTTAACCTGTAGGTACTCCCTTCAACTCTGTCCTCCCTTCCTTTCTCTCACTCTCCTTTTCTCTCCCTTTTTTCTCCTTGCAATTTACTTGTTGATAAAACTGGGTCATTTGTCCTGTAGTGTTCCCCACTATCTGGGATTTTGTTGATGACCTCATTAACTTTTGGGCTGGTGAAGGTATTTTACATTTTTTCATTTATACTGTACTCATTCTGTGCCAGGCACAATTCTCAGTACTTAAAAATGTATCAACTGAATTAACACTATGCAGTGAGTACAATTCTTTGAACCTCCATTTTAAAGATAGGGAAGCAGGTTAAGTGGAGATTAAATGACTCACCCTCGATCACCCATTTAGCACGTGCAGGCAGAATTCTGTGCCAGGCCATCAAGGTGGATTATGCTGTATACTGCTATTCAAGCTGAGAGGTTAGTCAATCAAAAAGAGATCATGATTTAGATTCCTGGGGAGCCAGGACTTAAACATGTGAAAAAAACTTTAAAAACACACATGATAAAAAAAAAAAAAGAGGTGGAAATTCAAGTTAACAGGAAATGTTACCAGACCACACCTAAATTACCTTCCAAATGAGTAAGGTATAGTGTGAGTAGCAGTGGCAAGTAATGGAGGAGAAATCTCTTCATAGCTCTCAGAAGTCAATGTAAACACGTGAACTATCTCAAGGTATTTTTTTTAATATTTATTTTTATTTATTTATTTGGCTTGGCTGCACCAGGTCTTCGTTGCAGCATACAGGCTCTTCAGTTGTAGCATGCAAAGTCTTAGTTGCAGCATGTGGGACCTAGTTTCTTGACCAAGGATGGAAGGCGGGCCCCCCTGCATTGGAAGCGCTGAGTCTTAGTCACTGGACCACCAGGAAGTCCCCAACAGGGTGTTTTGTTAACAGAGCTGTGAATACTTGTTACTAGAGAGCATATCCAGAATAGTACAGGCATGCCACTTAGCCGAAATAAAGCCAGGTGAATGGCTGCCTGTCTTACCGAGAGCCCCTGATGCCCCATTTCCAAGAGCTTCATGTTTTTCTGGTTGTAAACTTTATAAGTACGCTTGCAACATCACAACACCTTTTTGGAAAATGGAGAAAATCCTTAATCCCACCACTCCNAATGGCTGCCTGTCTTACCGAGAGCCCCTGATGCCCCATTTCCAAGAGCTTCATGTTTTTCTGGTTGTAAACTTTATAAGTACGCTTGCAACATCACAACACCTTTTTGGAAAATGGAGAAAATCCTTAATCCCACCACTCCATCAAGTCTTTTTTTCTCAGTCTGTCTGTTCTGGTAGGCATAAATGTGTACATATTTTTTGGTTGCTGCAGAGCTTTAGAAGTGTCTGAAACCTTAGTCTCTGGGCTTGTGAACTGAAAGGAGAACATTTTCTTTCTTTTGCTGCTGTTTGTATCCCACTGCTCCAATTAGCTTTGGGTAAAAGTAAAACCCCTTTGTTGTTGAGGGTTCTTTTGTGGCCTTGGGATTCCCGGAAGACTGGGAAGCAAGTTGGAGGCAGGGGGCTGTGATGGAAAAGACTCCAGGTGCCCAAAGGTCCGGAGCGCTGTCCTCCTCCTCCGGCCTGACCACAGACGCTCTGTGGGGCCTTACTGGGTCAAGCTGGGTGACTGCTGGGCCTTTCCAGCTTTGACGTTTAAGGATGCTTGGATGCTAAGAAATCACAATTTTTTAAAACAAAAATGAAAGCTACATTTGTCTCTAAGCTGTAAAGGAGGCTTTAAGGTTATATTTCTGAAAAAGAACACAATCTTTTGTAGGAGAAAAATTGGTCAAATTGAGTCTTCCTGACTGGAGAGTTAAATCAGTTAGATTTAAATCAAATCTACCCAGCCTTGCCCTGTCGTCACTGAGAGATGAATCAGGAGAAATCTACCTTTGAAACTGACCTGGATTCTGAGACATCCATCACTTTTTAATGGATCTCTAGGATGTGGACGTTCCTTTGGGCTCTGTGTTTTCTGTGGATGCCTGCGAATGAGGGAAAATGATAGCCAGCACGACCCATTTAAAAAGAGTCATATTTAGGAAAATGAAAGGCAACTCAGACACCTAAAATGATAACCTAGAAATTGAGGAATGATTAAGATTATCACCAGGTATTAGTTCTGTGGGGTCATCCAAAAGGTAGAATATCAGCCTTGGTAGGATGTAGTCTAGTCCAGCTGGTCTGTGGCGGGATGCCAGATGGGCTGCATCTGAGTGCCCTGGGAGGTGAGGGGTGGGAAATCTTGCTGAAAATTCAGATTCCTAGCCCCCATTCTCAAGAGGTTCATTCTGTGGATCCAGGTGAGGTCTGGGAATCTGGGTATTTCAAAGTTCCTCCATTGATTATGATGCTAACCAAGCTGGGTTTGGTAACTGCTGGTCTAGTCCAAACTCATCCTTTTCCAGATAAGGAAATGGAGACACAGAGAAGGGGCAGGGGAGGAGTTACCTGGAGGGAGAGCTGGGTCTGCAGAGGTGCTCTCAGGTGCTTACCATTTTATACCCTGAGAAAACACCACATATGATGGTGATGCCAAAACATGGAAGTGCTTTTAAAAATGCTCTTAAATGATAGTGGCACACCCTGGATGACTGTTGTTTAGTTGCTCAGTTGTGTCCGACTCTGCAACCCCATGGACTGCAGCACATGAGGCTCCTCTTTCCATGGGATTTCCCAGGCAAGAATACTGAAGTGGGTTGCCATTTCCCACTCCACATATAAATAAGGATAGAATGGGGGAAGAAGATTTAGAGAAATAGTTCTCTATTGGGTATATGACTGTTGGATCTCTTCTTTCCTTTCGTTGTGAACTTTTTTGGAGGGGGAAAAAATCTAAGAAAATAAATAGCATTTCAAATAAATATCATTCTTATATAAGGAAGTTGTACTTGAATAATTGGAATCTTCCTCCCAATGACGAGCCCCCATACCATGGCCAGAATTCACAGTAATGAGGTCAAATATTTTACCATCATTTGGGTAAGAACTTTTACATTTATTTAACTTATGAGCAAAAGATGGGATTAGAGATCTTATTACCCTCTTGTATTTCTTCTCAATGTAATTAACCTAATTCTTCCTCCTGTTGGTGGAGTGAAGAAGGGAAAGTAGGTGGCCTATTCATAAAACTGGCACAGCCAGCACTCTGGGCATCAAGGGGGGTAGGGCACAATCTTATTACATTCCTGCTGGGAAACAGGCATGGCGCCAGGTACGGATTTCATGCAGCCTCCTGGGCCTCTGCTATGCACAGTTGAGGAAGCAGAGTCAGAGGCCTTACAGCATTTGCCAGAATCCCAGAATTACTGCAGGATAGATAGAGCTGAGACCAAATTTTGGGCCCTCTGTTTCCAGAGCCCACTATATCTTCTGAGCTGGTGACCCACACGCTTCCTTGGCCTGGGGGAGAATGACTGAGCAGTGAGGAAGAGTTGGAGAAAGAGTATAGCAGGCCTAAGAGATGCTCCTCTGGTATTATCAGGCAAAGTAACATAAAAATTATTTAGTAACGTGAATTGCCAAATCCCAGGTGCTAGACAGTGCTAGAAGGCAGGGATTCCCAACAGGCAGCCCCCCAACCTCTATTTGAGCATTCCTAGCAATGGGGAGCTCAGTCTCTTAAATAAAGCCTTCCCTGGATATGAACTCTGTTGGACAGGAACTATGTCTGATTCTTCTTGCCTCCCTAGCACATTGCCTGTGTTTGTTCAATCCATTGAGAGCATATCTTATTACAGGAGGGGTATTGTTCTTTATATTGCAACTA
Source organism: Neotragus pygmaeus (assembly GCA_006410875.1). Lineage (NCBI taxonomy): Eukaryota > Metazoa > Chordata > Mammalia > Artiodactyla > Bovidae > Neotragus > Neotragus pygmaeus. Next base: position 520,383 of record SJYV01034227.1, on the reverse strand, counting down.
AGTATTCTCCCTTCCCCGTTTAATCATTGTGCTTGGGATAGATCATGAGTGATCCCTGGATGGGAAGTCAAGAGACAGAGGTTCCAGTCTTCAAGAATATTAAACAATCATTCAGAACCTGCATTTTCCTATAGATTAAACAACATTGCTGTTATTACTGTTGGCTGAAGGCTTACCTCTGATGCCCTGTGAGGCCAGGATGGTTGTGGGAGGCCCCTCTTAAAGATAATACTTGAGATCCCTGCCAGTCTTGGGACCCTGTGCCAGCCCAGTGCTGGACAACCCACATTAAGGCACCTTGTTATACCAGAGAGATAGTCTTATGTAATATGTAAGTTGACACCTGAGAAAAATGTCACCCAAGAGCAACTGAGCCAGGACTTTCTATGATATTCTTACAGGTGCTTAGCTTTAAGGATTTTGAGGATGTGTCCATTATCCAAAACTACCTCTAAGTTCAGTGATTCACTAGGGGGACTCTCAAGACTCATCACACACACAGATATGATGTATTACAGTGAAAGAATATAAAACAGAATCAGCAAAGGGAAAAGGCTTATTAGGCAAAGACCAGGGAAACCAGGTGTGAGCTTCCCAGAGCCTCTCCCAGTGGAGTCACATGAGATGCACTTAATTCCCCAGCAGTGACAACACGCAGGACATGCCATTTACCAGGGAAACTCCCTGGACACTTGTGCCCAGGGTTTTTACTGGGAGCCAGTTGCCTCGGCACCCTCTGCTGAGCATATCCCCCAAATTCTCTAGACTCCCTGAAGATAAGTAGGTGTGGAGCACCATATCTGCACGAACAATTTTGAGTTAGTAAGTTGCTCTTACCAGGAAATGGTGGGAACCCTCCTCAAATTCCAAGTTCCCAGGTGGCCAAGGACTGCCCTCATGAGCAGGCCTTTCTAAGGATACAATCTCTGGCCTGTTCCACTAACCTTTTGGCCACCGAGGAAGTATTGCACGGTGGTCCTCCCTGGGGAACTTGGAGCCAGGCTGCCTGGGTTCCCATCCTGGCCTGCTGTCTGGGCATTTATACACCTGGGGACCGTTAGAGCCTGAGGGTGGGGTGGAGTCTCGGTTACTGTTGGCCTCCTGAGCACAGAGGAATCTGCACTGGAGAAAATTCTCAGGAGGAGGTTGATGGTGATGGGAAAGGCTGAAGGCACAGAGTAGCCCTCCAGCAGTCTGACAGCAGTGACTTGACCCCTTCATCCACCTTCCTCCCTATACGGTGGGAAGAGCCCAGGCCAGCTTCTAGTTCTAGCCATGCCACCAGCTTGCTCAGAGACCTCGGGCTGGCCCCTGCCACTCCTTGGAGATGGACAAGATGTTCCAGAGTCCCCCAGCTCTGACAAACTGTGCTTCTAGGGGCCTCCCTGGAGCTGAATCTGGGTTAATATGCCGGCAAGTTCTGAGGTCTCCGTGTTAGAACCCAGGGGTCCTTTTAGACTGACCCAGGCAACCCAGACACACTTCAGTTCCCGGCCTCCTTTTCCTCATTCACAGTGTTGTCGTTTCTGCTCTTTGCTGCCTACATCTGTGTAGCTGTTCAGTGCATCTGTTTTTGGAGGCCATGGGTTACGACTGGGTCAGTGACCATGTGTCTATGACTGCCAGTGACCAGGAACCGCAGCGCAAAGGAACCCATGTTTGGGTGGCCCTTGCACCCTTCTGTCTCTCCTGACCGAATGCCACACATAGAGGTCCACATGGGTCAAGTGCTCTATTCTCAAGATGACAGTGCAGCGAGGGATATAAGGCAGGCTGCACTAGGTGGGATTTGGGGTCACAAGTGACAGAAACTCAGTTCAAACTGACTTCAGGGGAGAGAAGGAATCAGTTGGGTGGGAACAGAATCATTCCAGGAACAGAATCACACAGGACTTGGTTCTTCTCTCCCCTCCCTTTTTGATTCTGTGTTGGCTGCATTGTCTTGTAGCTTTTCTCCTCTTGGTGGGAAGACAGCAACCAGCAGCTCTCAGCAACACCAGGAAAAAAAACAGATTCTTTTTGCTAACAGAGCAGACAGAAGTCCCCAGATTGAGCCTCAGTGGACCTGTTGGGGTCAGCACCCGTCTCTGCCCCTGTCACTGTGGTCATGGGTTACGGTTGGCTCACATGAGCCGAGAGCAGAGGAAGGGTGGAAAGCCCATGGAAAATACGGGCTCTGTTTCCAGGAAGAGGAAGGCATGGGCATTGAGCTAATTCTTTCCCTCTCCCTAAGGAGCTCACAGTCTTGTTGGGGGAAGCAGACACCGAAACATCAAGAGAGGTCCCAACTAAAATAAAGGCAGAATGACACTTTTGCTCTATTAAAATCTTCATGTCAGCAAATTTCAAGAACAGAGACAGAGGGAGGAAAGTCTACTACACACGTGGAACTATGATGCCTGTGTGTGTGTGTGTGTGTGTGTGTGTGTGTGTGTGTGTGTGTGTGTGTGTGTGATGGGCAGAGCCTAAGTGGGGATTTCCTGTTGGAAATGACCTTTCTCTGTCACTGTCGCTGCCCCATTGATAGCCTTTGGGCACTCACCATGCCCCACCACTATGCTGCCCTGACAACCTGCCAGGATCTTGCAATGGTAGGTGGATGTATATCCCAGCTCCCTTGACCCCAAAGTCCCCAGTGGACTGAGTCCAGTCACCCGCGGCAGGAACCTGTTTGATAGAGTGCTCTGGATTCCAACTCCTCTTCTGTTTCACTTCTGCTTTTCTTTACTGGTGTTTTCTGGGGTCATCTCTCAAATAAATATCCTCCTCCCAGAGTCTGCTTCTGGAGAAGGCAGCTAAGACAGCCTGGAAGAATAAGTAAGATGTTTATGCATGCTCAGTTGCCTCAGTCGTGTCTGACTCTTTGTGACCCCATGAACTGTAACCTGCCCGCTACTCTGTCCATGGAATTCTCCAGGCAAGAATACTGGAGTGGGTTGCCATTTCCTTCTCCCAGGGGATCTTCTTGACCCACGGATCAAACCCGCCTCTCCTGTGTCTTCTGCATTGGCAGGTGGATTCTTTACCCACTGAGCCACCTGATGGATGGAGGTGATTAGGGTGGAGGGAAGGTAGAAACAATGCAGGAATCACATGAGGGAAAGTTTGGAGATGGAACAGAGTTCACAAAACATAGAAGAGAGACAGTGGATTCAGTTTGACCCAAACAGCACTTTTCAAGTCTTTGTGACTGTGATCCATAGTCAGATGTGCATTTGATAGCGTGATACAGTACATCTACACCTACACATGCACACACACTCATAGACATATCTAAAACAGAATTTTCATGAAGTGAAAGCTTCCTGTGTGCGATGCACTCTGGCATTTCTTATTCTGTTCTATTTTAAGAAAAATTCCTGGTCAAGACCAGCTAGATCAATTTGGTGTCTCACTTATAAAGTGGGATATGCAGTTTAAAAAACACTAGACTAGAGATAATGGGGTAAGAATCAGAGTAGCGGGTGATAAGGGAGACAGTTAGGTTAGACGAGCCCTCAGAAGAGCTTGAATGTCAGGCTGAAACATCTGCACTTGACTGGGAGTGGTGGGAGCCACTGCGGGCTTCTCAGTAAGGATGAGCTTCAGGAAGCTTATGATGACGGTGTAGGTGACAGGCTGAAGAAGCAAGGAGGCCGGTGAGGAGCCTGCCTTGTGGTCCAGCTGAGATGCTCCAGGGTCTGCTTAAAGCTGGGTCAGGGGGTGGAGAGGTGGGAGCCAATGGTGGAGGCACTTGGCCTTACTGCCTAATTGGGCCTGAAGACCAAGGAAAGTAAGAAAGAGACACTGGGGGCTCCAGGCTGGCTCAGTGGATGAGGGTGGGACCATCACCTTCCTTGGGTCCTGATGAACTATTTATCAGGGCATGAAAGTTTCATTAATGTTATTCCAATCTGCGAGTCTGGAAATGTCATAAAGAACTTGGTGACTGGTCAAGCAGCTTGTACTTAATGCATCCAGGAAGCAGAACTGTTCCCAGGACTGTCATAAGTGGGAAGTAACCGTGCTGCAGCCGCCTTGCTTCTTGATGGATTTCATTCTGCGACTCTTCACAGCACTCCTCTTCTCCCCTCGGGTGAGGCCCTCTGGCTCCCCCCAGCTCATCCACCTACTTACTGCATGATTCAGATGGAGCAGCTTGGAGGGCAGTGGGGTGGTACTGCGTTCTTGCCGTTCATTCACAGAACACTTACCTGGCCAGGGGCCCACTGGATGCTGAAGATGCTAATTTGGTCCCTCCCCTTAAGGGGCTCATAGTCTTACTGGGGAACCAGACAGAGAAACACAAAGAGACATATAAAAGTAGCTCAACTAAAGCGAAGGCAGAATGGAATGTCTGCCTTATTAAAACTGGTGCAAAAATCTTCAGGAACAAAGATAGAGGAAAGAAGGAGAAATAACTTTTTGAACACCAGTGATGTGGAAAGTACATGTTTGTTGCTTTATTTACATTGGATGATTTGTCTTGCAGTAGCTCAGTTGGTGGTGTATGAATCTGTGAGCAGTCCTCCAGTCAAAATTACCTGTGTGTGTAGGGGTATGGTGTATGTGCATGACATGTGGTGTGTGGGAGTGGTGTGCATGGGGTGTGTATGTGTGTGTGTGTATGATGTGTGTGTGGGGGGTAGAATGCATGGTATTTGTGGGTGTGTTATGTGTATTGTATATGGTACCTGTGTATGTCAGTTACAACACAGATCCTTGGGTCCTATCCCAGACCTACTGATTCAGATTCTCTGTGCAGAGGCGGAGGGGTGTGGAGGGAGCCCAGGAGCCTGCATTTTACAAGGCCGCCAGGTGATTCCTATGTGTGCTAAGGTATGAGACTCTCAGAGGGAGCAGCTGGCAGGGAGAGGCTGGCACTGAGTGGGCAGCTAGATCTCAGGAAGGGGCTCCTGGGTCCAGGGAGAGGGTGAGTGGGAGGCTCTCCCTGAAGTAGAATGTGAGAAACCAGGATTTTCTTGGCCCATCATAAATGGGTCTTGTCTTTGAAACTTTTTCTTCTGTATATGCATGTGTGAGAGAGATAGCTGATGATTAGATATGAGGCTGAAATTTATGCCAGGTTAATTAAGTTGTATTTGTAGGAAAAACAAGGCATGCAGTTTCTCTTTTCCTCTGGAGTGAGGGGGTGGCACTGGGTCCTGTCCATCCCAAGACAATGCCAGGCTCCTGGCAGCTGTCAGGTTCATGGCTGTGGCGGTCCAGGTTACCCCAGTCATGCAAGGCAGTGAGTGACAGGCATCCACATGCACGGTGGATACTTTGGGCAAATATGACCTGTTTCTGTGGTGGTTGCTGGATGCCTCAGAGCAAGAGGCCCTGCTGGAGAGGACGCTCTCTTGAGATGTCTTAGGCACGGGGCTCCCAGCATTCTCCATCACTGTGCTCCAGACAGAGCCACACACTCACCTTAGCTGCCTGTGGGTCATCACAGAGTCTTTTGGAAGGAAAAAAGGAAGTACGGGTGAGGGGAGAGGAAGATCCAGCCCTGCATGGGAAATGGGGTGGGTTCCTGCCTATCCCCGCCAGCCTCTTTGTTCCCCTGGACAAGTCACTTCCTTCTCCAGGTCTTCTCCAGCTTTAACCTGGAGGGTTTGAACTCGATTATCTCTAAGTGCACGCAACCTCAGACATTTTGAGTCAGTGATTAGAATTAGACAGCAGGCATTTCTCATTAATCTAGAACACCCTTTGGATAACTGTAGAGTTATGTATTTTGTTCTGGGTCTCTTTCCAGGTCTTTTCATCTCTTTGTTCCCATTTTGTACTCCTATTTTTAGCTCCTCTTTTTCCCTAAATTTCTTCGAAAAGGATTTGGGAAGACAGACCTGGGTTTGAATCCAGACTATACCACTTCTGTCTGTGTGACCCCTGGCAGATTCTTTATAGGTTATCTAAGCCTCAGTTTACTCATATGTCAAACAGGAATAGTAATAATATCTATCCTCTGATTGTTTTGCTATTAAATGAGATATTCAGATATATGACCTAGTTCAGTTCTGTTCAGTCTCTCATTCTTGTCTGACTCTTTGTGACCCCATGGACTGCAGCATGCCAAGTTTCCCTGTCCATCACCAACTCCTGGAGCTTGCTCAAAATCATGTCCACTGAATCGGTGATGCCATCCAACCATCTCATCCTCTGTTGTCCCTTTCTCCTCCCACCTTCAATCTTTCCCAGCNTCTCCAAGCAGCTGCATGCACCTGGTGGCTCAGAGGTTAAAGCGTCTGCCTCCAATGTGGGAGACCCGGGTTCGATCCCTGGGTCGGGATCCCCTGGAGAAGGAAATGGTAACCCACTCCAGTATTCTTGCCTGGAGAATCCCATGGACAGAGAAGCCTGGTAGACTACGGTCCACGGGGTCGCAAAGAATCAGACACGACTCAGCGACTTCTTCGCTTCACTTTCCACAGTTGGTGTGTGCAGAGCCACTACGTGAGTCCTGTATGAAGTTCGTCTTTCTACCAGGCTGCCTGTGGCAGGGGTATTGAACTTACTCAGAGTCAGTGCAGAGACCCAAGCTTAGAGGACTTGGCACTGGAGGAAATTTTCAGCTCAGCAATGTCTGATGGAAGATTTTAATGATCACAGCTCTTCAAAATTGGGATGGGTCTCCCTTAAAGGGAAGGAACTCCCTGTCTGTGGAGGTATGTAAGTGGAGGCCCAGCAGCTAGATCAGTGTTTCCAAATGTCTCTCACCAGCAGCTTCCCAGAGCCTCACTCCAGACCCACTGTACCAGAGACTCCGGTAGAGGGCCTGGAACTCTAACTTAAAGGAGACATTGACCCAAAGGATCTTTCACCCTTGAGATGCTTTGCTCCTGAAATGCTTTTTTGCTTTTCAAAAAAAAAAAAAGAATTGTCTGTTGAAATCCCCATTGCTCCTTTGTGAGGGACTGACTTCTCTCCAAGGGTGTGCTTCAATTTCCTGAAAAATCTTGGCGCTGAACCCTGTGCACACTGTGAAACAACCTGAGGACCTCCCTTTACAAGTTACAGGCGGCCCTGAGTGTCACGAGAAGGGTCTGGCAGCCCCACGATTCATTTCTCTGACCACGGAGGTAATTTCTGGTAGATTCTTGGCCTTTCGTTTTCGCCAAGTACCTTGATGGAGAGTTGAAATTGGTTTTCCCTCCCCAGTGTGTCTTTTCACATGAACTTAAATTGCCGGAATTCCTGGCATAACCTAATATGTTGTCATGCCACCAACATCGTTTGTCACAGTGAAGAAAGGTGGGGAGCACAGGACTGCTTCCTTGGTGAGGTTTGCCACCTCCTTCTTGGAATCAATGCTGGAGCATATTTATGATGCAGAAACCCAGGCTCTGGAACACACAGAATCAACATGAGGGGTATGGTGGAATGTGCAAGGGAGTTGGTGTGCTAGTGGTGGCATGGTGGGCATGTGGTGGCAAGGCTGCAGTCTGCATGTTAAGCACACAGGTGATTTCTAATGCATGCTGGAGCCTAAGAACCACCATAAATACTCAGCTTCACGGGAAAAAATAGCTAAAGAGAGGAAACCTTTGCCCAGTCTATAGAGACCCATCTTTTACTTCCTGTTCTACTTATCTTCCTCCTGCAAATACTCATGTACCTGCTTTGCTCTAGCCACACTAAGTTTGTCTGCATTCCCCGAACATGACCTGGAGGTCCACATTGCCTTGCCTTTGCTCAGGCAGTTCCTTCTGCCTGGTCTGTTGCTTTAAAAAAGAATTATTTATTTTTGGCTGTGCTGGCTCTTTGTTTCCCTACGAGGACTTTCTCTAGTTGCGGTGAACAGGGGCTACTCTTTAGCTGCAGTTGCATTGGCTTCTCGTCGCAGCTCATGGGCTCTAGGGCAGGCTCAGTAATTGTGGTACCCGGGCTCAGTTGTCCCATCGAGTGTGGAATCATCCCAGATCAGGGATTGAACCCATGTCCCTTGCATTGGCAGGCGGGTTCTTAACCACTGGACCACCAGAGATGCCCCATCTCTTTTATTTTGATTGTCACATTTGGCTTAAAGCCTCAACCTACAGATGCTTCCTTCTGGATGCTTTCCCTGATTCCACCTCAGGAGGCAGTCGCACCTCTTGCCTTTGTGTGTGCCTTTCGCTTTGTTTGAGCTAAAGCATGACAGTTCATTGAGTTGTGTCATGAGTTTCAGATAGTATTTCTGGCTCTGTCTTCCACTCTGCTGTTCTGGGAATTAACTGGGTGACAGTCTCTCTCTTTCTCTACCTCTGCAGGGTCACTCTCTAGAAGTGTGTGGAATGGGTCACTCTCTAAATGTGTGTGGAATGGGTCACTCTCTAGATGTATGCGGGGACCACTCCGCCACCTCTCACCTCCTAAACTCTGCCTGGTGTGCCCTCCCCGCTTCAGTGGCTGTCCCAAAATGCCCTGTGGTTGCTAGAAGCTCTGAACGTGCCATTTCTGTGAATCTTTGATGAAAATAGAGACAGAGAAGTATGCTAATCAGGGAAAGATTGTCTTTATAGAGTACAGCTGATAAGATAATTTGCATATTCTGGTTCATTGTTGTATTTCGAGTAAGTTACATTATTCCTTAAAGGAGCTGGGGCCTAACGGCCTCCAGGAAGATTTAGCAGGAGATGTACTCTCAAAAACAGGCTGGCTGTCATAGACCAAGGTTAGACTGAAAGTTAGGGGATCACAGGGAGGCAGATATTTTAGGTCAGTAATAAGAAGGGCTTTGACGGTCAAAGTTGTCAGAAACGAAGAGGCTTCCTCTTGAGGTGATAAGTTCCTCAGCACTTGAGGGGTATTTAAGCAGAAGTTGACTGAACTCTGCTCAGAGGTTTGATAGAGGGTGAGAGGCTTGGCTGTCATACATTCCTGTGTCAGCAGTCACCAATGTCTACACTTTTGATGGGCATAAATTATTAGTTTATTATTATTTTATATTTACTAACAATACTTTATTAGTCTATTAGTATTCTAAAGTTGCCATAACAAATGACCACAACCTGGGTGGCCTAAAACAACAGAAATTTGTTTTTTTCACATTTTTAGGGGCTAGAAGTCCAAGATTAAGGTGGCACCAGAGCCATGCCTTCCCTGAAGGCTCCAGGGGAGAATCCTTCTTTGCCTTTTCTGATGGTTCCTCGTGTTCTTGGGCTTGTGGCAGCATCACTCCAATTTCTGCCTCCACCTTCACATGGCCTTCTTCCTCGTATGTCTCTCTCTGTCTTCCCTTAGACATAGAGAAGGATACCAGACACTAGACTTGGGGCCCACTCCAAACCTAGGATGGTCTCACCTCAAGATCCTTCACTAATTACATCTGCGGAGACCCTATTTCCAAATAAGGCCAGATGCTGAGTTTCCAGATAGATGTGAATTTGGGGGAACACTACTTCACCCACAAAAAATATGTGTAAACCATTCCACCAGGAATGTGCTCACCTTCTAATGTCCTACCCCAGGAAGAACCATATTCTTGTTGGCTAGGCCTTCACATGGATAGACTGGCGTAATGGGAAGGATGTTTCTCTCAAGGGCCCAGTCAGGGGAACCCAGCTGGGAGGTAAGCTGAGGCTCTTTGCCCGTCTCCTGAACACCCCTGAGGTCAGCTGTGTCTCCTGCATGAGGATGCAGTCCCCCCTAAAGGCCCCACTGCCCTTCTCTGGATCCCTGTCTCTAGGCTACTCGGCCACATGTGGCAGCTGTGAAAATGCACCTCAGCCATACCCAGGAGTGGCAGACAGATTCACCGCAACTTCAGCTGCTGTCTTCTGAAATCTGCCACCACTTTTGTGTGGAGACGAGGCTTCCCAGGGACCGCTCTCAGCCAGCACTGAGCTGAGCAGGGACTCTAGAACAGGCCCAGTCACAGGAGACACAGGTCTCCTCTGATGACACTGTGGGTTCAAACACTCCCCACCGGCCTTGCTGAGCTCTGCTAGAACTGCATTGCTATCCAAGACTCTTCCACTGTCCACCCTTCCCGAGGGTTCTCTGTCCTCCTCCTGGGGTCAGACCTACACTGTGGTCTCAGGCTCTCTCAACCCCTTTCTCTCTCAGAGGCCTTTCCCCTGTGACAGTCTTAAACATCTAATCCTGTCCTGGCATCTGCTTCTCCGAGGAGTTAGACCGACACAGGCTGGATGCCTTGGCCTCCTCCTCCTGAGGGCCAGTTTGGAGAAGCATTCCTGCCGGTTCCTCAGTTGCCCACANCCTGTGACAGTCTTAAACATCTAATCCTGTCCTGGCATCTGCTTCTCCGAGGAGTTAGACCGACACAGGCTGGATGCCTTGGCCTCCTCCTCCTGAGGGCCAGTTTGGAGAAGCATTCCTGCCGGTTCCTCAGTTGCCCACAGCAATGACTGTCTCACCTTGCCCTGCTTCCACTTTTCCTTCTTGTCTGTCTTGCCTCTTGGCTCCCTTGCAGGAGGGCTGGTCTCTCTACTCTCAGGCAAGCTCTGCTCTTGGGGAAACTAACACAAACGCAGATTAGGAGGAACCCTTGATCTCGTACAAGAATATTTAAAACACGGACTCGTGCATTTAGACCTGGACCCAGCCTCCTTTTACAGATGGGACAGTGTTGGCCATGGGGAGACTCAGTCACCATCCCTGACATTGTTTTGTCTTTTGAGGAAGAGGCGAGGGGAGGGATTGCATGTTCTTTGATTTTCTTTGTCTTGCCAGATTCTAGACTCTCTCCTTTTCGTCGAGACTTCCATGGCACCTCTCTTTCCTTGATCCTCTCCCCCTCAGCCAGGCATTACCTTGGAAAGACCATCTTCTTACCTCTCCTCCTTACAAACCCACTCCCTGTAGTTGGACCCACTGATATTTATTTCCAGGGTCTTTCTTGTTCTAGGATGGTTTTAGGTGAGCTTTAAAACCATCTACCTGCTACCGGCTCCTCTCTCCTCTGCAGTTTTCCCCAAACTGCAGTTGTTCTCAGCACTTGCTCTCACTGAGATTTTGACTTTGCTTTTCCACTTCTAGGTAATTTGAGGTCTGGGGAATCTGCATCTTCTATTTTGTTAAAGGTGCGCATATTACATGTTCTTGTTCCTTACTGTTCCTTGGAGACCATATTGGGAGTTCGGGACTTAAATGGACTTCATTACCTCATCCCCAAGCTCTCCTTTGCCCCTAACATTTTTGTTGCCCTTTTGTGGTGCCTTTTCACCCCACACTGAGGTCTTCCGACAGTGGCATCTGGAACTGACTTGCACCGGCTCAAAAGAGCTCATGAGAACTTCTTGGGAATGTTTGAAGCTGGCTGACTTCAAGTTTGTAGCTTGATACTGGCAATGATGGAAGTATTCCCAAGGCGGAAATTGTCCACCGCCTCAAGCCGGGCTGTTCCCTACCCTCAGGTGTTTATGAAACGTTGACCAGCACACCACTAGCTGCGCACAGTTGTATTTCTCCACGGGCCTGCGCACTTTCTGAGACTCTCCAGAGTGCACTGCATAGCTTCACGCATGGAGGCCACAGTGGGGGCTGAGTGAATGAGTGATACCGACTGGGTGCTCCAATTGCTTACCACCCAGTGCAAAACATCCCAAACTTGGGGGTGAAACAACCATCCTTCCATCACTTTATTATGCTCAGGGACCTTGTGGGTCAGGAAATCACAGGAATGGCTTGTCCTGTCCTGTGATTTGGGAAGACTTGATGTCTGAGCTTAGCTGAGACTGTCAGAGGCCCAACACACAGTGTCTCCATATGATTTGGTTTCTCACAGCAAGTGGCTGGGTTTTGAGATGGAGCCTCCTGAGAGCCCAAGAAGAAATCCTGAGTGCATGTTTCAAGGCTGCAGGTTATAGCTACATGGCCTTTATGTCCCCATCTTAGAGGTCATATAGCATCATTCTTACCATACTTTGTTGACCAGAACAGTCCCAAGTCTTCTCAAATTTGAGAGGAGGGGATGAGACACACACACTTCCTCTAAAGGGAGATATGTCTAAGAGTTTTGGTGCCATGTTTTTAAATGGCCACACTGACATTTAGTACCTGCTATGTGCCAGATGCTGTATATACATCATCTCTATTTTTTCACAACTATCTTGAAAGTATTGTTATTATTTCTATGTGCAGATAAAGAAACAGGTTCAGAGAGGTTAAGCAGCTTGCCTAAAGTTACACAGTGATCCTTCTACTAAGTTCAGTTCAGCTCAATTCAGTCGCTCAGTCGTGTCTGACTCTTTGTGACCCCATGAACTGCAGCACGCCAGGCCTCCTTGTTCATCACCATCTCCCGGAGTTCACTCAGACTCATGTCCATCGACTCTGTGATGCCATCTAGCCATCTCATCCTCAGTCGTCCCCTTCTCCTCCTGCCCCCAATCCCTCCCAGCATCAGAGTCTTTTCCAGTGAGTCAACTCTTCGCATGAGGTGGCCAAAGTACTGGAGTTTCAGCTTCAGCATTATTCCTTCCAAAGAAATCCCAGGGTTGATCTCCTTCAGAATGGACTGGTTGGATCTCCTTGCAGTCCAAGGGACTCTCAAGAGTCTTCTCCAACACCACAGTTCAAAAGCATCAATTCTTCAGCGCTCAGCCTTCTACTAAGACTTACTTATTAATTCATTTGTGGAGTGTGTGGCAACTTTTGTCAGGCTGGGGGTGACAAGGATAAATAAGACCCAGCCTTGCTTCAGAGAGCACGAAAACAAGGTCCGTGTGGCATATATGCGTCCAGCTGACTGTGGTTGGATATGAGCAGTCACTTCATTGTGCCTAAAAGTCAGTCAAGGCCACGTGCACAGAAAGTGCTGAGTAATTGCTCTTGTCCAGGCTAATTCAGCTTTGTAACCTCAAGTCTGAAGTCAGTAGTGTGGAGTACTTTAAATTAGCTGTAAAATTTCAATCCAATTGCTAAACTGCTTAAATTATCAAGTTTGCTCATTGCTAGTTGAATGCATGCATAATTAATTTTTTTCTAAAGTCTGGACTAAAAGCTGCTGAAATCAGGTTTTTTTTCTTGAATTAGATTCAGATGTCATAGGGAAGTCTTTGGTTTTATGATGTAACCCATAGCAGCACACAAGTTTAAAGAATTTTTCGTTGAGCTCTGTGCTGGGGAGGGAGATAAGTTAGAGGGCCCAATATTTTAAAATTGAAATTACATTCTTACTGCTTGAGAGGAGTCTCCATCAATGACAATGACATTGACAATAACAATGACAATATGAATCAGAGTACTGCCGTATGATTACCAGGATTGATAGCTCACATCTGCTAAAATCTAATGTTCGAATGTCAACTTCATGGGGGCAGGCATATCGGTCTATTCCATTACCTGTTTATCTCCAGTGTGTAGGATAGTTATTGCACATGATAGACACAATAAATATTCGTGGAATTCGTGTATTAGCTATTGTGATCATAGCAGTACCCCTACAAGATAGAAACTATTATTTTTCTCATTTTACACATGAGGAAGCTGAGGCTTAGAAAGATACGTTGTCTCTTCCAGGGTCGCACAGCCAGGAAGTGAGAGTCAAGGCTTGAATCCAAATTTTTGGATTCCTTGCCCTGTGTTTCTTGTTTCTTATGAATGTAAGCACCAAAGAAGTTCATGAGGTATTTGTGAATCCACTCAGTTTGATTTTATGGCTATCACCGATAGTTTTTATATTATTTATTTATTAAAAATTAGTGTGCTCAGTTGTGTCCGACACTGTGGTCACATGGACTGTGACCCGCTAGTCTCCTCTCCTCATAGGATTTTCCAGGCAAGAATGCTGGAGTGCGTTGTCATTTCCTTCCCCAAGGGAATCTTCCCAACCTAGGGATTGAACCCGTGACTCCTGCATTAACAGGTTGATTCTTTACCAGTAGCGCCACCTGGGAAGCCCAGTTTTTATATTAACGTAGTATTTAACAATGGTTTATGTACTCTACAGCTTACTGTACGAAAGAACTTTTTGTGACGATGGAACTGTTGTATATCTGCAATTTCTAGAATGGTAGCCACTAACCAAATAGGGCTAGTGAGCACTTGAAAAAGGCGTACTCCCTCTTTTTCTTTTTCTTTTCTTTAACAAAGGGAGACTTGAGGCCCAAGAGAAAAAAGGGCTTCCCAGGGGCTTGCTGTGAGTTAACAGTAGACATGGGCCAGGACCCCAAGGTCCTACTTCCTTCACTGGCTCTTTGCCTTTATTGTGTGTTTCTTGCTGGCTTTAGTTTCCCAATTCCCAATAGTCTCTTGACTTCCCAAATTAATTCCCTTTGTTTCGCTTTCCTCCTTTTGCTGTTTTTGTTTGGATCATTATGTCTCTGACCCTGTTGCGACTGAGTTAAAGAAGCAAAACACAAAAGGAAGTGGGAATTGAGTCATTCCTGCACTAGCCAGTCACTGAGCCTCTACTCAAACTCCTGCAACCCCTAATAATTCTGCCCATTCAGTTCAGTTCAATCGCTCAGTTGTGTTTGACTCTTTGTGACCCCATGAACCGCAGCACGCCAAGCCTCCCTGTCCGTCACCAACTCCCAGAGTCCGCCCAAATCCACGTCCATTGAGTCTGTGATGCCATCCAACCATCTCATCCTCTGTCATCCCCTTCTCTTCCTGCCCCCAATCCCTCCCAGCATCAGGGTTTTTTCAAATGAGTCAGCTCTTCGCATCAGGTGGCCAAAGTATTGGAGTTTCAGCTTCAACATTAGTCCTTCCAATGAACATCCAGGACTGATCTCCTTTAGGATGGACTGATTGGATCTCTTTGCAGTCCGAGGGACTCT
>SJYV01034227.1:482033-505185 GCA_006410875.1 Neotragus pygmaeus | reverse complement strand
TTTGAAACAGCTCAACTGGAATTCCATCACTTCCACTAGCTTTGTTCGTAGTGATACTTCCTAAAGCCCACTTGACTTCTCATTCCAGGATGTCTGGCTCTAGGTGAGTGTGAGTGATCACAGCATCATGATTATCTGGATTGTGAAGATCTTTTTTTGTACAGTTCTTCTGTGTATTCTTGCCACCTCTTCTTAATATCTTCTGGTTCTGTTAGGTCCATACCATTTCTGTCCTTTATTGAGCCCATCTTTGCATGAAATGTTCCCTTGATATCTCTAATTTTCTTGAAGAGATCTCTAGTCTTTCCCATTCTGTTGTTTTCCTCTATTTCTTTGCATTGATTGCTGAGGAAGGCTTTCTTATCTCTCCTTGCTATTCTTTGGAACTCTGCATTCAAATGGGTATATCTTTCCTTTTCTCCTTTGCTTTTCACTTCTATTCTTTTCACAGCTATTTGTAAGGCCTCCTCAGACAGCCATTTTGTTTTTTTGCGTTTCTTTTTCTTGGGGAAGGTCTTGATCCCTGTCTGCTGTACAATGTCATGAACCCCCATCTATAGTTCATCAGTTCATAGTTCATCATTGTCCAATGTCTGCAGCTCCGCTTGTCATAATGTCATAATTTTACAGATGCAAAAATTGAGACCCAGAAAGATTAGTGTTATGGGGATTTAAGCTAACGTCTGATTTCTGATTTGGGCTCATCCTTTGAATGCTTCTCATCTGGCCATCCTTCATATCTTTTGTTCCAGGTTGTCTGCATGCTCTCAGCTGTCAGTAATAGAAAAGCTGGTCAGAGTGGCATAAACCATAAGGAAATCTGTAGGCTCACAATGAGAAGTCCAGAGTAAGGAGGATATTTGGGGGTCAACTCGGCCTGTAACAGAGTCATCTTACCTGTAAGATACAGTAGGCACAATATCTGGGGCCCATGGTACTTTTAAAAAGCCACAAAAATACTTAAAAAAAAAAAGAAGAAGAAAGACATTTGAAGTTAGAGAAAATGCACTGATATGTGATATTAATAATTCATCTATATACTAGTACATGGGCTTCCCTGCTGACTCTGTGCTAAACAATCTGCCTGCCAATGCAGGAGATAGACACGGGTTCGGTCCCTGAGTCAGGAAGATCCCCTGCAGAAGGAAATGGCAACCTACTCCAGTATTCTTGCCTGGGAAATCCTGTGGACAGAGGAGCCTGGTGGGCTACAATCTGTGGAGTCACAGAAGAGACAGACACAACTTAGTGACTAAACAAGAAATAACAGTACAGTCATAAAATGTAATTTTTAGTACATATACATTCACATTTGTTTATTTATTGAAGAAGGGGCATAGGAAAGCAAAAATACCTCGGCCCACCCTAGTCATAATGGAGTCTAGTTCTGTAACTACAGGAAACTTTTCTTCATTGTTCACTGGCCCAAGTTTTCCAACCACATTCCTTCAGGCATTTGTGTATTCCAACTGGCTACAGCTGCACCAATCACGATCAGGGAAAAGGGGCTAAACCACAATTTGATTCCACTCATGGGCCAGGATCCCACAAGCACGGAGCAGGCTGTTACACGTCGGGGAGGAGGGAGCCCAAATGAAGATCAGGGTCTATCAGGGAAGAGAAAGATGAATGCTTAGATAGGAAACCACCATTGTCTACTATATCCACTTGAAAAATTGGAGTACAGAGGATGTTGAAGCTGTTAGGGGTATAAGGAAAATAATGGCCATTGCTTTCAGGTTTGGTTTATATGATCTAGTCTTGAGGAAAAGAAAATTGCCTATGATTTACAGAGCTTCTCTCAGTAAATGTGCTCACTCAGCTTAATGATTAGAATCAGCTTGGGTATGAATAAGAGCAAGCAGAAATTCTAGGCTCATCATCTGATCACTTCTAGACTTTTCTGTGAAAATTATGATTCTTTATTAAAATAATAGCATAAACTTGAATACTCTCTATTTTCTCTAAGTAAAAGTGCACATAATTTTGGAGCACATTTGGAAAAGTGTAAATATCAAGCACAAATGAATTGCCTCACTCATCAACCTCAACTTCGTCTTTGCTTAGATGTACTCTTGGTGTTTAGTACCAGGTGTGTATAGAAATGATCTCTTTCTTTACCCAGAATTTGGGATTTACTCTTGATTTTGACTTAGACTTAGTTTCAGATTTGGCAAACAAGTTAACCATGCTCAAGGGGAGAGGATCTCAGCTCTGTTCTCACAAGATGTGTGTTTTCTTAAGCTGCATGGAGAAGGCTGGGAGAGCTGCAGGTAAGAGAAGTTGGCTGGTGGGGGACCCATACTCTTTCATGCAGCAAATCCTTGCCCTTTTGTTTCAGGGAAAATATTTTGAGTAGTAGTTGGCAGGAAGTGTTGGAGGCAGGGCTATGTGCAAAGGCAAGTTCCACTTTTAGGGCAGTTTGGGTCACACAGAGCAGAGAGTGAGGTGTGACTGCTCAGAGGAAAAGTCAATAGTACAGTGGTGTAGCTAATAGAAACACTTTGAAATAGCATTACATGTACTTCTTATATAAAGGAGAAAAAAAGAAAGGTGTTACCACCAAAAGTGGGCAATTTCACAGCAAGCTAAAGTGTTTTGCAGCCCAGAGGTGCCCTGGACCTGGCCAAACTCCAGCAAATGCTCAGAGGAGGCTCTGGCCTCAGCAAGTGTGATTCAGGGGGAGATTATAGCCAGCAGGCAGCCCAGATAATTAGCTCCCCTTCCTTTGAAAATTTGTGTATCTCTTTATAACATGTCGCTTTAGGATACCTGGGTAGTAGCAAAAGTCCTAGGCTTGAAGTCAGCCTATGCTTCTAGTTCTTTCTTCTCTCAAGCTTCCTGGTCTTCAACCTCCTCATCTGTAAAATCGGGCTAAAATTAAAAGTTTATTCTTGGATTCAAGTGGGATCATTTTAAACACATGTAAGTCATTATTTTTGTATCTCACATCTTATAACTTTTCAAAGCATTTATTCTGATTACTGTTTGTTAAAGGTACTGAGGGAAAGCTATATTTTTCAAAAATTCTCTGTGTTTGAGAAGCATCTTCATCTGATTAAAAGCCATTTGGCTATGATTCATGGAAACAAAAGGTCTTGAAACAGTTTTTTAGCAGAAAAGTTGGGCTGCCAATGCCCAACTTCAGACCCAGTTGAAGAGGCCAATTTTAAGACTTCAGGCTCTGCCCAAAGAACTGAGTGACCTTGGGCAAGTTAACTTCTCAGCTGCAAAGTCAGTTTTTTCCTTGGAGAAATAGAGGGACTGAAGCAGATGGTCTCTGAGGTCCCTTCCAGCTCATTCAGTTTGTGATTTTTGTAGGTGACTGAGCCTCAGGTTGCAGTGCTGCTGAGAGTCTCAGAAACCAAGGAGCATGGCCGTGGGAATTCATGGATGGTCAGCCAGTATCTGCATCCCCTTCAAAACATCCTTGATGGGTGCTTACCTGTCCTCTGCCCCATGTGGATGTCATCTCCCTGTGACAGGGAGGATACGACTTCATGAAACAGCTTTCCCCTCCTACCGCTCCAGTTGTTAGTAAGGTTCACAATGAGAGTAACAGACCCATGGTTGGGCATAACTTACAAAGACCTCTGGAATGCAATATTCCACGTGATCATTCTAGATGATTCCAGCAGTAGCCAGAACAGAGGATAAGAGATTGGGGAATAACTTATTCCAACTCTGTCTCATTCATAGCACCCAAACCCTTGAGAGGGCCGCCTGTTTCTTGGGTGCTGTGTGACTGTTCTTCCCAGTGTCTCTGTCTGGGTCCCAGAGGCTGGCTTCATTCATGTGGTCCAGGTATCCTTCCCAAGGAGGAGTGAGGCTGCTAAGGAAGATGCTGCAGCTTGTTGGCTGCTTGACCTCCAGTGTCCAACAGAGTATTCAAGGAGGAAGCCCGGAATCAGCGTGGGCTGGAAGCATCATGGGCACATCTGAAATCGGGGCCATTGACAAACTGGCCCAAGAGGGGCTGAGCTAACCTGCCTGAAGCCAGACGCCACCTCTGCCTCATCTCATTTGAGAAAGGGGATTTCAGACTGGGGCACGTTCATGTTTCAGGTCCTCCTTGTTCCCAAGGCAAGATGATCTCAGTGGTGTCTTAAAATTCACTTCCTTGTAACTTCTCTGCTGGCTCAGCTCTCCAGGGGAAACCGGAAAAGTTCCAGTCAGAAGCAAAAATGAGTGTTTGTTGACTGAATGCTTGTTTCTCTTCCTTCAGATTTTAAGTCCCTTCATGATAGCTAGAACAAAGTAGGCAGCTTTGTACAAACAATATGCAAATTGGACTAAAGGCTCTCGTGCTTGGTATTTCTGCAGGTAATAAAAAATAGCAACAAGGAATTGTCTAGAAATTATAATGAATGAGGCCTTTCTAAGAACATGTATTTACATTATTTAACTTAAACCTCATAATCCTGAGAGGTATTATTGCCTCAGTTGTATGCCTAGGGAAACATAGACACAGAAAGCGTAAGTAACTTGTTCAACATCACTCAGGTAGCAAGTAGAGCAGGATTTGAAGTCAGGCTTTTAACTACCTCTCTAAGACTTCACCTTGAGCTAAACCAGAGGTCAGACCCATTTCTGTATCCTTTTTAAAAATAATAACTTTATTGAGAGAGAATTCACACACTATGTAATTCACCCATTTAACGCATATAATTCAGTGATTATTAACACATTCACAGGGTTGAACAGCCATTACCATAATCAATTTAAGAATATTTTCATCATCCTAAAAAGAAACCCTGTACTCACTGGCAGTCACTCCCTATTTCCTTCCCACCCCCAATTCCCTTAGCCCCTGTCAATTACTAGTCTGCCTTCCCTCTGCATGGATTGTCCTATTCTGGATGGTTCCTATAAATGGAATTACCTTGTATGTGCCCTGTTGTAAATGGGCTCTTTTTATTTAGCATCATTTTCCAGGTTCATTTCCAGGGCTTGGCTGGCCTGCTCCCACTGCCTGCAGTGGCCCTTCCCTGGTTGGCAGGAATGCTCCCTCCGCTGTTCTCTCTGAGCCCTGGCTTCCCTGGGTATAGCACGTCCCTCCTCAGGCATGGGATGAAGGTGGACTTGATGTGAATGTCAAGCACTACTTATTGTGTACTCTTTGGCAAGCCGTTGAAACCTCTCTGAGCCGTAGTTTCTTCATCTGTGAAATGGGTGTAAACCAGTCTCTGCCTCTTGAGTGTGCTGTGAGGACTGAAGGAGACGGTTGCATATATGCATTCCTCCAGACTGATGGGCCATGAGGCCAGTGGAGTATGGATTGGATTGGTCTCGGGCCTGTCTGAGACATTCAGAGGCTCTGAGCCCGTAACTGTGAGTGAGTCGTTGAAGAGGAACGATCCTAACCATCTCTGCCTCTGTGTAGAGCCTTCCAGTGTGCAGGACACTCCTTCCTGAGCCTGCATTCTCTCTGCCTCATGGTCTCTCAGCACGGCGCCTCGGGGCCTGGGCCACATGGGGTCTGAGGACACATTGGCATGAGGCAGAGGAATCACAGGCGGTGGTGTGGGCATTCAGTTCAGTTCAGTCGCTCAGTCGTGTCCGTGGGCATTGGTGGGGTAGTATCTCCCAGACAATCTAGAGTCCTGAGCTGGCGTTGATGGTCTGGGGTTTCTTTGCCTGAGTTAGGTGAGTGGAGTGAAATGTGGAGTGGGTGCAGGGAGGGGTGGTGCGTGCAGACAGCACAGGTATACTTTTGGATGTAGGTATGCAACATGGCAAGTAAGATGCAGGCTAGGCTTTAGCACCTTCTGCAGGGACCTCAGCTGAGGCCTTTGCGTGTTACCCAGCAGTGCGTGCTAGCCCAGGTATAGGCTCCCAACAACGTCCTGGTTCCAGCAAGGGTATTCTTCCTGGGAGGCAACCAGCAAAGCCTCAGGAGGCTGGAGGAGGGGTTCTGGGGGCTCTGCCAGCCAGACAACAGGAGAGAGTTTGGGTGTTGCAGAAAACCCCACAAAACATCAGGCTGACCCCTTGTCTCTCATAGCCTCTGATACACTTTAGGAAATGGAGGCTCAAGAATGGCTCTCTGCCATTCTTGTCGAGGCCCTACAGGAAGTCAGCTCAAGCTGC
Source organism: Neotragus pygmaeus (assembly GCA_006410875.1). Lineage (NCBI taxonomy): Eukaryota > Metazoa > Chordata > Mammalia > Artiodactyla > Bovidae > Neotragus > Neotragus pygmaeus. Next base: position 499,095 of record SJYV01034227.1, on the reverse strand, counting down.
CTGCCTGTCTGCTCTTGATTCAGGCTGCTAGCCTGGTTGGCCCCTCTCCCTCTGTGCATTTGCTCAGGCCCTCCCCTCCCCAGCCTGGGCACTGCTGCCATCCGCCATTCTCCTCTGCAGTTGCCCGGCAGCTCCTCATGCCTCCTGTCCCTCCCCCACAGTGCCTCTCTCACTCCACACCCTCTGCCTCCCGCCCTAATTCTGTCTTTGTTGCAGCCACCCACCCACTTTTTGTTTAACATTTCATTTCTTTTCTCCTAGAAGACATGTTTGAACAATTAGGATAATTGAAGTTTTTCTCTTTCACAATTCTGACCAAAACATATCAACCTTTCATGGAACGGGGGCAGGATAACAGTGTCCCAGTGGGGATAAAGTTCAAGTTCCCTCGGGACCATCACAGGCTGAGACAATCCACGTGAAGCTATCTTTTACTTCCCTTGCTCTGCCTGCACCCTTGTGGTGAGTGCATGTCTGCTGAGACTTGTAGGTACCTGCCTTGCTGCTGCCAGCCTGTCCTTCACACACACCGGTGTTGTTTGCAACTGAGGCCACACCCTACTGGGGCTCCCCACTTCCCAAGGGAGAAAGTCCAGCTCCTTCTTAGTTCCCAGGTCTTCTGCCCTCTCACCTGCCCTGCTGTGACTGCATTAGCTCTTGCTGTTCCTCTGTCATCCCTGACTCTCCAGCCATGGGGAGTTACTTGCAGATCTGTGTGCCAGCTGAGCTGTCTCCTGGAGTCAGGGAGTGGGCATGGCCTCTGCAAGTCAGACTGTGCTTTGAATCCTGGCTCAGCCACCTTCCCCAAGAAGCCTGGGAAGTTATAGAACCACTCAGAGCCTCAGGGTCCTCATCTGAAAACTGCATGAGGAGTGTGGTAGGCAGAGTCATGGCCCCGTAAGATGTCTCTGTTCCGATCTCAGACCTGTGGATGTGTTACCTTATATGGCAGAAGAGGCCTGGCAGATGTGAGTAAGTTGAGGATCTGGAGATGCAGAGATTATCTTGAATTATTTGGGTGGGTTGGGTATCATCACAAGGGTCCTTATCAAGGAGACTAGAAAGTTCAAATAGAGAAGGAGAGGTGACAAGAGAAGTGGAAGTCAGAGAGAGAGCCAAAGATGCTGCGCTGCTAGCTTTGAAGATGGAGGAAGGGGCCGTGAACAAAGGAGAGCAGGCAGCCTCTAGAAGGAGAGAGGGCAAAGAGATAGGTTCTCTCCTTTGAGAGCCTCCAGAAGGGAAGTAGCTCTGCCAGTGCCTGGGTTTTAGCCCAGTGAGACTTATTTTGGGTTTCTGACCTCCAGAACAGTGAGAGAATTGTTGTGTTATTTTGAGCTACTAAATTTGTGGTAATTTGTTACACCAGCAATAGGAAACTAATAGAAGGAGCTACTTTCTAGGTTATTAAGGTTCAGGGAGTTAAGACAGGTGCTTAGAAGAATGTCTGGCACATAAATGCTCAGGAGACATCAGTAGTTATTATTGTTGTTGTCATTGTTCTGATCTCTTTTAGAATACTGCTGATCCACCTGGAGTAGCCCCCTCTGCTCTCCACTTCTCACCCAGCCTTAGCACTTGATTATTTCATTTGCTGTTCCTGATTCTGCTCAGATAACACCTCCTCCAGGAAGCCACCACTGACCCTTCTCTCATCAGGTTGGAGCCTGACCACTGCCTCCTCTTTATCCCCACAGCCTCCTGTGCTGTGCCCTATAGACCCCATCACCTTGTGTTGTAATTTTAAGTTCTCACTATGGGGGAAACATTTCACAAAATGCATGAAAATCTCTGCCCACCTTGAGTTTACGTTCTGTTCTAGCAAGGAGAGAGAGAAACAAATCAGTAAATTATACAGGCAGAAGATAAGTAACATGGAAGAAAAGAAGGCAGAGAGTGTTGTGGTGATGGGGGTGTTGCAGTTTTACACAGTGTAAACAGGAAAGTCTCACTGAGAAGGCTGTATTTCAGCGAAGACTTGGAGTAGATGAAGAAGTGAACCATGTTGCTACCTGGGGTAAGAGCTTTCAACACAGAGAGCATAGCAAGTGCAAAGGCCCCGGGGCTTGGTAGGCATTGTGGGTTGAATTATGTCCCCTCAAAAGATATGTTGACGTCCTCGTCCACAGTGTCTGTGAATGTGGCCTTATTTGGAAGTGTGGTTATTGCAGATGTAATTAATTAACATGGCACCATACGAGGCTGTGCTCTTAATCCAATGTGACTGGTGTCTTTAGAAGAAGAGGAAAGAAGAGACAGAGACATACGGAGAGAGAGGGGGTGCCATGTGATGACAGAGGCAGGAGTTGAAATGATATGTCTATAAGCCAAGGCGTGCCAAGAAATGCCAGCTGTCCCCAGCAGCTAAGAGAATGGCATTGAACAAATTCTCCCTAGAGCCTTGAAAGAACATGGCCCTGATCATGGTTTGATTTTGGACTTCTATCTTCTAGTCCTGTGAGGGAGTATATTTCTCTTGTCTTAACTCCCTTGACTGTAAGTTGTTAGAGCAGCCCTGGGAAGCATGTAGGAGCAGTGAAGAGGCCAGCATGGCTGAAGAGCAAAGAAGGTGACACGAGTGTGGATGTAGCTACAGGCAGGTCACATGAGGTGGGGGGCACTCTAGGGGTCTTGACTCCAAGAGAAATGGGGCGCCACGAGAAGATTTGGGGCCAGAGAGTGCTACGGTTTGACATAGGATCCAGCCTGAGCATCCTTGTTTCTCCAGCAACTCGCACAGACCATGGCATGTAGCCAGCACCTAACACACATTTATTCCTTCCTTCCTGTCATAGCAGTAGGATCTGGTTTTAGTGGTTATAAAATATATGTGCTGTGGGTGGGGTGAAGGTGGAGTGACTAGGTTCTTGGAATATGGAGGATGCTTTGATAATGATAATATTTAGGTTGAAAGAAGAATACATTAAAAAAAAAACTTGGGATGCTTGCAGGCATTTTTTTCAGTGGCAAGACATAGTTTTTGTCTTAAAACCTTATAGTCTGTTGTTTTGTATTTTGATTAAAGTTGTGCATTTTTAATGTAAGTCCATATGGTATTGATCTTCAGCTTCTTGTTGTGGCTGATGTATCCTATAGATAAGCCTCCATCCCTTCTCTATGAGGCTTTATGCTCCGGATCTCTAGTAAGCACGTTATTATGGAGAAGCATTGATTTTTGCCTAGGACAGTCTGCCTTCTCTTGGAGGAAATGAAAAAATCATGACAAATGAAAAGCCATTTTTCAAAATGACTTTGTTTCTTGTAGTTTATGATTCAAAACCGCGGACTGGGCTAATTATTTGGCTCTGCATGTAAAGGAGTGCATTTCTAAGGAAGGCGTTCTTAGTAGGCCCACAGAGTCTGATGATAACAGTGGTCATTCCAGGTTTGATGCATGAGAAAGGCTGCTCGGGGCTGGTGCACTAGGATGACCCAGAGGGATAGGATGAGGAGGGAGGTGGGAGGGGGGTTCAGGATGGGGGACACATGTACGCCTGTGGTGGATTCATGTCAGTGTATGGCAAAACCATTACAATATTGTAAAGTAATTAGCCTCTAATTAAAATAAAAAGTTCATATTTAAAAAAATAAAAATAAAATTCATTCTCTAAAATGCTCAACAGTTCACAGTGTGAGTCTCTGCTTTGCATTTCAGACCCCTCACAGTTTGCTGGGCAACGGGTTCATATCCATCCCACAGATGGGAGGACTGAGGCTCAAAGAAGCAGAGTCTCTTTCCTGTGGTCACAGAGTAGGAGGCAAGTGGTGTCCACATGTGACTGGATATTGAAAGGACTGAAGTTAAATCCAAGTCTATGCCCCAACCAGTAATGCTGAAGAAGCTTAAGCTGAACGGTTCTATGAAGACCTACAAGACCTTTTAGAACTAACACCCAAAAAAGATGTCCTTTTCANTCTGATGAAATATCAGTCTCTTGATGTTTATTGACTTGGGTAAATGTTGGCATTCTACAGCTCAGAATTAAAATAATAGAATTATAGAGCTAGACTAGAGTTCAGGGATCATCCTGTTATCTGCTAATATCTCTTTCTAGACTCTGCTTAGCTGGACAATATTTTTATTATGTTTAATTACCCCATTTTAAACTGTATTTACTGTTACAAATCTTCCCCAAATCTTGGTTCCACACGTTCTAATAAATATTTTACTTTCCAAAAGGAGAGCCAGGATAGGCTTAAACTGAAGACATCACTTTGCAGAGAAGTCTGGCCTGGGAGTGAGTGGCATGAGGTCAGAACTGGGAGTGGAGCTGAGGTTGGAAGGCCGGGTACTCACCCCTGCACCACACTTCCTCCCCTGTCCATTTGTCTTCTGAATTCCATCAGGCAGGTCACACATAAGGGAGTGAGGAATGGTTAGCAATGGTTTATTCACCAGAACATCATGGGGAGATGGGAACCATGTTAGCTGGATTTCAACTAGGGAAAGAGAGAGAGGGAGGGAGGAGAAGGAGAGAGAGAAAGAAAAGAGAGGGAGAGAGGGAGAAGTTCTTTTCTTTGAATGGAAGCGTCTTTTGTCATGGTTCTAGGATAAGATGCAAAACAGGCCATTAAATTAGAGATACTATTGTTTCATTCTAACATGCTTTCATCTGCTTAATTAAATACTGCACACAAACCCCAACTATTGTGATCAAACAATCCCCACAAAGTCAAGATTACAAAGAGGGCACAAGAGCAGTAATTATGTTGAATCTGGCTCCCCTCTGAGGGCCCCTATTTTTAAGCCGTTTAGAGGGATCTTATGGAACAAAGGTGGATGACTTTCTCGAGGCTGAGACCAGAGAACTGGGGTCACAGGACCAGTTCGCCCCAAGGCCTGACTGCAGTGGGGACAAGGTCTCTGCTATGAATAAAAAACACATTTCTGAATGATGGCAAAAACTTTTCAGGAGCACTTTGTATATCCCAGGCATGGAGCTAATTAAGACTTTTATGTACTTTTTTTTTTTTTCCTTTTAGTCCTCATAGACAACCCACTGGGATGGATATCATCCCCTTTTATAGGTGAGGAAACCAAGGCTTAAACCACTCAAGGTCATACAGTCTGTAGCTAGTAGAGCCAAATTGGACCCAAGTCTCTCTGGCTGTAAGTCCAGGTCTTACAGGGAGATCAATACTTCAGGGAGGCAGTCCAGCACCTCTCAGCATCTCCCCTTCCAACCCGGCACTTGGCCTGCAGGCTCATAGTTTGCTAAGTGTGTTCAGCCCTTAAATGCCTTCTCTGCCTTGTGAGGCTGGTCTCTCAGCCTGGACTCCCAACCAAGCCCTCACCCAGGAGCCTACACAGGGACCCCCATGAGTGATGCTGTTTGCCCGCCAAGCCTACCCCCATTATGATGTGGGTGCTCAGTTTCCTGAAACTTCTTTGGATAGCAGATGATCTGGGTCACCCATATGCACCAGAAGTAGGGATATCAAAGTGATCTGATCAGAGAATGAAGGCCAAAGAAATCCATTTGGGAACCTGAGGTATCTAATTGCGCATGTAAGCCAAAGAATCGGTCTCCCTTATCTCTCCTCCTGCTAAATCTTGGTATTTCGCATGAACCACAGCAGTGTGTAATGTACATGCTTTCAGCAAACACAGGGATGTAACTATGAAATCAGAGAACTTAGAGGGCCATGGGGCCGCAAAGCAAGCCGTGTCCCCAGCTCTCCCCAAACTTTATTTGCACGCCCTCCTCCAGGCATCCTTAGCCTCTCAATAGAACCTCTCACACTGCCTTTTACTTCCCTGTGCCCGGCCCCGCCTCACCCTCTGAACTCTCACCTTCTTCAGGGTGCGACCTGGGTCTTGCTTACCTTGGTTCCCCTGGGACCTAGCCCAGAGCTGTGGCCCTACATGTGCTTGGTTTTCAGCATAATTTAGTATTAACACAGACACACACGCACATGCCTGACAGAAATTTGTGGCCAGTCATCATAAAGAGAGTTATGGTGCTGAGCTGGGAAGATATTTAAATGCCGCACAGCACCTCCTGATGCTTCTAGGTTTTGGTGGTACCTGGGGGAGCCTGAAATGCTTGGGTGAAGGGAAATACCCTGTCAGAGTGACTGTGATTTGCAGCTCCATCTTGTGAGAGCAGAGAAATTGAAAAATGCCTAACATAGAAACTATTTTTTTTAGTATGTGAATATGCTTGGTCATTTGTTTATTCTTTTAGTCACTATGTCAAGGATCAATTTTTAAAATTTTAGTTGTGTGGTAAAGGTCAACATACACATTATCATATAGTAACATTTTGTAAAATTTTAGGAAGTACACTTTTTTCACAATTTTCAGTGATTTCTCAGGATTATTGTTTAACAATATTGTTACTTCCTGAATAAAAGGCTTGGAAGAATTAGAATTGTTCTATAAAAGACTAAGTGACCAAATACTTAAGCAGCGTCTTCCCTAAATGTGATCTGTAGCTAAGTTGGCTAAGAAGACATCTATGATGTGACTCTTGGTATTTATCACTTGCTTTCCAAAGCTTAAAGTCATATAGAGTAGCAAAAAACAAACAAAAAAAAAAAACAGAAGAGGCAAAGCAGAAACTTTAGTTTTAAAATATAGGAACATGAGATGGTTAGATAGCATCACCGACTCAATGGACATGAATTTGAGCAAACTCTGCGAGATAGTGGAGGACAGAAGAGCCTGGTATGCTGCAGTCCATGGGGTCACAAAGAGTCAGACATAACATAGCAACTGAACCACAACATTCACATGTCAGTAACTCACTTATCCATAGGGCATGAGCCTAGCACCTCAGTTCTTCAGAACCCAGCCTGGAATCTATTAATATCTGCAGGTCTCTTAAAAGCTAGAAAATAAGACTTTTGTTAGACTCACTCAGTTTATGAACAGGAACTCTGCTTAGGGCTTCACTCCATGCCTACTTATATTTGTTTTGTGCAATGTTCTCTCTAGCAAGTTATATTTGGTTTCTAGTCTACAGCAAATCAACCTGTTGAGAGTGGATGACAGGTTGATGGAGGTGGGGAACTGGCAGCAAAAAGTGACAGCTTACCGCCTGACTCAGAGGGTGAGAGCGGGAGACATGTCAGAGAAGGACGAATGGACTGAAAAACATCAGGGGAAATGAAGTTGTAGGGCAGAGTTACACTCACCTCCCGTGTCTTCCGGGAGGAGGGCAGCTTCCTGCTCTCCTGGTAGGTTCACGCATGATTTCGTAATCACATGTTGGATTTGGTAAGTGACATAGCCTTTCTGAGCCTCTGTTTCCTTAGCTGTAAAGTGGAAATCGTCATTTATTGGGTTCCTGTGTGTTCTTCGCTCTTTACCTGTGTCAGTTTATTCAGTTCTCACAGCTGATCATGAAGTGTGCGCTGTTTATTAACGCCGAGACATGAAAGCACAGATGTAAAGCTGCCCAAGCCCACAGAGCCCGTAAATGGCAGAACCAGATTCCAAGCCAGGCAGCCAGACTCTGTGTCACATTCGTATCCAGGCTGGTTTTCTGGGAGCAGTAATCGTGCGTCCCTCACAGAGCTGTGTAGAGGGTCAGCTTAAACCTGCATGATGGTGCCTAGTTTTCACACACATGCTGAGTGGTCTGAATAAGGGATTCAGGCTGTGTACCACACCAGTTGTTTAGGAGAGCAGGAGTCAACAGTGATCATACCTGGAGGGTGAGGATGGAGGCAAGGGGAGAAGGTCAGTTCAGTCGCTCAGTCGTGTCTGACTCTGCGACCCCATGAACCGTAGCATGCCAGGCTTCCCTGTCCATCACAAACTCCCGAAGCTTACTTAAACTCATGTCCATCAAGTCAGTGTTGCCATCCAACCATCTCATCCTCTGTCATCCCCTTCTTCTCCCACCTTCAATCTTTCCCAGCATCAGGGTCTTTTCTAGTGAGTCAGTTCTTCACATCAGGTGGCCAAAATATTGGAGTTTCAGCTTCGGCATCAATCCTTCCAATGAATATTCAGGATTGATTTCCTTCAGGATTGACTGGTTGGATCTCCTTGCAATCCAAGAGACTCTCAAGAGTCTTCTCCAACATCACAGTTCAAAAGCATCAATTCTTCAGCGCTCAGCTTTCTTTATGGTCCAACTCTTACATCCATACATGACTACTGGAAAAACCATAGCTTTGACTAGACAGACCTTTGTTAGTAAAGTAATGTCTTTGCTTTTTAATACGCTCTCTAGGTTGAGGGTAGGAGCTCAATATGCTGTCTAGGGGAGAGGGTAGGAGCTCATATCAAATAATTTCTACTTGATACATTGTTGTATCAAGTGTTGTTGGAATTTTCTACAAGCATGTGTTACCTTAGCAATTTAACACATGCTCATGGCAGGGAGGAGCCTGGTAGGCTGCAGTCAGTCCATGGGGTCGTCAAGAGTCAGACACGACTGAGCGACTTCACTTTCACTTTTCACTTTCATGCATTGGAGAAGGAAATGGCAACCCACTCCAGTGTTCTTGCCTGGAGAATCCCAGGGATGGGGGAGCCTGGTGGGCTGCCCTCTCTAGGGTTGCACAGAGTCGGACACGACTGAAGCGACTTAGCAGCAGCAGCAGCAGCAGCATGGGGGAAAAGAGAATGAGTTATAAGCAATAAGAACATGTTTAAAACCTGCAGGTGAGTCTAAACGTGTGTACATTTTAAAAATGAATCTATCAAAAAATACTTGAAAGTTTGGACATGTAAAGATATACACTTCCGTGAAAGAGTCAGTGCGGCCTCGTGGTCCCATGTGGATGTTGCTGTTGCTGTGCTGTGGGCTTGCAGTCGCTCCTTGTTTCTCAGGATGCTCACTCCCAGAGCAGCTCTCCATGCCTCTGAGGGCTGTCACTGTCGTCCCGTTCATTTGCAGGACAGGTGTGGCGGGCTTTGCTCTGCCTGCTGGGGACTGGCAACCCAAAGGTGAATGGAACATCTCAGCCTCAGGAGCCCATCAAGAGGGGGTTACAGAGGTGGGCCAGCCAGATTTGGGCTGAATTGAGGGATGAGCATGGGGGTAAAATTCCTTCTGTGAAGAGATTAGGAAGGAATTCTTGGAGCCCAGAAGGAGGTTTTGATAGAACAGGCTGCAGGGCAGAGAAGCTCCTCAGGGCTGAGAGAACCACAGAGACCAAGAAGCAGTTTTATTTACCCTGAAAGTCTATTCCTGGGCAATAAAATAACTTAGAACTGGGTTAAAAAGAGCCAGCCCCTGGATGAACTGAGTTTACAGTTCTCAATTTCTGGTCAAGTTCTAGGACTGATCTTTCCTCTCTCCTTCCCATCTTTTTTTTTTTTTTCCTGTTTTTAGGGTAATGAGGATTTTTTTAAACCAGATATAGTGGGACATGCAAACAAGGAAATGACTGTCGTGCAGTTAATACTTGCAGCCCCCTAGAAACAGGAAGCACAGCACTTCCTACATATCGAAGCACCATGGTTGGTCAGGAGGCAAAGGCGTGAGGGGAAAACGTAGGCTGGAGCCTTTGTTGTGGTTTGCGCTGGTAGGAATAGGCCAGGCAGGATAAATGGCTTGGGACTAAATAACTTCAGGGGCTCTGGGGCTTAAGGGCTGTCCCTAACCATCTAGTACCTGTCCCTGATGTGCTGAAGGCAGGGGTACAGTGCCCAGAGCCCAGGAAAGTAGTTGGGGGTATGGGCTCTGAACTTTTTGTNGGCTTGGGACTAAATAACTGCAGGGGCTCTGGGGCTTAAGGGCTGTCCCTAACCATCTAGTACCTGTCCCTGATGTGCTGAAGGCAGGGGTACAGTGCCCAGAGCCCAGGAAAGTAGTTGGGGGTATGGGCTCTGAACTTTTTGTGTGTTAAAGGTTCCTAGTCTAGTTACTGACTGTCTCTAGGCATTGGCACATGTTGGGAGGGGCAGGCCCTCCAGGGTCAGCAAGGCCCCGGATGTCAAAGCATTGGAGTACAGAACATAAAAGAGATGGTTAATCCTCCTTCCTTCTTTCCTTCCTTAGTTCTTTCCTCTGCCCTTCCAACTTTAAAACATATCACAGAATCTCTCAAACATACAGAAAAAAAAATAGCTACTGTATAGCTTATTCCTATAATTCAGATTTGAAAATGAGACTATTTTCCCTCCAGATCTCACTTGCATTGCCAGCACAGCCAGAGTCACTTCTTTTACCCTCCCCCATTCCCACTTCCCTCCCTTCTTCCTTCCACAGGAAAAACAACTGTCTGGAAGTTGGTTATATTTTTTCCATCTCTATTTTTATATTTTACTACAGATTTACGTGTCCATAAACAAGATATAGTATTTTTAAAGCTTTATATAAACACCATACTGTAAATAACATTTTGTTATCTCATTTTGTTATACTCATTTTAGTTTGTCTTTTAATAGGTGATCTTAATTGGTTTATATTTATTGTGATTGCTGCCATATTTCTACCATCTTATTTTGGGTGTTCCTTCTGCCATCCCTTTTTTCCCTCTGCTGACTATGGTTATACTATTAACATTTCAGCATACATTCTGAATTGTATTTCTTTTTTCTCCTATAATATAAAGCTACTCAGTATCTTTCTCTTCTACTGAATCAGACAAGAACTGTAACTGTATCGAACAAACCCACTAATACCTGCTCTATACTTCTTATTGTTTCAAAGAATGTTGGGTCTACTAATTAAAAAAAAATTTAGTTATTATTTTTGTTTTTTAGTTAATAATTTAACTTGCCCACACAGTTTGCCAACATCTTTGCTCACCATTGTTTTTTATGTTTTGCATCCCGTTTCTTTTTCTGGGTACATTTTTATTCTTGCCAAGTTCATTCTTAAAAGTAGTCAGTACATATGTTGGGTGTCAAGGGTGGTCAACTCTCTTAACATTTGGATGTCTTAAAATGTCTGTTTTCTTTTCACTCTTGGGTCATAGTTTAGCAGAGCAGAGAATCCTTGGTAAACCATTGTTTACCTTCAGAACTTTGTCTTTTAGGTCTGTTGTTGTTGGTGAGAAGTCTGCTGTCTATCTGGGTTTTGATTATAAACTCTCATTTCCTGGTAGCTCTTGAGACCTATGCCTAGAACCAGCTTACTGTCACTTCCATTGTATTCTACTGGCCAAATCAAATCACAAGCCCGGCCCAAATCCAAGAGGTGGGAAAGTAATTTCCATCTTTTGATGGGAGGAACTGCAAAGTCATTTTACAGAGGCCAGAGGTATAGGAATGACTGAATAATTGTGGTCGTTTTTGCATTCAGTCCACCACTTGTGTCTGCGTCTTTGCCTTGCCACCCGAGCACCCAGCTTCATGTGGTGTGTGGTGCCTGCAGCAATAGAGCTTTGTTGCTGGTTTTCTCGTGAGTAGAGGAGGCCGTCCTCTACCTGCTTTGCTTCCAATAGTGAGCTTGACTCTGGTCCCCCTCGACCCTGAATGTGGCTCTGCCCCTGCCTTTTCTGGGGATGCTATGAGTCTCTATTGTCCTGGGGAATTCACACTGCCATGTTCCTTTGGCCATTTCACATGCAGAGCCCATCAAGCTTGCATGTTCATCTCCACCAACCACACTGTGGTCTTCTTTTTTTCTAGTTGAGAATTTTATCTTATTTTTGAATAATGTTACATCTCTAAATTTTCTATTTTTGTATTTCAGCTATCACTGCTCTGGGCTTGGTGTGGTGGGGAGGAGGGAACCTCAGGATATGAATTTAATTTGTGATACACCTTGGCTGGGATTCCTGTGTTTACTTTCTTCATAAAATTGTGCATGTCACTTTCTGCAGGAAACGGATGAGGATGTGACAGCCACATTAGAATGTACATAATTGTGATAGTAAGAACAAAATCTCAGACTCTCAAGGTTAGAAGGAACATTCTTTGCTTTAACCCCTCTAATTCCTGCACCACAGGTGGGCCTCTAGTGCCTGGATGACTGGTCTGCCATCTCTTCGTCCTGTCTCTGAATAGATTTGGTTTTTAAAAAAGTTGTTCTTTCTTAGCTGATATTTGCCACCTTATAACTTCTCTGCCCAAGCCCCCTCCTCTAATTTTGGTTCCGTTTTCTCCCTCTGGAATCAAATAAACCACATCTGTGTGCTCTCTTTTTGAGAAAGGGTCAGAGTGTGGAGGCCATAACTGGGCCTCTTCTTGTCCAGGCTGAACAGCTCCAGGGTTTGCAGCCTGAACTCGTTGGGTATGATGGCCCATCCTCTCCCCACATGACTGTCTCCATGGACAATCTGCCCATTCCCCCCGTCTCTCATAGGCAGGGCTGAACTGAGCCTCAAAGGTGGGTTTAGATGGATCAACCAGAAACTGAGAAACTCTGTTCCCCCATCTCCATGATCTGGGACCTTTTCGCTTCATGTGCATCCATGAGCTACCTCATGAGGTGGACTCCCACTACCTCTTGGTCAACCATCATTCATCCATTCCTTGGGTGCAGCAGGGAGGCAGTGGTGATCAAGACTGCCATCAAGCTTGGAGTCTGGGGTGGGAGACAGATGTTGTGTGATCAGGCTGCAGGGGCTAAGTACATGGGGTGCAGGACCCAACCAGGTTTGAAGAGATTTCCCTTAAGGAAGTGATGTCTTTGTTTTCTTAACATTTCTGAATCTAGATTCTCAAGAGAGGAAATCACTGCCTGGCCAGCTCATTGCTCCTTCACCTCCAAGATTACAGGTCAGTGGGAGCTTATAGGTTGGGATTGTATACCTTGTCCAATTAGCTATGCCTGGGTTGTTGAGAACCTTTGTAGATCATTCATTCATTCATTTATTCATCTATCCATCCATCCATTGATCCACTCCTTGAGTGCACTCAGGATGTAGTCTGCATGGTCTCAAATACAGATTATGTAGGTCAGGGATGAGGTCGGGTTGACAGTGGATGAGGTGGCCTTGTAGCTGGAGGGAACATGGCTCGTAAGAGGGACTGTGACTGGAATCTTGCGCAAGAGGGCAAGAACGGGGTGAGGTAGCAGAGGCAGTGGCAGTGGCCAGAGCACACAGGATCTTGTAGGCTGTGGGCGAGATTTTGATCTTGATTGCAATATTTAACCTGAATTGGTATGGGAGGGGCATGAGAAAGATCACTGTGGCTGCTGGGTAGAGAGTAGCTGGGAGGAATTCACTGGCGACCCAGTGGTTAGGACTCCTTTCTCTCACTGCTGAGGGCCCAGGTTCAGTCCCTGGTTGGGGAACTAAGATTCTGCAAGCCTCTCGGTGCAACAAAAAATAAAAATGAAAGAAAGTAGATGGGGATGGGAATAACCTTGTAGGGAGCAGCAGGGGACTGTGTTGATACTGGAGAAGGTGGAGAGGAATGACTAATTTCAGGGAGACTTGAGAATGGCGGGAAGGTGTGAGAGAGGCTGATGTCAAGGATGTACCTAGGGCTGCTGTACACATCAGTGGCTTGACACAACAGAATGTATTCTCTCAGTTTCAGAGGCCAGACGACCAAAATCAAGGGCCATGTGAAAGTTCTAGGGGAAGAGTCATTTCTTTCTTGCCTTTCTTGCTCTTCTGGCTCTGGGGACTGTTTGACCCCACATTTGCATTGTTCTAATCTCTGCCTATGGGATCAAATTGCTGCCTCCTCCTCTGTCTCATCTCCCTCTGCTTCATAGGGCCCACCCAGATACTCAAGGATAAGCATCTCTTTGCAAATCCTTAACTTTTCACATCTCTTGCCATATGAGGTAATATTCACTCCTTTACCTTGTAAGGTAACATTCACAGGTTCTGTGACTTAGGACATCTTTTTGCAGCCATCATGCAGCTCATTATATGGTGCTGAAAGATAATGACTAAGCGAGCACTTCCGTAGTACTGACTGTGGACCAGGCACTGTAGCCTAATTACTTCAGATGTAGCGGCTCCTTTAGGCCACACCACAGCCCTGTAATAAGTACTGTTGTCATTCCCTCTTTCTGGATGAAGACACCGAGGCTCAGAGGTTTTGTAAGAAATGATTTTGTTTCAGTCACAGAGATTCTCTGCTGTTCCATATGCAGCCTACACTGGGCCCTGGGCTCCCCCTTTTTGGACAGTGCCCCTGTTTGTGCTGAGAATGGTGCTTTCCCTGGCCTTCCTGTTCTGGGGCTCACAGCAGTGCAGGTAGATGTGACTCAGGAACTGGTCCATCCCCAGCACCAGTGTGAGGAATGGCATGTTGCGGGTACTCAATGTTATCTATTGGATCAGGAAGGAATGGTTGACTCTTGAGAGTCAGGAGGTCTGGATTGAGCGCTATTCCTGTAACCAACCAGCTGTAGGGCCTCGGGAAAGTCACTTAATCTGTCTAAGCCTTGGTTTTCCATTTGTAAAGTGGGTATAACCGTGTTTGTCCTGGCAGTGTTGGAGGTGACTGTGAGGGTCAAAGGGAAAGTGTGACCTATCCTGGTGAATTGGAAAGGGCTTCGTATCAGGATTATCAATAGCATCTTTATTACTGCTGTTGTCAGTACTAATATTTAGTTCAATAATACATGCATATTCAAGGAATGGCCTTCCACTGAGGGGTTCCAGTCCATGGAGGAGGTGTTTCCAAGTGATGGGCAATCGACAGGCAATTTCTCAGGACCTGTCCCGTGCCCAGCCTTCGGCCGGCACATTGCCGTTGGAAGAATGAAGCTGTGAACACACAATCTTCTGTAACAAAAGTAAACAATAGGAGCTCAAAGTGGACTGGTGACCATCACAGAAACGGTAAGGAGAATGTTCAACTGCAGACCAAAACCGTGATAACTTTGGAGTCTGCGGTCTTTGAATCTTGTGGAGCCCAAGACCCAGAGGTCCTGTCCTGCAGAAATAGTTGCTCAGTAAAATACTAAGAATAAATATATATATGGGGTGGGGAGGAGCTGAGGTGGGGGTGAAAGGTGGGAGGGGGAAGAAAAATTAGTTGGCATTTCAGACTTTAGTGTGCATCTATATTATCAGGGATGTTAATTAAAAACAGACCAGCCATAGTGATCTGGAATAGGTGGTCTGGAATAGAACTTGACCAGGGGCATTTTAACGAGCCCCTTGCCTGGTTCTGACACAGTTGTCCACTGCCCTGTGCCTGAAGTGGACCTCTGTGCCCCAGCTTCCAGTTGTCAAAACCCAGCCAAACAGAGCTCCTTAGAAATGCACAGAACACAGTGGGACAGCACAAATCTGAACACGAGGTGGTCTTTTCAAACAGAGCAGGATGTTATTTTTGTGCATGTCGGTAGGAAGGTTCTTGGGGTTTAGTGAATTCAAGTTGAGTCTGTTGCTCCATACTGCTCTAATTATGGTCCCGGCAGCTCTCAGTGGGAAGTGGAAACCAGAATATTTTTTTCTGAAGATCTTGCGTGCTATCCTGGACGGTCTGTTTTGCAAAATTAATCATCTTTGGGCCTGTTTCTTAACCTGAACCATTTGGGATTTCTGAGCTGCAGCTAGAGAAAACATGGGTAGGGAAAAAATGTCTTCTTCTGGTCTTTGTTCCCAGTACATTGCCTTGTTTAGCTCCACTGTGTGCTGAGGGCAGGGCTGGAATCCACAACTCATAGACGTGATCTTTGCCCTTGAGGGAAGACCAAAAAAGCAAAGACATAGCTGGAATATGAATAGGAAAAGAAGTGTAGTTGGGAGGCTTAGTAAGGGTCATGAGAGAATAATACCAACCAAGAGGAAACCGGATGAAAAATCAATTACAAAATTTCCAGGAATAAACTACTCCCTACAAAGTAATTAGAAATATTAGATTCCTTCTCTCTCCTGTGTGAATGAAATGCTGACTATGGAGGAACACAGTGGAAAAGTTGTTCCAGACCAAATTCTTTGCTTGAGAAGGTCCACTTGGGTCTTGGTTGCAGCAGGCAAGGAGGAAGTTGCTGCAAGAATTATTTATAGCCTTCAGGGATCTTGTTTATCTCCCCAAAACAGGGAGTGCCTTGGCCAATGAAATGAGGCACACTGTCCTAGACAGGCCAGAGAGAGCAGGCTATTTAGGTACACATGACCCATTTCTTTCTTAGCCTACACTTGTTAGCATTCTTATTAGCAACAACAATAACAATAATTCTGGCAGCAGTCCTATGCATTTACTCAGTCCTGGAGTTTCCTGTGTTTCACCTTAGTCCCTCCCTACAGCTTTAGGAGGCAAGTCGAAAAGGGATCACTGCACTCCATCAGTGAGGATGCTGAGTCCCAGAGAGGCCACCCGGCTGTACCCAGGACCATACCTGCATACTGTGCCCCCCCTACTTTGTGGAATTCAGTGGGGGTGTTTAAGAAGGGTAGAAATGGCAGCAGGTACAAGATAGTTTGCTAAAAAAGAAAAGAAACCGTGCATTTCTATAAAAGATTCAATTCCCTTTCCTCCATGTTTTCCCTCGCCCATTGCATTAATTAACAGTTGAGAATTGTTCCCAAGTGCCTGGACAGGTTTGTTTGTATTTTATTATTATTGCAAGGATTGTTTCCTAAATGATAATAGAAAGAGCAGTTGAGTAGTAAAATCTTTCTAAAACCAACTTGGCAGCCCAGCTGGGGGCCACTCCCTGTAGCTGGATGGGCTTGTGATGGTGTGTTATGGGCAAACACTTTCCAGGTAGTGGGGGAAGGGGAGACCCTGACACTCATGGCCCTGGGCAGATGTGCCTGGTGTTTGTCCATCCATGAACACACTGGGCATCTCCCGGCTCAGCCTTGGGCCTGGGGGCTCCCAGGCCCCAAGGGAGATGTGGACGATCCAGGAAATGCTCACAATGACCAGCCCTTGACCCATACTGGCCTTGACAGAGCTTTCACTGATGTATCAACATGAGAAAAATAAAGATGAGCTCATGCTGCCATTTTAAAGACCATTCTTTACTTTGAGATGGTGCTCTTCCTTTTCTCCTCCTCCTTCCTTGTTATCACATCCTTTAAAAAATTAAATCGTGGTGATAGATGCTAGGAGTTGTTTGCTCATTTTGTTTTGTTCTTTTATTCCTCACTTGAGAAAATAAAATTTGACAGCCTCCATTGGCATTCTGATTTGGGGAGTGGTGAACAGAGGAACTGTGTGTTTTATGATAACCAGGAGTCTGGGCACTGCCAGTATTGAAGTGTGTGAGGCTGGTGGGACACAGGGAGG
>SJYV01034227.1:420862-474141 GCA_006410875.1 Neotragus pygmaeus | reverse complement strand
GGGGGGGGGGGGGGGATCCCTAGTGGGGGAGGAGGGGAAAGTAAGAGAACATGATAAAGTCTGTAGCTTTCTTAGAGGACACAAGAACCCCCTTACAGAGGCTCTGAGAGCAATTCTTCAAAAGCCAGATTGCTCAAAGACAACATGCCATAAATAATTTCTCAGAATGATGGTTTTGCCCGGTGACCAGCTCACTAAAAGCCATCTGACAGACACCTTAAGTGGGGAATAGAAAAGCTTCAGCGTTTTTCCTGGCTCATGGAGGGGGAGGTCTGGACCCTGCAAGAAGAGGACAGCAATAAACAGGCATTAGGGGAATGTCTCCAAGTACAGCATTTAGGAAGAACTGAAATGTGAAATACAGTTGAAATTGACTTTCACTTGCGCCTCAAGGACAATCCTTGTGAAATAGCCATGTGAAGTGTCTGCAAGGAATCCCTTGAGAAACTCAAGTTTAGAGAAATCCCCCAGTGGTTTGGCGAATTGATCATCGGGCAAACTGATGTGCAGTGGATGAACTTTCAATGAGAGGCTTGTAGTGTGTGCTCAAGTACAGGCTCATCCAGGCTCGCCTGCGGGGCACCTGCCTGCACTTCCCTGAGCCAGAGACATACACAGGCAAGGACCTCTGGGGTCATCTCCTTTGGGGTTTTCAAACCTCTTTTTGCGGCTCTCCATGAAATCCTCCTTTCAAATTTAAGTATTATATGGCCCCTTGATGCGGTATATAGAACAGATAATGGAAAACTGCTGGTTGAAGTGAACATGAGGCACCCAGAGCCTCTCTCATTGGCCCCTAAACATCTCTGCTGGGTCACAGGCTCCTGATGGGCTGAATGTGAAAACCTCCATGCTGGTCCAGCCACAGAGACTCAGCTTTGGTCAACTGGAGAGCCCATCTATTGGGATCACTGACCATGTCAGCTCGGAAGAGAATGTCAGAAATGAGAGGGAGTGACATTAGCCTCTCAAATGGGACAGGTAGATGCATGTGATTTTTACGTTGTTACTGTGGACGTGCTCTCTCAGGGAGATGGAGAAGCGCCCTTCTTCCTTCCTTCCCATCTTTCTCTCCTTTTCTTTCTTACTTGGTGCCCAGTAGAGTATTTCTCCCGTCTCAGGTCAAGTATGCTGATCAAGAAGAGGCTTGGGCTCCTAGCACTGCCCTGAGGGGAGTGGTCCTTCCTAGAATGCTGCTGACTTCCCTTCCCTTCACCCACTGAGCTGAGTTCTCTAGTCTATTAAGAAAACTCTGAACTAGGGGTCCCGAAATATCTCCTGTAATCCTGAAAGGGCAGTGGACAAGTCTTTTCACCGCTCTAGTCCTCATTGCCTGTATCTGAAAATGAGGGTGTTGGGTTGGCAATGCCTCCACATTTGGATCTTACACTCCAGTAAAGGCTAAAGAGACTGGGTCCCAGGGAAGCATGGAACAGAAATGTACATAGGTTAGAAAACATGTTATTTTGCCACATTAGGAAATTAAAAACAAAATCCTGCTACTATCTGCAATTTTATAACAGAAACACATTTCAACACCATACAAACCACAAAGGATCTTTAAACTAAGGATAGTTGTCTAAATGGAGTACATTTAACATTAAGGAAAATCTTGCTATATTATTATTTTTCTCATGTTACCTCACTACATTAGTTTTCTATTGATGGTGCAACAAATGTCCACAAATTTAAACACCACAACCACACGTTGTCTCACAGTCCATGGTTCATAAGTCCAGGCCTGCATGACTCTGCTGAACCCTCTGCTCAGAGCTTCCCAAGGCCAAATCAAGGTGTTAGCTGGGCTGGGTTCTGGAGGCCCGACTATTCAGGTTATTGGCAGAATTCAACTTCAAGCCAACAACAGCACGTCAAGTACATCTCATGCTTTGAATCTCTGATTACCCCTCTGCTGTCAGCCAAAAAACATCTCTGCTTTTCAGGGCTTGTGTGGATACATTGGGCCACCTGGATAACACTTTAGGGTCAGCTGATCAGTAAGCTTAATCACATCTTGAAAGTCCCGTTTGCCACAAAACATAACAGATTCCTGAGAGTAAGACCATGGACGTCATGGGAGCCAGAATTCTGCCCTCCACACAGCTTGGTGGCCAATATGCTCAGATTTTTGAGTTGACATATTCAGAAGGTATCTGTTTGTGAGAAGCCAGGACATCATTATTAATGAAGAGTCTTGCAGGGACTTGGTACTGGGGAAATATTTGCTGAACAAACAGGTATTAATAAGTTCATTGTTGCTAATATTATTTTAATGCAACTTTGATTATAAATCTTATGGTACTGTATCATCATTGTGATTAGTACAGATTAGAAAGCAAGCTAAAGTCATCATAGGAATGTATTAAAATGGAAAATGATTCAGTAAATCACGTTAGAAACAATTAAAACATGAACTACTCTGTTATATCTGCTTGTGCTCTGCCCACGAAGGGAAGTGTTGCTTTCAATCAAGGAATAGGAACAATTATTAGAGGGCCCTAAGAACAACAAGAATTTCATCTTTCTTCCTCCTGATCTCCCTCCTTCCTTCTTCCTTCTGTCCCATCTTTCTCTCCTTCTCTCTTTCTTGGCGAAAAGAAAAATTAGCTTGGCTAATTTTTATGCCTGCTAAGCCACTTCAGTCGTGGCCAACTCTTTGCGACCCTATGGACTGTAGCCTGCCAGGCTCCTCTGTCCCTGGGACTCTCCAGGCAAGAATACTGGAATGGGTTGCCATGCCCTCCTCTAAAGGATCTTCCTGCCCAGGGATCTAACCCACATCTCTTAAGTCTTTTGCATTGGCAGGCAGGTTCTTTACCACTAGTGCCACCTAGGAAGCCAGGTAGCTAAAAAAAAATTAAATTAAAATTTTCAAATTTAATCATTTCCTCAATCTTTCCAGAGTACTATCCATACTGTAGGCTGACATTCAGATCACTCTTTAACCGTAGCCTAGGCCACTTTGTCCTCATCCTAGGTCTTAAGCACCCAGCCCCCAGAGCCCGCCCTGGCACTCCCCCATGGAGCCTCTGCCCCAGCACTGAGCCCTGTCCACCCCCTACTAGGGCCACCCGTACCCTTATCTCACTGGACAGTGAGATCTCTGAGGCCAGGAACCACCTTAGATTCATGTTTCTATCCCTGTTGACACCCACCGTGGATCTCAGTCCAGAGTCTCTCAAACAGACGAGGAGAGAGCAACAGATACTACCCCACGCTGGTCCCACTTTACGGTCCCACTTTGAGGGGAAGGGAGGGGCAGCGAAGGGAAGAAGGAAGACACAGGATGGACAGGAAGACAACACTAGGGAGGGAGATGTGGAAGTAGAAAGAAGGGGAGGAAACGGATGCAGGGAAGAAGTCATTGGGCCCCTCAGGCATCCGGCAGACCCTTCCTGAGTCCTCAGGGAGGCCCCTGGGTAAATCCTGGGGAGACAGAACCGGAAACAATGACCAAAAGCCTTGTCCTCAGGTGGCTTCTTTTTAATTAAAGTGAAAGTGAAAGTGAAGTTGCTCAGTCATGTCCGACTCTTTGTGACCCCATGGACTGTAACCTATCAGGTTCTCCTGTCCATGGGATTTTCCAGGCAATAGTACTGGAGTGGATTGCCATATCCTTCTCCAGAGGATCTTCCCGACCCAGGAATTGAACCCAAGTCTCCCACATTGTAGACAGACGCTCTACCGTGTGAGCCACCAGGGAAGTACAGTGAATATACAGACAAACAAAAGTAGAAAAGATGACTTCAGATAATTTTAGGAACTACATCATAGCATTAAAAAGGATGGCATGTTAGAGAGTGCCTGGGGGTGGGGACTATTTCTGGTAAGGCAACAGTGGAGACTTCCTTGAGGAGGTGATGGCTAAGCTGAGACTTGAATGATGAGGAGTGAGCCATGCTGAGAACCAAGCAAATATTATTCTTATCAAAGTAAAAAGCAAGTGCCAAGGCCCAGAGGCAGGAAGGAAATTGCTTTTCCTTTCCAGGATCAAGAAGGAGACTGGTGAGGCTGTACTTGGTGAGCAAGGGAGAGAGTGGAGGGAAATCAGGTCAGAGTAGGAGGCAGGGCTAGATCTGGTGGCTTCTTGCATCCATTATGTTAAGGAGGGTGAAGAATATCATACCAAACTATAGTCAGTAATACAAAATAGTTATTATATAACTCAGAGCATTTTCTAACAGCCCTGCTTTAGGGTTATCTGATGAGGAGGAGAGTGAAATTTAAGGCCCAGACATTTTACAATTCTCTAAAACTGGTAAGATGTGCTGGTTTTCAATAATTTCTTTTTCTGTCCCTAAAAGTGATAGCTTTATTGCCCCGTGGGACATTAACCAGTTTTGTATCTAATTTAGCAATCTTATTTCTTGTTTTTCCATTCCCTATAAAATATCCCTATCTCAAGTTTTCTTTTGAATCCACTTTGTTGTCCAGCAGATTCCCTTTTATTAATGAGTTAAATAAAAGGTTGATGTGTACCCACTATTGATTTTCACGAGAATGATGTTTTTAACCTTTTGAGAATTATATTCTGATAGGAGTTTGGGTTTTAAGTGCACAGAAAGCAGCAGAGTAAAAAGGACTAATTTATGTTTGACAAAGAAGCCTCAGACTGTGAGGTGATGAACAGGCTTAACTGGGTCTCAGGGGAGCAAGACACCCAGTTCGTAGCCAATCCCGCTGTCTAGGGAGAGACGGCGCTGGACTGGATGAGAGAGGAGGAGGTGGAGAGGAGGGAGGTGGGCTCTGATTGACTCCCAGCCTCCGAGGACGTTTGTCCTTGTTCATTTCCATAGCGGGTCACCAGGCTCTGCTTTCCTCTCTTACATGTGAGCTCCTTGGCAGGGGCTGTGTCCAAGTTTCTCTGCTTGTTCCGCCTCCAGCCCTGGGCTGAACACAGAGTGGCGCTTGGCAAGTATCTGCTGAATGAATTCTTCCACTTAGATTCACCTCATGCCCCTCCTCCTTTTTTATTGTGATAAAATATATATAACATTTAAAAAATGCCACTTTATTTTAGGTGTACAGTTCAGTGACATCAAGCATACTCACACTGTTGTGCAACTATCACCCCCCATCCGTTTCTAGGATGTTTCCATCAATCCAAACTGAAACGGAACTCCTTTAACGCTACCCTCCCCATTTCCCACTCCTCCAGCCCCTGGTAACTGTTTATCTTTGTGAATTTGACTATTATAGTTACTTCATCTAAGAGGAATCTTACATTTGCCCAGTTGTGTCTGGCTTATTTCACTTAGCATAATGCCTTCAAGTTTCATCCACATTTTAGCATGTGTCAGAATTCCCTTCCTTTTTTAAGATGGAAGAATACTCCATTGTTTATGTAAATCACAGTTTGTTCATCCATTCATCTCTTGATGAATATTTGGGTTGTTTACACTTTTCAGCTACTGTAAACAATGCTGCTGTGAACATGGATATACAAATATCTCTTTGAGTCCCTGCTTTCAGTTCTTTGGGGTATATACCCAGAAGCAGAATGCTGGATCCTGTAATAATTCTGTGGAATTCTGTTTTGGAGAACTGCAGTGTTGTTTTCTGTAGGAGCTGCACCATTTTATATTCCTACCAGCAATGCACAAAGATTTCAATTTCTCCACAGCCTTGCCAATATTTATTGTTTTCTGCTTTCTTGATAATAGCCATCCTAATGGGTGTGGATTTATCTTCTTTTAAAATACAGATGACTGTAATGGGAGAGGCCCAGGCTGAGGAGTTCTGGGGACCTTTCCTCAGTGTGGTCTGAAGGGAGATAGCCTAAGGTCCTAGATTTGGAGGGTGCTCAGAGGGAGAAGCAGGAAGAAGGGTACTGAGACCACGCCTCATTGTGTTCACAGTATGGGCTCAAGACTGGCTTAAAGCGAGGCCTCACGATGGGAGAACTGATACCCAGGTTTCCCATGAGGGAGTTCTGTTTGTGTGAATGCACCATAGGGCCCCTGTCCCTGGGGAAAGCTGTTTCTAATTTTGGCTTCTCTTTCTCTGTGTTGCTCCCCAGTGTGACAATGCAAAAGGGTTGAAAGCCTTCTACGATGCAATAAAATACGGGCCGAACCACTTGATGGTGTTTGGAGGAGTCTGTCCGTCTGTTACGTCCATCATCGCAGAGTCCCTACAGGGCTGGAATCTGGTACAGGTAAGGTCTGGGCCACCTTTGGTTAGGGAGCTGTCTTTGACTGGTCACTAGTCTTTCTCAGGGATGGTTCCTTGCCCAAGATGGTTCCTAAATTGCCAGGTTCAGGACTCCCCTGCTCTTTTCTGGATGAACGCACAGCCTCCCACTGTCCTCACCTCCTGGCCTGATTCTCTGTCCTGTCCTGGCCAACACAGTGGGTCTCTCAAGGGTAGCCCTGACACCATCACTGTGTGTCTGAGATACATCAGTGACTCCCTAGCGCGCCTTTCAGAGCCATCGACATCCAGCTAGTCCTCCCATCCAGTCTCATCTTCTATCCCTGCCACTCACTCCATGTACAACCCACCTTGCCTTAAGTACACCCAAGACCTTCAGGCCTCAGAGTCCTGCTCTAGCTATTTCCTTAACCAGGTGATCCAGACTTCCCTCCCCCACTGAAATTATTTGGTCTGCTAAGGCTGCCGTTCTCCTTGGTTAAGCCTTTCCTGGCACTTTTGGCTGTTACTCCCTCTTTACACCGGCAAATGTTATACACTGTCAGATGTTCCACCAGTGAGTATATGGTCTGTTGCAGGTGAAAATCACGAGTGCTAACTCTT
Organism: Neotragus pygmaeus; assembly: GCA_006410875.1. Lineage (NCBI taxonomy): Eukaryota > Metazoa > Chordata > Mammalia > Artiodactyla > Bovidae > Neotragus > Neotragus pygmaeus. The sequence goes on along the minus strand of SJYV01034227.1, from coordinate 467,385 downwards.
ATTTGGAATGTGAGAGGAAAATAAAAAAAAATGCGAACCTAGGATGAGTGGTGGCCCAGGCACATGTTTTATTTCTTTGCTTCATCCCTCCATCCACCATGAGTTCCTCCATGCAACAGATATAATACAGCTTACTATGTGCCTGGAATTTGGGTAGACACTGGGGATATAGTGTTGGATAGGACAGGCATGGTTCTACCCTTTCAGAGTTTACATTCTAGGAGGGAAGCAGGCAGTAAGCATATAAACAAGTGAGCAGTAATAATACTAAGAGCAACACTTGCATAGCCTGTATGTTGGACTTGCAACATATCAGACACCGTCCTGAGCCTGTATTTTCATTAACTCATTTACTCCCTATAACTGCTCTATGCTGTTGGTACTATCAGTATTCCATTTTATGGATAAGGAGACCGAGGCACACAGAGGCTAGAGAACTTGCCCAAGGACCCACAACTCATAGGTAATACAGCCAAGATTTAAACTCAGGCAGTTTGACCCTTGAAATAAGGTTGGGGTAAGCAAACGGCTGGAATAGAGGTAAACAGGGTGAGGGGATTAAACAGTGGCTGTTCCCTCGACAATGAAGGCCCCTCGGCAGAGCTTAGACCTGAAGGGCGGGAAGGGATTGGTTGGATGAAGTTAGGATGTAATAGCAAATGCAGACAGCCTGTGAGGGGAACGACCCTGGCTTGTTGGGGGAACAGACAAGCGGTCGCTGGGGCTGGAGTGTGGGACGGGTGGGTGGGGANAGCAGAAGCAAAGAAGAGCACGATGTTATCGAGTGCATGGCGGTTTCCAGTCTATTTCTGCCAACGACCCAACCCATATCTTTCTTGTCCATCTGCTAAAAGATTCAATTCAGGGTTCTGACCCCCATTTTTAATTCAAGACCACAGTATCTAAAGTAATATCAGTTCCCAGCGTGTAACTCCAATGGCCTCATTGTTGATGCGTCTCTCACCGCCTGGAAATATGCTGGGTGTAAATAATTCATTCTAAATAAATAAATTACTCGCACTGCTTACGGTACGGCTGATGCTGCTAGGAGGCAGCACAACTGCACATTATGTTGAGTCGGGTCTGGAATTACAAGTTGAATCTGGAAAGAACTGGAAAGGGAATCAGAAAAGGAAGTCCCTCCAGGGGGACCAATGTGTAAAACAGGGTGACAGGACAAAGCACATGTGTGCTCGGTCGTGTCCGACTCTTCGTGACTCTTCGTAGCCCACTAGGTTCTTCTGTCCAGGGGACTCTCCAGGCAAGAACGCTGGAGTGGGTTGCCATTGCCTTCTCCGGATTAAGGCTGACGATCCGCTTTTGGAATGTCAGAGCGGAAATGCAGTTGCAGTAGCGTCTTGGCTCCTCTGGACGTCCCTGCCGTCAGCATCAGGGACCACAGGGCTCTTGGCAAACTGTGCTGCTTGAGCTTTAGTGTGACAGGCTGACCTGGGGGGCTCTTTCAGCCATGGTGGCCAGGAGCACATAAGGGACCTGTAGTTCCACACGGGGAGCAAAGGAGAGGGCACTGGCTCAACGCGAGGACTCCTGGCCGGCCATCCTGGGCCTTGCGTAAAGCTCGATGGCTTTACGCAAACCACCTCCCCTTGCTGGAGCCTGAGCATCCTCTCTGTGATTGTCTGCTTTTCTCCCAGGACTGGTGACACTCATGTGGGGCAAAGCCTGGGGTGCTTCGTTGCTCTGAGGCAAAAAAACAGGGTTTGTGTTACAGTGTGGCACTGACGGCCCCTTCCTAGTCCTGTTTGATAAGATGGGCTTCTGCCCATTTGTACAGATGAGGAAACGGAGGCCCAGAGGGGCTAACGTGCTTGGTCAACTCTTAATAGTAGCGGTGTTTTTCTTGGGCTTTGGTCACATGGGCTGGGATTCCCATCCAGGCCCTGGCACTTGTTAGCAGGTGGTCATGGACAGAGAACCGTGGCGTGCTGCAGTCCATGGGGTTGTAAAGAGTCAGACACGACCAAGCGACTGAACTGAGCTGTTTGGCAGATTACTTAGCCTTTCCCACGCTCGGCTCCTCGTTCGTGACCTCGGTGGCACTGTGCTGACCTGGCTGGTTGTAAGATGACCTGACGTGATCCATACTCATACTCCTTCAAGGACCAGGGCACCCACACGGCCTCCTGCTCTGTCTCCCAGCTAGGGGCAGGGCCGTGGGGTCTGGGCCGGCTCCCTGAGTCTGGTTGTGTAGCCTCAGTGCATCTGTTTCTGGGCACCTATCATCAACAGAGAGGGGTGGGCCAGCTGATGGGCCAGATAACCTTGATAATGTTATGTCCTGATTCTCTGTATCTCCTGTGGCTCAGAGCCATCAGCACCTGCCTTCACCCTGGTAGCTTCCCTCCTGGGCCCTGCAAGCGATTCTCTCCCTCAGGGGCTCACAGCCTGGGGCCTGGTTCCCCTTCCATTTCTAAGGGGCTTACCACTTAGGCGTGGCAGTGTGCCCCAGAGCTCTCCAGGCAGAGAACCCTGCACTGCAAGGGGAAGGAAGTGACCCCAGAGAGGTGGGACAGCCTGCATGAGGTCACACCACAAATGGTGACAGAGCTGCGGTGCCAGCATTCTGTTGGGTCCCCCTCTCTTCCTCCCTGCATGCTGAGGGATAGAACCTGCTCTCTGCAGCTCCCAGGCCCTTGCCTATGCTGTGTCCACTGCTCGTACCCTCTCGAGTCCCCACTGCACCTGGCAGAGTCTTCTGCATTTTCTGATATTTAGTTCAAGTGCTGTATCCTTGCAGATCTCTGATCTTCCCCAACCTGCTCCAGCTGCAGGAGCTCCTTGCCACCTCTCTTTGCCTTTTCTTCACTTATTTCATCTCTGCCTTTTCTTCAGTAGATTGCAGTTCTCTGATGAGAATTGCGTGTTACCCACCGCACTGTGAACTCCTCCTGTGAACTCCTTGAGTCCTGGCTTACCCAAAGAACCTTGCATAGGACCTGTTAGTCGGTGCTCAGAAAGCATGAGTGAACACATCTGGGTGGCATGTTACAAAACCAATTTGCAGTACCACTGGCCTACATTTCAATGGCCTTGGCCATGGGGCAGGCACAGTTCTAAACACTGTTCATAAATGAGCTCATTTTCTCCACACACCAACCCCACCAGCTGGACACACTCTCCTCGTTTCACAGATGAAGAGACAGAGGCACAGAGAGCTTGAGTGTCTTGCCAAGGGATTGCCGGCATGAAGTAGCTGTGGAGCCTGTGCTGGCATCCACTGGTGCACTGCCTCGCACAGCTTCATCCAGTCCTCAGGGCAGCACTGCGGGGAGGGAAGAACGGGTGTCATCCTAGTGAGGCGGAATGAGGGAAATGAGATGCAGAGAGCAAGACTTTCCCTGCTTCCTGCTGCGAGCAGACCTCAGGGTGTAGGAGTGGGGGCTCCCTCCATGTCTCTGGGGTTCCTCCCCAGCCCAGCTTGCCTGTCAGCAGATGACGACCCAGGCTGGTGTGAGTCTCTGTGCAGACCTGTGTTCTCCTTGTAAATCATTCATGATGTGCACGCACACACACACACTTTTAGACTTATTACTCATCCAGTAACTTGTTGTATATAAAAAATGAATGGTTCCTTTGAACTCAGAAAATAGATGGACTGGTTGTCATAAAAATCAATAACATGCTAAGTATTTCAGGCATATAGTACTTAGAGTTCTACTCTTGGTGGTTTTGTAATGAATGGCTTGATTTTTTTTAAAATAGAGCATAGCCTACTTTCATTTTGAATTATACAGAAGGCTTTTGCCTTGAATCTGTTTACTAAGAAGATTAAATAATTGATTATTTCCCTGATGCCGAGATTGAGCCTTATTCAGGAGGAAGGGCTCAACTTAAGAAAAACAATCTGAGGTCAGGTGATTATTGAGACATTATGCCCAGATGCAGATATAGGCATTTCCTCAAACTTCCCCCAGCGTCCCACACAAACTGTTACATGGCTTTGCATAACCAGAAAACAGCTCCCTTCTTGTCCTGGGTTTCTTCGAAAACCCCAGGTGCCTTGCTAGAGTAATGGGTGCCTAGCCCCTCGGCACAGCAAAGCAGCCCCAGCTCAACCCTGCACCCACACTAGCAAGAGGGGGTCTCTGCTCAGTTCTCAGTTTCAACACCACTTCTCTGGAAAGCCTTTCTAGGCAGATCACAGCCTCCAATAGACACGTCCATGGCACCTGCCTCTCCCAGCCCTGCAACATCATCGCAGGTTCAATTCCTGGTTCAGTGTTGAGCCTGCCTGAGTGCTGTCCACTCCCTTCATGTGGGATCACAACTCCTTTGCTGGCACAGCTGGAATCCCAGAGCCAGCGTGTGGCCTGGAATACAGGAGAACCTCCAAGGACTCCTTGTTTTGTTTTTATTTGGGAGTTCCTTCTTAATCTCTCACTTTTAGGAAAGTAACATTGTGAATTCATGGATTTTTAAAAATATATTAAATGGACTGCATTCCAATCAGTTGCAGACATTATTTTTTAAATATAGACATTAAAGCCGTTTTCCTGCTCTATTTATATTTCTGATTTTCCTCCAAATTTTCTTTCCAGCTTTTTATTTTGAAAAATTTCAAACCCATCAAAAAAGTTAAAAGCGAGTATAGTGAACCTCATACACCCTTTATGTAGATTCTCCAGTTGTTTGCATTTTGCCTTATGCATTTCCCTATCCCTCTCTCTCCCTCTGCCTGACCCTGCCACTACCCTCTTATTTTTTGTTAAAGCACTTGACGATACTTTGCAGAGGCAATATTTCATCCCTAAATATGTCAGCATGAATTTCCTAAGAGCAATTATATTCTCTTATTTAACAATAGTATAATTATCACATCTAAAAAACTAACAGTGATACAGTAATGCTACCTAATATATAGTCTGTATTCAAATTTTCCAATTTGTCCCCAAAATGTCCCTTTTGCCATTTATTTGTCAAGGTAGGTGGGAAGGGATCAAGGATCCAGCTGGGAGGATGTGTTATGTTTGTTATCATATGCTTAGTCTCTTTAACCTAGAACATTCCTCCTACTTTGGTGAGAGTTGCAGTGGGGGATGCTTTTGGGATATGGACCTTCTTGAGAATTCCAAGCTAGTTATTTTATAAAATGTCCCACAAGACCAGAATCTGAATTTGCTTCTTCACAACTAGATTCAGGTTAAACAGTTTGGGCAAGGTGAAGCTACATTTTTTATATCAGTGCATCGTGTCAGGAGGCCCACGTGTGAACTCTTATCAGTGATGCTAAGTTTGATCACTAGGTTAAAGTGGTATCTGCTACATTTATTGTAACAATACCTTTTCCCCTTAGTAATTTTGATGTAATCTGTGGGGTGAAACTTTGAGACCATGTGAATATCCTGTTCCCCTTGATCTTTGGTTTTAGCATCTGTTGATGGTCCTTGCCTGAATCATTGTTAATTATATTGGGGTTGCAAAATGGTCATTTTCTAGTTCTATTTTTCCTTCCACATTTAAGCTGATATTCTTATCTACAGAAGAGTGTTCCTTTTTGACCATTTCTCTCCTTCCTCCTGCCTGCTCCTCTCCCTTCCTCCTTTCTCTGCTGTCAGTCTGGGTGCTTACTATTTTACGTGCCTTAGCCGGAGAAGGCAATGGCACCCCACTCCAGTACTCTTGCCTGGAAAATCCCATGGATGGAGGAGCCTGGAAGGTTGCAGTCCATGGGGTCACTGAGGGTCAGACACGACTGAGCAACTTCACTTTCACTTTTCACTTTCATGCATTGGAGAAAGAAATGGCAACCCACTCCAGTGTTCTTGCCTGGAGAATCCCAGGGACAGGGGAGCCTGGTGGGCTGCCGTCTATGGGGTCTCACAGAGTCGGACACGACTGAAGTGACTTAGCAGCAGCAGCAGCAGCAGCAGCAGCAGCAGACTTGGAGTCAGCTATTTCTCCCAAGAGCCCTGATTCTTTTTGATGGGGAATCATGTTTGGAAACCAAGACCTGCATGCTAGGCATGCTCATTGCCACTGGGGTTCACTGCTTCTAGGTTTTTTCAGTGAACTCAGGTTCAAACTATAATTTTTAATGTTTTAAACAAAAAAAATGTTTAATTTGAATCTGACCATCAGAAGATAATCATGCAAATATAGGACATCCTACAATTCACCTGGCCTGGATTATTCCAAAAAGTTAATGTTGCAGAAAACAAGAACATTGGCAGAAGGGCAGAGCACTGGTTCAGATGAAGAGATTGAAAAAAAAAAAATCAAAGGCAAGGCTCATGTGTTGATGGGATCCTGAATGTTTAAAATGTAAAGGGCATATTTGGGAAATTGAAGAAACCTCAATGTGGGCTATACATTAGATAATACTGAATTACTGTTCATTTTCATTAGTGTGATAATAATGCTGTAATGATACAGGAGAATGTCATTATGAGGAGATACATTCTGAACTATTTAGGAGTAAACTGTCAAAATGTCTATAAGTTAACTTCAAACGTATTGAAAACAGAAATGTATCTGTATGTATATGTGTGTCTGTGTGCATATATATTCATATATATGTATTTATAGAGAAAAAGCAGATGTGGGAAATGGTGAGTGGTGAAGGACATATGATATTCATTGTACTATTTCTTCAACTTTTTTGTAGGTTTGAATATTCTCACAATAAAAAGCTATGAATCTTTGTGAGGTTTGGGGTAGGGAGAGATTATAGCCTTCCTTATTTGGTCAATAAAGATGTGTCCAAAAGTCCCTTTCCAGATTTTTCTCCATGTGATTACATTAGCAGCTTTATATACTTTTAAAAAATGTTTTATATACTCTAAAGTGCCTTTATTTTCAGTTTTCAGGGTTTGATGTTTTTCCTATTGATAATTAATTTTATTTTAAAAATATAAACAAATTTTTAAATTAAAATTAAAAAAATTAATTTACATTTAATTAAGTTAATTTAACTTTCCTGTGATTGATGTTTCCTGTTAGGTGCATTACAAACTAACGTATCTAGAGTTACTGTTTCTCAGATCCTCTCTTGCTAGGCTGTGATCGCAAAATGTGGTTTAAGGCATTTTAAAATATTTATTTCTCTCCTTCATCTGAATAATTGTACCATTTCAGCTTATCCTGCAATAGTTTTTTGGAGAATTCCAGCTAACACACAATCTTTGTACATATCCAGTTGGATGAGTTCAGTGTCGTTAATTTCAGTTGAATTTGATTACAATTTATTGAATTGCTTCAAAACAGATAGATGTGTGTTTAAGTGCCTTATTTTTGGTGTTATGTTTTAAATTGATTGTATGACCTCTGGGAAAGCATGTAAAATGTTTACAACTTTTATATGACTCTATAGTCAAGACTGTTTGACAAGCAGAGAATTCTTGGCTCCAATCTAAGATCCCTCTTATTCCATGACACCTCTGTAGATAACAATTTTTGTTAGTTTCAGACTTATTCTTCTAGTGTTTCTTGTTGCAAATAAGCACAAATGCATGCACATGTGTGTTTATTTTTCTTTCTCCTTATGTAAAAGTGAACATACTATATATAGGCTATTTGGCAAGTTGCTTTCTCACTTAATTTTCTTGGAGCTTACTGTTTTATCACTACCTAAAGACATTGGTTATTCTTTTTACAGCTGCATAGCACTTCTTTGTGTGAATATACTATAATTTGTGGGCTTCTCCAGTGGCTCAGTGGTAAAGAATCAGCCTACAGTGCAGGAGCCGCAGGAGACTTGGATTCAACCCCCGGGTCAGGAAGATCCCCAGGAGGAGGGCATAGCAACCCACTCTAGTATTCTTGCCTGGAGAATCCCATGGACAGAGGAGCCTGATGGGCTACAGTCCATAGGGCTGCAAAAAGTTGGACACGACTGAAGTGACTTAGCATGCATGCACTGTAATTTGTATAGCAGGTCCCCTATTGATGAACGTTTAGGTTGTTGCCAACCTGTTGGAATAACCTTGGTCACATGTCGTATTTGTGTGAGTGTAAGCTGAGGATGAATTCCTAGAAGTGGAATTTCTAGGTCAAACTGAAAGTGCATCTCTAATTTTTCTAGAAAATACAGCTTTATTGAATGAATGAGAATACTAATGAACGAACTTGATTAAGAAGAGCAGAAAGTAAAAGGCTGGTATCTAAATGGAGACATAAAGCAATTAGACTAAATAATTCTCTTTGTGAAAGAGGCTGGCTTAAAACCCTTCTGGCAACATCTCTAGTCCAGTGATTTTTATTTTCTTGCCTGAAGAGAGAATTTTGCCTTGGTTTGTAAATTAAGCATAGAGTTACAAAATCATGAAATTTGAGAGCTGAACTAAAAATCCACCTGGTGCAGTCTCCTTATTTTAGCAGTAAGGAACCTCAGGCCCAGAAATATAAGAGAACAGAAAAATAAAGAAGGCACAAATTTAGTTTGATTCCATCCAATTCAATGAACAGTAGGTGAAATATCTGCTTTGTAATAAGGCAAAGTGTCAAATGTAAAACTGTACTACTGAGCGCCCCCAAGATAGCACATGAAAAGCATAGTTGTTCAGACCCCTGAGTGCTTTCTATCTCAACCACCTCTCCTTAAACAGAACTCTCTTAGTTTAAATGGATTTTGTTTCGCATCTTTTATGTTATTTTGGGGCATTCAAATGTAGTCATGATGGTAAGTTGGATCAGGTGGAGGGATTGGCTGGCTGTGTGCGTTCTGGCTGATGATGTGGGTGGGCATGGTTACTGAGTGTAGTCGGAAATTACATAATCATGGCGTTGGTAGCATTCTGTTTTGATTCCAAGTAGGCAGCATGGAGCAGCAAATGAGTTTAGCTCAGCCCAGCTGCGGACTTGTGCTGTGAGCCTGGGCAAGTCCCTTGCCTTCCCTGGTCCTCACTGTGTAAAATGAGGAGTTGGAAAAGTCCAGGATGGCAGATAAATTAATGAATTGGTGCCATTATTCCCCCCATCCTGTGCTAATTGCAGACATAACGAATTGATCGCCACACGCTCTTCACTGGTTTAACCCATCTCTCTCGCCAGCCACTGTCAGCCTATTAATGATGTCACATAGGCTCAAACCTATTTATCATCTCTGGCTTAGATGGTTACTTAGGATTACCAGATAGATTATAGGACACTCAGTTAAATTTGAATTTCAGGTAAATAAAGAATAAGTTTTTAGTACATGTGTGTCCCCAACATTTCTAAATATGGCAACACTCTTAATCCACTTCTACTTCTACAGATATTTCTCTTTTTTTCTGTATAATTAATTTCATCTGAGAGATCCACCCTCTTTTGGTACTTCTGATAGTGCCCATTTTCCAGTCTCGAGGTAAGAATCTAGCTCATTCTATATTGTTTAAATTCGTATTATAGTTTAATGTAGTAGAAAGTGATGAAGATTTGAGTAGGTTTTTATTTCCAAGGGCCATATATTCTTGTAAGACTGCTTAACACACCTGCAACACCATGTTTCCCAGGCATCATTTAGCTGCCACTTCCTTGATTTTGCCAAATCTCCATACCACTTGTATTATTAATTTATTATTTTCCTTTAAATCAACTCAATCTTTTATTTAAATACCATGGATGGAAAATCAGGATCATTTACGAAGAACCAGTATAAAAGTAAATAAAGAGAAAAACATACCTCTTAAGATATAAAATATTAGATTGGGGCTCACCTAAAACCATTGGGTGTGCCACCAATTCACATAAAACACATCACCATCACATGCAAACTCCTTGCTGGTTTGAGAATCCCATCCTTGACCCTGGTGGATGATCCTCAAGATTTCCTTGAATACCTCCAGTGACGGGGAACTCAGTACTTAGCAAGATTGTGATTCATTCTTGAAAAACTTATTACTAAATATTTCTTTATTGGTTCATATTAGCCTCCCTGAAACAGTCATAATTTGATCTGAGCTTTCTTATTTTTTTAAAACAAATATTAATATTTGTGTGCTTCTTATGTAACAGCTTGAGTGCTTGTTATCTTACTGTCTTATGGAGGGAAGTAAGGATGCAGTTACAGTTCAGTGTGATAGATCCGATGGGTGTGGGGAGGTGCACTTGGCTCGGACTGGAGGTGTAAGGGAGGTGTTTAGGAAGGCTTCTTTGTGGGGGAATGAGAGAGAGCCTGGTATGCCTTCCTGGGGAAGTAAAAGGCTGGAGAGTGAGGGTGAGAAAGGAGGCTAGAGTGGTAGAAAAAGGTGATGGATGAGCTGACTGGGTGGGTATTGTAACCCTCATGTTCCATTAGCACAAGGACCTACTTCCTGTAGAACATTTTCACAGTTAAGTTCTCATTTCAAAAAAAAAGAGCCCTGGAGGGTTGACAGGACTTATTCTTTCCATTTCATAGGTAGGGAGACTGAGGTTTAATGGATTGCTGGTGGGCATGCAGCTTATACTGGAAGAGCTGGGTCTTGCCTGTTCCATAGTCATGCTCCTTTCCTGTGTCCTAGCCCCAGGCTCACTGGTCCAGGATGACCTTCTCTGTCCCCCTGAAGAAGACTTCACATTCTTGGAAAGCACCTTAGAATCTTTTATCTTGATTTAACTTACTCAGTTTCCCTGGGACTGATCATGAAGCAAATCTGAGAGGTCTGGAGTCTAGCATTCTGCTTCTCCTTCCTCAGTTCTGGGAGGTGTTGGCTCACAATTGTAAATAGAACCTACAGTGACCCCTTCTTTTAAAGCCCAGTTGTCTGGGCTTTGAGATGCCCAGTGACCTCCACCCTCCTGACCTTTTCGTGGGCTCTCTTTGTGTCTGTGGGGCAGGTGTTGCAGGGTCCCCTCAGGAGTCTTGGCCTGTCCTGGTCAAGTGATTCCTGAGTAGAGTCCTACAGCCCAGAGCTTTGCCTGGACTCCCTTTAGATCCTCCAAGGTCACAGGCCCAGCTAAAACCCTGTTTTTCTCAGCCACAGAAACCAGTGCTTGCTTTCTTCCTCAGCCCTATTCTGTATGAAAACCGTGGTGAGTTCTTGTCTGGAAGGCAAGCATGGAGGCCTTTTGTGATCCTATTGCCTCCTCTGTCCACTTCTTTTTTCTTTTCTCTCATAGCGACAGAGAGGATTGGAGACAGCCCACAGAATGCACACAGACCTGTCAGTGAAATGGGCCTAGCTATCAATCACTTCTCAGCACTCCAAAGGAAGGGAAGGAAACAGTGCTGGAAGAGCTGAGGGATAGCAGGGAAGCCTTCATGGAGGAGGTGGCTGTGAGCAGTCCTGGACAGATGAGTAGGAGCTGGTTCTAAAGAGATGGGAGGATTCAGCAGATGGGAATGCTGTATCTTCTCCCACTGCAAGCATCGAGCTGGGCCACAGCACACCTTTCCCCCTCCATAGATGTGATGTCAACTTATCGGCTAATTAGAGGTGCTAAACTGACATGAGGAGACATGATTTTTGCAGTGTGGTAATTAAAAGGCAGTTGGCTTCACAGCTGGGATCACACACAAGTGCTTCTTACCCTTAAAGACACCAGCTGAAGGCAAAGTGCAAAGGAACTGAGGAAACCAGAGTCTTCTGTTGTAACTTGTTAACTTCCTGCATTTGTCGCCTACACAGCTGCAAAGGAGAAGTGAATGAAGCATCTAACCAGAAGGTTAAGAAAAATTAAAGACGTGTTCTGATTGTGCCCAGTTAGACAAGCAAAGCAATCATTACTTTTTAAAAATTAACAAGACATTTTTGAAGTGATTTTATTTATTAATTGGCCACGCTGCCTGGCACGTGGGAACTTAGTTCCCTGGCCAAGGATGGAGACTATGCCCCATTCATTGGAAGCATGGAGTCTTAACCACTGGACCACCAAGGAAGTCCTCCTATTAACAAGACATTTTTACGTTGCTAGGTTAGGATTTAGAATTCGATCCTAATTATGAGTTAGAATTATGTCTCAGCCTGGTAGTAGCCACGTTACTGTGAGCACCCTTCCATTCTCTGAGGCTTCTCATGTTAAAATGGGTCAACCCTCCTCCATTCTGCCCTCGTGGGGTTGAGGTATTATTGAAGGAAAGTATTCTGTCAGTTAAAAGGCTTTTCTCACTTGTAAGAAATACCATCCAGTTCTCATAACTTCTCAGTCTTAGAAACTGTAATCTAACATTCACAATCATTAATTGGATGCCTGTGCATTCAGATCCTCAGAACAGCCCTAAGGTTGGGGAGGGGGCTTGTCACCCTGGTTCAGAGGGGACAGATCCCCAAAGGTGAAGTAATGTTCCTGCAGTCGCGTAGTGAGTGGTGTGGCCGGCATTCAGTCCCAGCCTGTCCAAGCTGGAACTCAGGATTCTTACCCCATGGACCATACTGCTTTCTCAGCACTGGCTTGGTTGTGCTCTTTCTCTACTTAACTCCAGCTTTTTACAATAAAGGAGGAAAAAAAGGATTGGAGGAAGTAATATTTGTTTTGCAAACTTCTTTACATAAAACAATGACAGAAATACTGTAGAGGGGAGTAAAGAAGGAAATATAAGTCACAGAATGCCACTTGGAAAAAAACTGTATCTTAAAGAGCAAAAAATTAAGTTACTTTACAATTTGCACATAAATAAAAGCTTTTCTTTTAAACTGAGTGATTGACAGTTGAATACTGATTTTATTATTACTCCTTGAACTAAACATATATATTTTATATACTTATACATGTAGTTTATAATCCTAATAAAAGTTTAAAAAGAAAAATGTGAAGAATTTGGTCTTCAATAAAATGTCAAATATGCATGTGAGTTTTATCTCATATAATTGAATTGCAACATCTCAGGCAAGTGAAGCATAATAAGCCACAGATTTAGTATTGTTGTGTTTTTTTTTTTCTTTTAGGCAAATCTTTTTTTTCTTTTGCTTTCTCTTAAATGGTCCCACTTGCTTTCCCATATTGTACCTAGGTGCCTTCCTAAGAAGCAGCCTTTTTGATGGAGAGATGAACCAGATTTCAAGAAAAGTCCCAAGTTTGAGCCCTAACCTTGCTACTTGCTTACTTGCTCACATGTGACTTTGAGCAAGTCACTTATCTCTCTGAGCTTCAGTTTCCTCATCTATAAAATTAAGGCAATAAAGTCTACTCTGTCGTGGGGTTTTGTGAAGGTCAAAGTTAGACTAAAGCAGGAAATGAATTTTGGAAGTTGTTCATCACACAGAAGAAGCATAACAGTCTGTGGAATGGAAGCTGGTGATATTAGCCTCCCTGCTTTGCCAGTCACTTGATGTGTGATCACGTGCAAGTGGCTTAAGCTCTTTGAGCCTCAATTGTTTCATCGAAAAATGCAAATCAAAATAATGTCTGTCCCATAAAGTGGTTTTGCACATTCAGTGACAAAGTGAACCCTTCACGCCAAGCCCCCCACACAATGCTGGCCCCAAGGCAAGTGCTCACTAGCAATACCTTGAAGAAGGCAAAATATCTGAGTTTAAATCCCAGCTTTGCCCCTTGCTGCTCATGGGGCCTTGCGCACGGCATTGTGTCTTTCTGAGCTTCAGTCTCTCCATGAGGAGCAAGCACTCTTGTGCCCTCCCTGCCTCCAGCAGGAATTGTTGCGAGTCCTCAGATTTTAAGGACATGACAATGGACACGGGAGATAACAACTCAACTGCGGTACATCTCTGAGTGCTTAGCACTAAATGTCATCAATAGGAAGGAGGGTGATTGTCCCTGGGGATTCCAGAAGAAGTTTCAAGCCCCAGAGCCAGTCTGCGTATGCTGCTCAGCAAGCCTTATTGGAGTGGGGCTGCAGAAACTCCCCCAAATGCCAGGCTTTCATTTTCCCTCCTTAACTTGGGAAATGCTTTGTGGCCACCCCACATCACATTGGTCTCACAGGCATCTGTGTTGAGGCACTTTGTGTCCAAACAGTTTTTCGCCAGGGCTTGGGTGCAGCAGTGACCTGGCGCAGATCTGAAGTGGACCCCAGTTCCCAATGCACACAGCCTAGCGCCTTTGTATATGTCCTGGCACTGGCCACAAACAGGGTTTTGTCAGAAGCTTCCTGAGAAAGTTGCATTCCATTCATCTTGGCTGAAAGGGACCCTAGATGACAAATACCTCCCTCATTTAATTACAGAAACAGTCAGCAAACCCATGGAAGAAGATTAAACCAAGTGGAGAAAAGAGCAAGCCTCAATCATCTTCTCCCCTCTGGCATCTGGCCCGCACTTCTCACCTAGGATTTAGCAACCCAGGCTGTTCTTGGTTAGATTTTCCACTTGAAAAATGGTTTATTTCTGCAGACAAGTTAAACCCAGAGGCCCCAAACCAGGTAAAGAAGGAATTACATTTAGAGAAGAATTCATCAGTGGCTGAGAGTTTAATAAAGACCCTGAAATTGGGAGGTGTATTTACATTTTTCATCTAGGCTTGAATCTGCAAAAGAGAAGTGAAACACAATGGCAATTATCAGAATAAATCAGATCAAATGAAACAAACACCCACACAAAACTAACCAACTCTTTAATCATTCTCCTCAGTTGTTGGAGAGAGAAGTATAGAGTTGTGTGGTATACAGATGAAGGAAACTTTCAAGTCTTTGGTTCAACCCATCGTTTTTAGAGATGAGAAAAACAGACACCCACAGAAGGGGTGTCTGCTTTGCTCTGCTTTGCTCTCAAAGCCATAGAGACAAGGGTAAGCCTGGTTTTCCAGCTCCCTGAAGTGTCTGTATAGTTGTCTTCACTCTCCTGTTCTCTCTACCTCTGGGCCCTTAGTGTGAAAGAGACTCACAGTTCCATACACTAACCCTAAACTTTTACAGAGTATTCCATGGCAAGCCAGAACTCAGAGAGAGATGCTGATGGCTGCCTCCTCTTCTACTTTTCTGGTTAAGGGTGTGTCCCCCAGAATTTCCCAGGACCAACCATGCCCACCATAGACACCAGCTATATTTGAGACACCCTGAAGCCTTGAAATAAGCAGTTTCTTCCCTGTGCTAGTGGGTCTCAGAAGAGAGAGCAAGCCTTGGGTCATTGCCCCACCTCATTTTGGACTGATGCGTCAGAGCTGGTTGAAGAAAGAGAACCAGGACTTCTCTGGTTAAGTGGTTAAGAATCTTCATGCCAGCGCAGAGGACACAGGTTTGATCCCCGGTCTGAAAAGACCCCACATGCTGCGGAGCAGCTAAGCCCATGTACCACAACTACTGAGCCTGTGCTCTAGAAGCTGTGTGCTCCAGCTGCTGGATTCCAAGCGCCTAGAGCCTGTGCTCTGCAACAAGAGAAGTCACTGGAACGAGAAGCCTGTGCACTGCAACGAAGAGGAGCCCCCCACTTACCACAACCAGATGTGAGAGTTTGACCATAAAGAAGGCTGAGCGCCAAAGAATTGATGCTTTCAATTTGTGGTGCTGGAGAAGACTCTTGATCTCCTTGAAGAGCGAAGAGATCAAACCAGTCAATCCTAAAGGAAATAAACCCTGAATATTCATTGGAAGGAATGATGCTGAAGCTTCAATACTTGAGCCACCTGATGTGAAGAGCTGACTCATTAGAAAAGACCCTGATGCTGGGAAAGATTGAGGCCAAGAGGAGAAGGGGATGACAGAGGACAAGAAGACTGGATGGTGTCGCTGACTCAACAGACATGAGTTTGAGCAAACTCCTGGAGACAGTGAAGGACAGAGAAAACTGGTGTGCTGGAGTCCACAGGGTTGCAGAGTCATAACAAATACAACTATAAAAGGCCCATGTGCAGCAATGAAGAGCCAGTGCAGTTACAAATTAATTAATTAATTAAAAATTTATTAAAAAAAAAAAAGAAAGGCAACCAGATATGAAGTCAAAATTACATTTTCCTGCATTGAACTTGCATGGATTGTGTCACTTTTCTGGGCCATGGTTTATTTAGCTGTAAAATGGATAGTAAATCCTACCTCAAAGAACTAAGGGACTCTAAGACTTACTGACAGCCTAGATGTTTGGAAGCTTCACTGATTATAAAGTAGATGGGATATGCTTGAGAAAATTCTACCAAATGTTGTCTCTTGGCACTCAGAAACTTGCTGCATAAAATTACAGCTGCCCTGTAAAATAATAGACTTTTCTCTCCCCCTACCCAACCCCCAGAATCTATTAGGGACCCAGATCCTTCCTTCCTTGGGTCATGTCTGACGTTTTGCCACTCCATGAACCATAGCCCACCAGGCTCCTCTGTCCATAGGATTTCCCAAGCAAGAATACTGTAGTGGGTTGCCATTTCCTTCTGCAGGGGATCTTCCTGACCCAGGGATTGAACCTGGGCCTCCTGCATTGCAGGCAAATTCATTACCCTCCAACCAGAAATTTGGACAACTATGCCTCTAGTCACAGTTGCTGATCTTTGAGGCAATCAAGATGCTTTTTTTCTCTTCATTTTCATTTATCTTTCTAAATTCAAACAGAGCTATAAATTCCTAGAAAAAGCTAGATAGAGGGTAGACAGGAGAGCACAAGAAGTTTAAACAGAAATCTCCAAAGTAAAGTTTTACAGGCAGAAAAGAAAATTCCTGGCAGCAATGCACAACAGAAATTTGGTGTACTGTGTTGATCCAGAGAAACAGGAAATAAGGCACTTGTTAATATAGAAATATGTAAGGTAAGAGTGTACTAGATACCAAAATCTGTGCTCAAACACTTATTCCTCAGTTTTCTGAGAAAAAAAAATAGTTATAATGTAAACAGAGAGAAAATAGGGCCATGGGCAATCCATGTATTATCCCTTAATAGGCCACCTCTCAAAGTACCTGCCATGCTTTTGAGGATGAGTACATTGAAAATACCTAACATTCAGCCTTTGAAAAAATACTGCAAAAATAACCGAAGACTCACAATACCCAGAAGTAGAGGAAGAGTCCAGCTCTGAAGATAAGCTATTGTAGGATAAAGAAAAAAACTTTAGAAAGACTTTCGGCAGCTTCAGTCATATGCAGGAAAGACATGGTCTCCATGAAACATGAAATAGGATGGAGCGAAAAGGGTTCTGATCATTAAAAAATTACTAGAAAATGGAAGAAGTCAATAACAATTAAAAATATGACAAGGACAATAACACTAAAAGTGACTTGAAAAGCAAACCCACTGAATAAAGAACTTGAATGGCGTATCTGTACAGCTACTCAACCACATTATGTTCAGGGTGCTGCAGAACCAATTATTGATAAAGAGCTACCTTATCCCTGAAAGATAAGCAAAAAGTAGAAAGTCAGGTAATGCCAAATGGTGGTTAGTATATGAAGAAATGAGAACTCTGGTGCTCTGTCACTGGGACTGTGGATGATATGGCCCTTTTACCAGAAATTAGTGAAACTGAATTTTCAGGTACCCTCTAATAAGAGATAAAATAAGATGGTCTTTCAGAAGGCAGAGGAGAAGGACCAAGATGTGAAATCATAAAAAAAAATGAAAGATATGGATTTGGGGAATGAAAGATAACAAGTATTCTAGTAGAGAGGCAAGAATATATATGAATATTAATGTAATATAAATATAATGAATATATAGCATTATATATTATATATAATGCTACATTTAGATAATGTATTTATACTTATATAAAGATCAAATTGCCAACATCTGCTAGATCATGGAAAAAGCAAGAGAGTTCCAGAAAAACATCTATTTCTGNCGGGGCGGGGGCGGGGCTCTATGTCTCTATGTCTGGTAGAAATGATGGTAATGGTGGTGGTGTTCGTGGTGGTGGTGATGCTCGTGTCTCTGGACCGCCTGGCCGGCCTGGCTCTCGTACACCACCACGGCGGGCAGCTCCCTCAGGTGGTCCCGCCCCACGATGGTGCCACCCACGGCCAGCGGCGCCTGCAGGCCCCGGCACCCTTGCTGGCTCTCCTTGGCGCGGTGCTTGTGCTTCCGGTGCCCGAGGGGCGCCAGGGTGGGAAGGAGGGCCGGGCTGGCGGCCAGCTGGGCCGACGGGGCCACCGCAGGCACCGCGGGTCCCCCGGGGGGCTTGCTTCGCGCCCCTCTGGCCATGTGGCCCACACCCACGCTCTTGCCCTGGGCCTTGGGGGACCTCACAAAGTGCTTGCTCCCGTCCTGGGTGCCGCCCCGGAGCCGCTGCTGGACCTCCGAGGCCTTGGCGAAGGGGGCGTCAAGAAAGTGGAAGGGGCCGGGGTCCGCGCCCGGGGGCTTGCGGTGTGGGACGTGGATGGCTTCCGGCTCGTGGGAGCGAGATCGAGTAGGGTTGGCGGCGCGAGGGGGCAGTTCTGACTTCTGGGCCACTGACGGGGAGCCTAGGAGTCAACGCAACAGACGTTTAGTGAGCACCTACTGTGTGCTGATGTCGCAGGGTGCCCTAGAAATCACCCGCACCCCCGATTCTCCCATTCGGAGAGAGGCAGCTGTTCCTTATCAGAGCTCCCCTTCCCCACCCACTGCCGGCTCCTCCCTGTCTTGGAGCAGAGTTTCTCGGATGGAACTTTGCCATCTGCTAAGTGCGGAAAAAACTGTTTCTTTGTTAGGTCTTTAAAAAGAATTAATTCTCCTTCTGAGAGTTTGAAAAGAGAGGAGACAGACACTGTTAACTGTCTAAGGCCACCGGGGCGCGAAGAAAATCTATGAGCGTGTTCCTTCACTTGCAGAGGTAACCCAGAGAGGAATTAAACACAGGAGGAGGGGGAGCAGGGCGCCGCGGGGAGTGAAACTAAGTGGGCTGCGTCTTCATTTATCATAGCAAGAGCCAAGATGTCAAGGGCTCTTAAAGACAGAGCGGTGTTTTGCTTAACCAAGCCCGGGGTCCTCACTGGAAGAGAGGGGAACTGGGTGGGGGGCGGGTCAGGGTACAGCGCTGAGCTGCTGTTTTCACTGAATTAGAAACCCTTGGATAATATTTGATTTTGTTCAACTTCGTACATGTATTACTTTAATCTTTCAAAAGTTTTCAAGATCGTCTCCTCGAAGACTAGAATCATTCTAGTAAAAGCTGCGCCTCCCCGCAGCCCAGGGGGCCAGCGAACACCTTCGCCCCGCCCACCTGCCCGCCCGGCCACGCCCTCCCCTGGCCACCCGCTCCAGTAAAGGCGCTCCCTTACCAGGCCCAAACTGGGACGTGTAGTTTTCTATCCCGGCGAGATCTAAGTAGTGGTTTCTCCTCTCAATGTTCTCATCCACGCAATGGTGGTAGCAGCCGGACTGCTCCAGATGGCTGTCACCCTGGAACNTTCAAAAGCAGAGACATTACTTTGCCAACTAAGTTCCATCTGGTCAAGGCTATGGTTTTTCCTGTGGTCATGTATGGATGTGAGAGTTGGACTGTGAAGAGTGCTGAGCGCCAAAGAATTGATGCTTTTGAACTGTGGTGTTGGAGAAGACTCTTGAGAGTCCCTTGGACTGCAAGGAGATCCAACCAGTCCATTCTGAAGGAGAGCAACCCTGGGATTTCATTGGAAGGAATGATGCTAAAGCTGAAACTCCAGTACTTTGGCCACCTCATGCGAAGAGTTGACTCATTGGAAAAGACTCTGATTGAGGGCAGGAGGAGAAGGGGACGACAAAAGATGAGATGGCTGGATGGCATCACTGACTCGATGGACGTGAGTCTGAGTGACCTCCGAGAGATGGTAATGAACAGGGAGGCCTGGTTGCTGCGATTCATGGGGTCGCAAAGAGTCGGACATGACGAGTGACTGAATTGAACTGATATATATGTATAAATGAACATATGCATATATATATGTTTTTTAATTAAAAGACTTGAGCATCTAGATTGAAGGCCTCCCTGTGTTCCAGATAAAATCAAGAGTGCCACATTCATATCTATTTAAGCAATTTTTTTAAATTCCAAGAATAAAAATAAAAACCCTTCAGGCATCCAAACAGAGAAAGTCAGTTACCTGTAAATGAATAACTATCCTCAGATTTCTCCTATGTACCACTTTGTAGGTTCAAAGCAGAAAAATGGTAGCCCAAGAATTTTATATCCAGATATATTCTACTATGCGTCAAAGCAACAGAGCAAATTTTCAACCCCTCTCCCTTCTTCAGAATATGAAAAGATAGTTTAACAGGTTAAGACAAAAAGCAAGATTAATATGTCCAGAATGGAGAAGTCTGAATGCCAAAGGGAACAAAAGGAAACATTAAAAAAAAAAAAAGAAGAAGAAGAAGACTGCCAGCAAGATGATGAATGCAATGTCAAGTATTTATTGCAGCAATAAGCATGTATTTTAAAACCCATTCATGTCCTCATTTCAAGAAATATACTTAAAAACAATCTTAATAGAATACAAATAAAAGGAGAATCAGAGCTATGACAGGTAAACGCAAGCAAAAAATAAAAGGTTTCAATATTAATATCAAGATATTAATTCAGCATTAATATTGAGCAAGATATTATATGAAACAAGCAGCAATAAATGACAAACAGGGTTATTTTATCTTGATAAATATTTTAATCCTCAAATCATTCAGTGATTATCTGGTAAGTACCTGCTATTTGCACTAGGGAAGGATATATATACATTGCTGAAAAATAACTATGTAACTGTAACAAGCAGTTATCTTCAAAACAACATAAAATCAAAATGTAAAAAGCAAAAAATTTGAGTTACATGGAGAAATTGTCAGAGACAATAGAAAAAAACTCAACATACCTCTCAGTCTTTGATAGATCAAGTAGACAAAAATACAAAGCATGTGTTATGCATCAAACGTTTGATAAAGAATTTTATAGCTTACAACTAGAGACTGCATCTATTTTTCTGGCTACCATGGAACTTTCACAAAAATTGATTATATAATAAGCCACCCGAAAAGTATCTCAATAAATTCCAAAAGCAGACACTGTATACACCAA
Organism: Neotragus pygmaeus; assembly: GCA_006410875.1. Classification (NCBI taxonomy): domain Eukaryota; kingdom Metazoa; phylum Chordata; class Mammalia; order Artiodactyla; family Bovidae; genus Neotragus; species Neotragus pygmaeus. The sequence goes on along the minus strand of SJYV01034227.1, from coordinate 446,631 downwards.
ATTCTCAAAACAATGCAATAAAACTAGAAATGATAATGAAACTATAAAATAAATTTTAAAGTACTCTCTGAAATAATCCTTGGTAGGGATTAACTTGAAACTTCAGTCATAGTCTGTTTAGAAATGGACTTGGCTATGTGAAATGAGGCAGGAGACTGGATCTTTGAATGGGGGTCCTGATGCTGACAGGCCACATGTTGCAGGAACTGGGTGACTGTGCTGGAGGAGGAAAGGCCGGCACACAGGCAGCAGAGGAAGAAAGAACACAGGTGTTAGAGTCCTTTAGCTCTGCATTCGAATTCTGTTTCTACCTCTTACTAACTTTGATGGGTATCTCGGTGTCTTTCCATTTCAGGACCTCAGTCTGCTTATTCAAAACTAAGGCTGTTGAGCTGTACCAGTGATTCTCAAACTTCACTGGGCTCCATAATCACCTTGGGAAGTTTTTAAATAATACTGATACCTGGGCTCTCTGCCCAGAGATTCCGATTCACTTGGTTTGGAGTGGGACCAAGTCATCAATATTTTAAAAATCTCCTCATGTGATTCCACTGTGTAGCCAGAGTAGAGAGAGAACCCCAGAACTAGATGCTTTCTCGGGCTCCTTCAGTTCTGAAGTTCAGCAGTGCTACTCAATGCCTGCAGCCTTTGCCGGTAAAAGAAAGTTTTAGGAGGCTAAAGCTAGAAGAACAGTGATGCAAAGCAATCTAATCAAAGTGTGCATTATCTCAAATGGTGCAGAAAATGTCAGTGCCAGTTAATATTTTGCACCCAACATGATTTAGACCCGGGGCATATATTGTACTCCAAGCCCATTGTAAACACAATGGGCCATTTATTCACTGAACAGTAACCACTGTAATTACCTACAGGGCAAACATATGAGGTTGTTCAAGCAACAATTAATTGTGGACCTGGAACTAATGGGACAATAACAGCAAAGTATCAACCAGAGTGTGATTCAGAAATCACATCAGAAAACCAATATTTTCCAAATTGTATTAGATAAGCATTTTTGGGGATGCAATTGCACATATACCACCCCAGGTCCTGAAATAGTGTCTCCGTTATTTTTTAATAGCTACTTCTTACACTGACCATAGGAAACTGGAAGAGTTGTTTTAATCTTGAGAAAAGAATCACAGATACTGGATCTGAGCAGACTGTAGAGAGCTTTTATTTCTTACATCACTATGGGACCTAAGTATCACCTTCAGGCAGATGTGCTCACTTTGTTCGGTTGTAAGATCCTTGTTGTAAATCTGATGGCAGCCATGGATCCTCTTTTCAGAAATATGTGTGTGTCTGTATCCATATGCATGTCCCACAGGTGTTTTCATACAGGTTTTCAGGAGTTCTCAGACACTTTGAAGTCCCTCTGTGTTCTTTCTGGGCCACAGGCTAGCCCCCATTTGCATGCCTCCAGACACAGGGATCTCACTACTTTTGTCAGCAGGCCTTCCCTTGCTGGACAACTCTGGATGTGAGTGTCCTCACTGTGTCCAACTGGGATTTCTTTTCTCTGGGTACTCCCTATTGGGGCTTACTCTACCCCCCAATTTTTTTTAACAGTTGATCTGTCCTTGACCTCAACCAAGCTTGGGATGATGTCCTGTCTCTGTGGGGATCTTAGAAATTGGTTTCTATAGCTGCTCTCTAGCTCCGGTGACAGCTGATGGGTTGTTGTGTGTTCAGCTCCAACAAATGGGACCTGTTGAAGCTGCCAAGTGAACCAAGGAGATCCGGGGACCCTAGGTAGTGGCAATCTACTGCCTGAGCCAGGTCACCAAAGGGACAAGATTGCCACTGCCCTGCTCTGCTGAAATCTTGGGGGGAAGAAGTGCTTCCTCAGGTCACAGGAAGAGCAGCAAACAACTTCAATTGGGGGCTGGGGGTGCCAGGATGTTTCTTCCCAAGATGCTGAAGTTGGACTCAGCATATTGAATCTAGAGCTGCTGGAATAGCAAACATTGAGGAAGAAAGCTGGTGGCAGCAAAGAGAGATCTTGCTTCAGCCATGCCCTCTCTGGATCAAAGATTTAAATGAAACAAAAGAAGGAAGGAAACACTACTTTTTAAAAAGAGTATTGGGAATTCACTGGTGGCCCAGTGGTTAGGACTCCCCACTTTCACTACTGAGGGCATGAGTTCAACCCTGGTCAGGGAACTAAGATCCTGAAAGCTGTGCAGCATGACCAAGAATAAAACAATATTTAGATATGCTGAGCACAAAGTTTGGTAAATGAAGCATCCTGAAGAAGATTAGACTAAACCAAGTAGCGTTAACAAGTGATGCACAGATATAACCATGGCAGTGGTCACAAAATTCTGGAGCTACCGGTACCCATCAACAACAAAACTATCCAAGAGTTTATTAAATACTTGTTAGAAGGAAATGGCAACCCACTCCAGTGTTCTTGCCTGGAGAATCCCAGGGACGGGGGAGCCTGGTGGGCTGCCGTCTATGGGGTCGCACAGAGTCGGACACGACTGAAGCGACTTAGCAGCAGCAGCAGACACATAAAAAATAAAATGATTTGTCAGGGTCCACAGGATCATATAAAGCCTGACCATCAGTTGGGTCAGCGCTCATCACATGCGGGTACCAAATCTTCCTCCGCCCTCACCAGGCGACGACCTGGGAGGACAGACAGGGGAGGACGACAAACAGGCTAGAAGGCACCATGGAGGAATTCTCCTACAATCTCAGGTTGGGAGAGGTTTTTCTAAATATGACATAAAGCCTGAAAACAGAAAGGAAAAAATTAATAAATTCAGCCACACACACACACAAACAACTCTATATGGCAAAAGACATCATGAGAAACATCAAAAGAAAAGGTATAGACTGAGGGTGAATTAGCACCTTATATCACGAAGGGCTAATCTCCTTACTTCTGCTAACCAGTAAGATCACTTCTGCTAACCAGTAAGGGAAAGACTCAAAGTCCAATTGGAAAACAAGCAAAGGATGTGAATACTTTCCAGAAAGATACTGCAAATTGTTCTTCAACATCAGAGAGATCCTCAACCTGACTCTTAATAAGGCAAATGCAAATCAGAACTACAAGAAGATACCATCACACTGCAAAGATCAAAAAATTTGATAACCACCTTCTGTGGATGAGGCTGAGGGGAAGAGAAAGCAGAGATCAGAAGAAATGTTATAGAAGAGGTGACATTTATGCTGGGCCCTGTAGGACAGATAATTAAAATCCAATTTAGCAACTCACAGGCACTTAAAAGAAAAAGAAGGACTAATAAAAGGAAAGATGGACAGATTTGACTGCAGACTGTAAATTAGAATATACACACATGAAATGTAAAAGCAAACAAGTGGGGTGTTGGCAGCACCTGTAATAGCTTGAGTTTGAATGCTGTACGTGTAACAGTCTTCATTAAATTTGATAAGGAAAGCATCAGAATACCACTCAAAAAATAAATAAGAGACATGAAAAAGCAATTCCTAAAACAGGACTTATGACTGGTAATCAGCCACATAGAAAAAGGTTCAACATACTGTATAACCAGTGAATGCAATATGATTCCAGTTTTTCAGTAATAAATCATTAATAAATTAGATAGAAAGGTGTTTTATTTCTGTCTGTTGACAAAATGTGGTAAGATTGATCCGCTGTAGTTATACCTGGCTAGTGGGTATGCAAATTGATGCAATCCTTTTTGGAAATAAGTATGAAGTCTTTATTTTTTTTAATTAATTTCTTTATTTTAATTGAATATTTACAATATTGTGCTGGTTTTGCCATACATCGACTTGAATCAGCCACAGGTACACATGTATGTCCTCCATCCTGAAACCCCCTCCCACTTCCTCCCTACCCTATCCCTCTGGGTTGTCCCAGAGCACTGGCTTTGGGTGCCCTGCTTCATGAATTGAACTTGCACTGGTTATATATTTTACATGTGGCAATATACATGTTTCAGTGCTATTCTCTCAAATCATCCTATGTCTTTAAAAGCTCACATTCTTTCTCTGGGAAAAATTTCACATCCCAGACTCTACCCTATGGAAAAAGCCTGAAATATAGGGGAAAAATGCTAAGCACAAAGGTGCTTGTAGAATAATATGATAATAATGACANTATTAATTGCTGTCTCTTATACACATCTTCATGCTTATTGTGTTACCATGTTGTGGCATAGCACAAATCATTGAAGGGCCTAGAAAGAATGATGAAGCTGGTAGCCATAAACAACTCATGAAATTTAGTTGCTCAGTCGTTTCTGTTTCTTTGTGACCCCGTGGACTGTAACCCACCGGGCTCCTCTGTTCATGGAATTCTCCAGGCAAGAATACTGGGGTGGGCAGCCATTCTCTTCTCCGGGGGGTCTTCTTGACCCAGGGATCAAATCCAGATCTCCTCCATCAACAGGCAGAATCCTTACCATGCTAGCACCATAAACAACTCTACTAGAACTCGATTTAAAACCTCGGAGATTCATTTAACACTTAAAACAAACTAGGAATTTTTTAGAAAAACAAGTAACTTTAGGCCTAGATCATTATATCTATGAGATGATTTAGGGTCATCTTTTGTTATATTACCAGATTGCAAGGAACTGTCAATTACTTCTGGACTCATGTTAAAAAGATTCAGGAGTCAATATAAATAGGCTTCCACTAGTCAAAGAAGGAATTATGTGCACCTCAGTACAGACAAAAAATTCAATAGATTTAAAACTATCAACTCTGTTTGAATTCCATGATTTTAAAATGATGCCCCACACAGAAAACCTAATGGAGCCCTTTTTGAAGATGCTGTGAAATCAACTCTTTATTTTGTAACAGATAATTAAAAGAGAAAAAAACACATACATTTATCTTGTCTCTTCTATAGAAAATTCACAGTAGATAACCAGAGAGTAAATATGAGAAAGTCTCTAGTTATTGAAGTATTTCACAAATAGGAAAAATAGCCCCATTTGCAATCCCTTGCTTTGAAGATCAGTGGTTCTGACATCCCAAAAGAGAGATAACCAGGCATTATGTACCATTTGATGAAAGATACACTACTATCTGAAAAATAGTCTTGCCAAAAAAAAAGAAAGAAACCTCAATATGATTACACCTCTGATTCCAACAGCAATTCACAGAAAAGCCCAAGGATAGAGTAATATTCTTGATGCAAAAGATCTCATTTTTTACTATAATCGTCATTTTCTTTGACCTCTCTATTTTTTCTTCATGTCTTTAGTGAGCACTACCAACTGCTTTCTTCTTAGAAATATGCGCAACAACATTAATGCTTGGCTTCCTCACTTTATCCAGGCTGCCACATAAACCGCAAAGGAACCGTTCTCCTTGAGGTGTGGTTGCAATGTAGTCAGCAGGGCTTCCTCATTAATTGCATTACCCACCAGCCTTTCAAAATGCTTGAATCAAATTTATGCTGTAGTCAATTATAAATTACTCCAGGTCATGGATCTCTGGGGTCATACTTTATTAGCAGAAATTGTGAATGCAAAGTCAACAAATTTAATTGGTCTGGTTTAACATCGCTAGCACTTACAAGGCAAAAGACGCATAACATCATGTGTGAATGTAAATGGGTCTTTTCCTCCATCCAACAGACAAAATCTGAATGAATTCAACACTCAGTGTAGATCCTTGTTAATAAATCTCATAGATACAGAAGTTAAAAAAAAAAAGGATTTAAAAAAAAGTAGTCTATGCATAGAGACATATTTTGGTTGTAAATCAAAATATATAATTAAGCAGGTTTTTCTTCAGGACCTCTGTAATTCCTGCTCTCTATTTACACTTAGTGAACTTTTAAGAGGTTTCTTTAAAGAGGACCAAAAAAACTCTGAAAAACAAAAGCAAAAGCCCCTGTAATATTTTTAGGTCTATTTTTTAAAATGCTCAAAGCTGAGAAACTATTCATGAAGAAGATTTGTGATTTGCCAGAGCCAGTATTTAACATTCGGAGAAGGGAATGGCATCCCACTCCAGTACCNAAACTCTGAAAAACAAAAGCAAAAGCCCCTGTAATATTTTTAGGTCTATTTTTTAAAATGCTCAAAGCTGAGAAACTATTCATGAAGAAGATTTGTGATTTGCCAGAGCCAGTATTTAACATTCGGAGAAGGGAATGGCATCCCACTCCAGTACCCTTGCCTGGAAACTCCCATGGATGGAGGAGCCTGGAAGGCTGCAGTCCATGGGGTCGCTGAGTCAGACACGACTGAGCGACTTCCCTTTCACTTTTCACTTTCATGCATTGGAGAAGGAAATGGCAACCCACTCCAGTGTTCTTGCCTGGAGAATCCCAGGGAATGACGGAGCCCAATGGGCTGCCGTCTGTGGGGTTGCACAGAGTCGGACACGATTGAAGCGAGTTAGCAGCAGCAGCAGCAGTATTTAACATTAAAAATTGTAAGTTTTAAAGGGATCAAGGCACAAATGTTAAAGCATAAGTAATAGCTAGAAACAGTTTTTAAATACAGGGTATGTTTTTTTCTTATCTTTTTCTGTCTACAATTTAATAAAATGATGGATAATTTATTTCCAAACAAAGTGAACAGATTGTACAAAATTCTATACAGAGAAATTGATTGTATATTTTAGCCTATCAATAGTGAGTTATTTCTGTAAATGTCAAAGACATATATATATGATATATATAAAGCAAAAAATATATATATATAAGATATATGTGTATATATAAGACATATAAATGNCCCAGTGGGCTGCCATCTGTGGGGTCGCACAGAGTCGGACACGACTGAAGCGACTTAGCAGCAGCAGCAGAAAAGTTTATTACTTTAATTCTTAAAAGTCAGATCACACTTATGAGAATCATATGTTTCTCTATGCTGGGTCACATTTTCTATTGTGTTTTAAATGGGTCATATCTGTTTATTTTGTTTCCTGTCATAGCAAGTGAATGTCTCCTTAACAAAGACTATACCAAATTTTCAGTGAGTCTTTCCAAAGGCTCAGAGTCTCACTTTGACTAAAAAATTGTTTCCCTTTACCAGTTTATTGGTAAAGAAAGAGAGTTTATAAAAAGGAAACAGGTTTAAAAAGAAATAAAATGACGTGATGCCGGCAACATATGCAGGACTGTTAAGGATTCCTGGAGGAGTCTGGCTCCAGAAGCAAAGGCTTGATCCAGCTGCAGTTTGCTGCCGTCTGGTGGCTGTTGTCCGACTAAATACCAAGGCAAAGATTCTAGGTGCTATGGTAGAGTGGAATTTCCAGAATGATGGTTAAGAATTCTAATTATTGCCTAGTTACCTGGTTTCTGGTCCCATCACTTCATAGGAAATAGATGNATCCAAGAGTTTATTAAATACTTGTTAGAAGGAAATGGCAACCCACTCCAGTGTTCTTGCCTGGAGAATCCCAGGGACGGGGGAGCCTGGTGGGCTGCCGTCTATGGGGTCGCACAGAGTCGGACACGACTGAAGCGACTTAGCAGCAGCAGCAGACACATAAAAAATAAAATGATTTGTCAGGGTCCACAGGATCATATAAAGCCTGACCATCAGTTGGGTCAGCGCTCATCACATGCGGGTACCAAATCTTCCTCCGCCCTCACCAGGCGACGACCTGGGAGGACAGACAGGGGAGGACGACAAACAGGCTAGAAGGCACCATGGAGGAATTCTCCTACAATCTCAGGTTGGGAGAGGTTTTTCTAAATATGACATAAAGCCTGAAAACAGAAAGGAAAAAATTAATAAATTCAGCCACACACACACACAAACAACTCTATATGGCAAAAGACATCATGAGAAACATCAAAAGAAAAGGTATAGACTGAGGGTGAATTAGCACCTTATATCACGAAGGGCTAATCTCCTTACTTCTGCTAACCAGTAAGATCACTTCTGCTAACCAGTAAGGGAAAGACTCAAAGTCCAATTGGAAAACAAGCAAAGGATGTGAATACTTTCCAGAAAGATACTGCAAATTGTTCTTCAACATCAGAGAGATCCTCAACCTGACTCTTAATAAGGCAAATGCAAATCAGAACTACAAGAAGATACCATCACACTGCAAAGATCAAAAAATTTGATAACCACCTTCTGTGGATGAGGCTGAGGGGAAGAGAAAGCAGAGATCAGAAGAAATGTTATAGAAGAGGTGACATTTATGCTGGGCCCTGTAGGACAGATAATTAAAATCCAATTTAGCAACTCACAGGCACTTAAAAGAAAAAGAAGGACTAATAAAAGGAAAGATGGACAGATTTGACTGCAGACTGTAAATTAGAATATACACACATGAAATGTAAAAGCAAACAAGTGGGGTGTTGGCAGCACCTGTAATAGCTTGAGTTTGAATGCTGTACGTGTAACAGTCTTCATTAAATTTGATAAGGAAAGCATCAGAATACCACTCAAAAAATAAATAAGAGACATGAAAAAGCAATTCCTAAAACAGGACTTATGACTGGTAATCAGCCACATAGAAAAAGGTTCAACATACTGTATAACCAGTGAATGCAATATGATTCCAGTTTTTCAGTAATAAATCATTAATAAATTAGATAGAAAGGTGTTTTATTTCTGTCTGTTGACAAAATGTGGTAAGATTGATCCGCTGTAGTTATACCTGGCTAGTGGGTATGCAAATTGATGCAATCCTTTTTGGAAATAAGTATGAAGTCTTTATTTTTTTTAATTAATTTCTTTATTTTAATTGAATATTTACAATATTGTGCTGGTTTTGCCATACATCGACTTGAATCAGCCACAGGTACACATGTATGTCCTCCATCCTGAAACCCCCTCCCACTTCCTCCCTACCCTATCCCTCTGGGTTGTCCCAGAGCACTGGCTTTGGGTGCCCTGCTTCATGAATTGAACTTGCACTGGTTATATATTTTACATGTGGCAATATACATGTTTCAGTGCTATTCTCTCAAATCATCCTATGTCTTTAAAAGCTCACATTCTTTCTCTGGGAAAAATTTCACATCCCAGACTCTACCCTATGGAAAAAGCCTGAAATATAGGGGAAAAATGCTAAGCACAAAGGTGCTTGTAGAATAATATGATAATAATGACAAATTAGAAATAGTTTAAATATCCCCAAATTAAACACAATTTAGTAAATTACAGTATTTTCAGATGCTAGAATATTATGGAACTATTAAAAATTTACATGATAAAATGTTTACCAGCAGTTTTAACAGGATGGTTAAATGCTTTTAAGACAGTGTTTAATGAGGGAATAAACAAACAGTTCAAATGTGTATATAGAATGATCTCAAAAATCTTTTTTTTAGTTCATCGCCATGCACGGAGAAAGGGTCTCAAAGAGGCAGATGACAACATTTAAGAAGGTTCTTTCTCCTTATTTTGCATTTTTAAAAGCCTCTTCAATTGTAACATGTTACTTTTGCAGTAAGAAGGTTAAAAGTATTTTGCCGAAAGATCCTGGGCCCACAGCTATGAGGTACCCCCGGTAAAATGCTGTCTCTTTCGTGTTTTTCAGCTCTCCTTTGCTGCCACCACGCCTGTTCTAGCAGATAAGAAGAAATACCCTTACTTCTTTCGGACGGTCCCATCAGATAACGCGGTGAATCCAGCCATCCTGAAGCTGCTGAAGCACTACCAGTGGAGACGGGTGGGCACGCTGACCCAGGATGTGCAGCGCTTCTCAGAGGTACATGCCGCTGGGAGGCGCCCCTCACCCACCTCCAGGCAAGGGGCGCGACAGCTCCATCAGGGTGGGCACTGTTCCGGGGCCTTGGAGCTGTTGAGGTATTCGACTGTGCCTGGGGCTGGTGAAGACCTCCTTCTCGCACAGCTCAGGAGTGGAACCTTCCCTTCCATTGTGCCTTTTGGCTAAATCATGTGGCTTATTCCCTCACCACCCCCGTAGATGTGTTGTTCTTGCTGCAGACCCTAGTGATGATCCAAAATCACGAGGTGCCACCAAGAATGTTTCTCCTGTGAGGAGAATTTGGGGAGAAGCTGGCTTGGAATGAAGATTCCCAAAGTCACTGTGGACTGAATGGTTTTTTTTTAAGTTTTTGTTTGTTTTAATGATTTACAAATATACATCAGTACTTGGTGTTCTGAGGCTTGCTGTTGTTGTTGCAAGGAAAAGAGAAGTCAAATTACATATAGTAAAAAAGAAAGAAAGAAAGAAAAGGGCTGCTTTACCCAATTCCTCTAAATCCACTTTCTCTTCCAAGTCAAGTCCGGCTTTCTGTGTAATGTTCATCTGCCAGACCCTTTTCAGTACTTTTAAACCTAACGTCCTCATACTAGGTAGATATTTTGCATTTTTCACTTTACAACAGATCTTTGAGATCTTCATTGACTTCATTCTTATTAGTGGGCTATGATGTTCTTGTCGGGTGGATAGATGGTAAAATACTGAATGTTTACAGCTTTTTGATATCACAGCCAACACCTTTCCACCTGGGTATGTATCTTCACGATAGATTTCTAGAAGTAGAATTCCTGGGACATTTAAAACGTTGAGACAAACTGACCTCCAGAAAGCCTGTTCTAATTTCTAGTTCCTCCAACCGCTTTGAAAATTTCCACACATTTTTTACAAACAGTGGGTATTAGCAAATCTTTTAAAAAGCTTTCTCCACTCAGCTGAGTGCAGGATGGTTTCTTACTTTTTTGCCTCATCTCTCTATAGTCCCTACTTTCCTGTCTTCTGCTGTGTGCTCTTGGTCCTTGGAGCTTCCCCACAAGACGATTCAGTCCAGGTTTGCTTAGGAGCCCAAGAGAAACAACTGTGAGCAGATCCTCAGGGCAATGTGTGAGGTGGGTGTGCAGCAGACCTCAGTGAGAGTAGTTGGGGAGGACGCGCCCCTTCTGCCAGTGGCGGGGTGGGGTGGGGGAGGTGGAGTGGAGCAGGGCCAGGAACCACCAGACCCGGTTTCCATGCAGCTCTGCACTTGCCTTTCCCCAAAATGAGGCTCTGCCCCATTTTTCCCTGGGAAGGAGAGGCCATTCCATGCGTTAGCTGTGTGACCTTGGCCAAGTCACCTCACTTCTCTGAGCTGCAGCTTCCACTCCTACAAAATGGGGACAATAACCCTTCCCAAACCCATCCTGCAGACCTCCTGCCAAAATCAGATAAGTCATGAATTTCAAAGAGCTTTGCAAGCTATACAGTTTATGCGCAGAGAGGGATATTTTCGGAGGTACTTGAAAAAGTAGTCTGTAGTCATCCAAACAAGGCCAGCTTTTCCCTAACAAGAATGGTCCTCAGCTTCCCACCTGTTTCCCAGTCCCCAGGCAGAGGCACAAAGAGAACTTGACCTCCAGTGGGAGTGACTCACTGCCAAACACTGAAGAGGATGTTGCTGGAAGCCTGCCCTTTATACAGCAGCCACGAATGTTCTGGAATGAGTGTGAAGCAGATTAATGGTGAGGGTGGGCAGGGCCAGTCCTGTGGCCCCATCCATGTGGACTCTGCTGAGACTTGGAGGGACCTGCTTTTTTGCAATGGAGTTTTTGGCTGACATAGCCTGAAGGGCTCTTAGAGACACCTCCCCCAACCTCCTCATTGTACAGAAGGGAAGACTGAGGCCCAGAGAGAGGAATGAACAAAGTTCAGGGCTTCAAAGCACCTCTGAAATCATGAAAGATTGTTGACAGAGAAGTCAGGACTGAATCCCAGAATCTAGACTCCAGGTCCAGACAGCCCATTGCTCCTTCTTTCCATCCCTAACTACCTGTAGTCACATGAGAACTACCTTTGTGTAGAGAGGTTTGAAAAACCCCAATCTTTGGTTTAAAGAGGATACATGATCAGCCCCAAGCTTTATAGATTTCCAAACAACCAGTTCCCCTTTAGGGAGAGGTTATGGTTCCCATTTTACAGATGAGGAAACTGAGGCTCACAGAGGGCAGGTGCCTTCTTGCCCCAGGCACTTGCTGGTAAAGAGCCCAGCTGAGACTGGAAGCCTGACAGACTGTTGGTCAGTGTTTTCTCCATTACTCTGTCCTCACTGGGGTCAGGAAATGTCAGTTTGGTACCACATCTCTGTCCCTGCACAGCTGTGTTAGAGCCTTCAGCCAGGTTTCAGGGCATCTCAGTGGGAAGCCTCTTTTCTAAGGACAGGATGTTGCTTGGTGGTATTGCTGGCAAGAACCCCTTTCGATTTTAATCTCTCAGCCCAGCTGACTCCTCTCTGTGCCCAAGGGTTTTGGCATCCCTCTCCCGATGTCTGGCTGCATCACTGGAGTGCAGGCCCTGGAAACTCGCCAGGAGCTAACAGCTTTTCGTGAGTGCAGAGGAAACTGGATTCCTTTTATGAAACTGGTCGATCAGCATCAAGCAGTTCTGTTCCGGACTGGTGCACTGGAAGGAATGTCAAATGAAAACAATCCCGAAGTTAGAGGGGAATGGGGGGAAACCTTAATTAAAACCTTAATCTTCTGAAAGGGGTAGAGGGCTGAGGGTATCCTACCTTGGAACCAGCTGCTCCTTGGAGCCCCTATCCATGAGATTCAAAGCTAGTGTGCAGTAACCCAGAGCTGCTCAGGCCTTGGATCAGATATGCCTATCTCTGGGCCCCACTTTGCCAAGCAATGGCTGTGTGACCCCAGGCAGTTCACTCCACCTTGTTAGCTCAGGTATACCAGATCTAAAACTGCTGCCAGGACAATCAGGGGCCCATGGGGAACCAGTGGTCAGAAACATGGCACTTGCTTCAGCTCTACCATCTCTGGGTCAAAGACTTACATCAGAGGAAAGAAGGAAAGACTTGGTACCAGAAGATCTCTAAGCCCAGATCTACCAAGCAAAAGCTTTGTGGCCCCAGGCAATTCACTATACCTTAGTGAGATCCAGTTTCCCTTGTGTAAAGTAGAGATATTTATCCCCACCTCACAGGCACTGGGAGATGAGAGGGTTAGATGAAAAAACATAAATGAAAAACTTCTGCATAGTTGGAGTTTATTAAATGGACATTCTCGCCTCCATTGGTACTTGGGACAAGCCCTAGGAATGCATATCCATTCACTCAAAAAGTACGGATGGGGCCTACCATGTGCCACCATCTATGAAGGCACAGAACCTGGGGCGTGGAAGGCCAGGGAGGAGTGGACATGGCTTCAGGGTCAGTAAGTGTCAGGCCCCCTTCTTTGATTTCTCAGCTCTGGTTGCTTATCAGAATCACCAGGTGAAAGACAAAGGTAAAAGTGGTGATAAAGAGAGTACTGCTGAGAGGGTGGTCCATGGGACCTGGGATAGAGAGCACTGGACAGGCAGTGGCCTGTGGGCTTGAAGAAAGTGTAGCTCTGGAAGTCTCTGAAAAGCTTGAGAATGTAGAGATGAAGGAGCTAGAAGAATGGGAGACTGTGGCAGAGCTGGGGGAGGGATGTAGGGATTGGAGCGGGGGGCCAAACCCTGGTGATGAATAGCTAAAGCTGAGTGGAGGCAGAGGTCACTAGGATTAGGGGCAAGGAAATGAGAGACCAGGGTGCTGAGTGGTGTCTATGTGTACACTGAAGGCATAGGATAGAGGCAGGGATGAAGTGGAGATGAAGGTAGTGAGCAGGGGTGGCTGAGGACCAGCAGATAGCCAGAGGGTTATTTGAGCCTATTCTCCCAGCTCCTGGTCCTGTGGTCTACCAAACCATCTTCACTAAGTTATTTGGATTCCTGATCCCATGATGCTAAACTAACCAGCTTAGTACCATTGAACAGACCACTCCGTCTCTCTTGGCCTCAGTTTTCCCTCTGTAAGATAAGGGAATTGGGTCGATTGACCTCTAAGAGCTCTCCTAGCTCAAGGAATTTGTGGTGAAGGTTCAGGGTCATTGCCCCTTATCCTGCCACTCCCAGGGGTGTGGCCATGAGAATTACTGAGTTTCTATGCGCCTTAGTTTCTTCCTCTTAAAAAATGGGGATAATAATGGTAACTAACTCTTAGGATGCTTAAGGATTACATGTGTTCTGAAAGTTAAAGTGCTAAGAGGCGTGTCTGACTCATAATAAGCACCATGGAAGGGGTGGCAGTTATTTTTATTGTCATCTAGAATCTGGTTCCTTAACCCATGGCTGGCCGCTGTTCAGCAGCCCAGACATACAGTGGGGTCTGGTGCCTGCCACTAGCACCCCTCCTCTCTCCTCTGCTCCCTCCAGGCAGGCTCAAAGACTCCTTGCCCAGTCACTGGCTTAGTGATCTCGGTGCTTCCGGGGCTGACCTTTCCATACCAGAGCCTTCCTCAAGAGCTGGGACCCACCGAAGCCCTTGATCTGTCCAAGACCAAAAGGGCACCATCTGCAGAGCTTCCTCTTCAAAGCACCTGCCCTTTCAGCCCTCCATGGCCCTTGGAGCCCTTCCTTGCTCGCCAAGTCACCATCTGCCCCAACCAAAGGGGTCTCTGGTCGCCTTCTCTAAAGCTGCCACTTATTTGGCTCAGAGGACATGCTCACAGTGGAGGGTGGGGGCACCCTGTGCTTGTTTCTTGTCTAGGAGCCAACCTTAGTAGAATCGTCAGCCTTCCCTGCTGCTCTGAGCAGGGATGAGCTCCTTGGGGTGGCCGCAGAAACCCTTACATACCCTGAGGCCTCCTTCTGTCTCACCTCCGACACTCCTCACTTTGGTCCGACCTCACCTCTGTGCTGGCTTCTCTCTGCAGACTGTCCTCTCCCATACCTGGCTCAACTTTCCTCCCCAGACTGGGTCAGGTGTGCGTCTCTGTGCTCCCCTCCCCTCGGGCTTCTCTCTGTACCAGTTGTGCACAGGGCAGAGAAATACCCCGCCTGCTTCCTTGTCAGTCACCCACTGCTCCTGGGCTGGAAGGCCCCTGTGGACAAGAGCCTTTCTGTCCCCTAACCCTAGTGCACATGTGTTCAGTAAGGATTTCAGTAAATCAGTCTCTGTCCACTAGGTCAGATTCTTAGAGGCCAAGACAGTGGTTTCTTTCTTGGGTCCGGAGTCTGCTTGCACCTANTTCTGTCCCCTAACCCTAGTGCACATGTGTTCAGTAAGGATTTCAGTAAATCAGTCTCTGTCCACTAGGCCAGATTCTTAGAGGCCAAGACAGTGGTTTCTTTCTTGGGTCCGGAGTCTGCTTGCACCTAGGATGATGAGATGAGGGTGAGGGGGCTGTAGGGAAGTGTCAGTCCCTGTAGTGAGTCACAGGGGCCATTGGGGAGAGGGGATGCGCCCACAAAGTCAGGAAGCCACATTCCCGCAGAGCTCAGCTCAGGTCATTCTGACATCTGTTAACTGAGTTTTGTTTGGATGTGGCATTGTTTGTTGGTGGGAGGATTCTTCTAGAGATCTCAGTGGAAGGTTCTGGGCCAGCTGCTGGAAGCAGCAGTGACCTGGGACCTGCTCCGTGGTTCTTCTGCGTGGTGTCAGAGTTGGGCATTGGGAATGAGCTCACAGTAGCTTGTGTCTGAGTTGTGTTTTTGGCTCTTTGGGATGTTTGTTCTGAGTTGTCATCACTTCAGTATCTGCTCGTACCAGGAGCAGGTCATCCCATTCCCTAAAGCAATTCTTGCGGTGTGGCCCTTGACCATTGCCCTTGCATTGGCAATGGGAACTTGTTTCCAGCAAATCTGAGGACTCCACCCCAGGACCCCTGAATCAGACCCTTAGGGGTGGGGCTCAGCACACTGGAGTTGGAAAATCCCGGTATTAGAAGAATGGGAAGCTTTCAACTGAGGCCATTGTGCTTTGAGGCCCACTTGATCAGAAAGTAGGGTCAGACCCAGCTCTGGTCTTTGTCCTTGGCGTTCCTCTAAGTTGCAGGGTCACCCACAGACCTGCAGGTCTTCTATTATTAGGAGGCCGGAGGGGATTCCTGAGAGATCAGATTCTGACCCTGATGGTTCTACTCTATGCCCCAACTTCTATTTGAAGAACTTGCTCTTGCTTTTAGGATATTTTGCTGTCCAGAGCTGGCTGCAGTGGCTGAGCCTAAAAGGCAGGCCTCTGAGGGGAATGCCTTGTTTGGGCTTAGAGCTCCACCCTTGGAAGGATGGCCCACACTCTCCCTTCTCCTCTCCAGACCAGGGAGGAGAGGGCAGATGCTTCCTCCTGATACTCCCCAGCAGGTCTTCAAAGCCAAGCACCCTCCCACCTCACACACCCCAGCTCTTAGAAGAAAGGAGCTGCCCTGGGCCCAGCTCAGTGAGGATGGGTGCTTGCCTGGGGGGCCAGGGTGAGTGCCACACCTGCTGCTCACCAGGGCTGTGATATTGGGTAACTATATCTCCACCCAGGCAGTGTGGACCCTGGAACACACGAGTGAGTGAGGGCCCAGAGGAGTTCCTGGAGGTCTCCAGAGGGGGAGGGAGGGCGAATCCTGGCCATCCACTTCACAGCCCTGAACAGGGATACTTCCTGGGGGGTCCTACACAGTCCCTGGGCCAGGTTCCCAGAGCATGACTGCAGCCCCATGAAGCAGCCGCTGCTCCAGAAACGCTGGGTAGGAAAATGTATTTAATAGTTATGACATCATCCACTGCCATTTGCGGGGTACCTGCCACATGCAGGTGATGACGTTTACTCGCCCAGCATGGTCTGTCCCCATTTGGTAGAACAGACTCACTCAGGAGGTATGAAGTCATTTTGCCAAGGCTTCACCAAGCAGGGGCAGGTGTAGGTGTGAACCCAGATGTTTGCCTCTCCTTGTGGAGAGAAGGAGACATGGGCCTGGTCCAGTATCCTCCATCCATCCCCCTCAACACCCACCTCAGGAGCAAGGAGGCAGGTATCCAGAACAAGCAATCCATGTCTCAAGCAGGGCTCCTCACAGTCCCCTGGGATTTTGCCATGAGATTCTGCGTGTACATCTTATGAACTTCCCAGACCCCAAATCTCAGTGCCATCCCGCCACATCTGCTCCTACCAAGTGTCCCAGGGGAATTTGTCACAGCCTTGGCTGCGCTTGGCTAACAAGGCGGTGCGTCTTGCCATGTGTGGGTCCCCAGAGCTCTTCTGGTTATTCTGGCTGTGGTTCCCCCACCTCCAAGGCCCACCTGCCTGGCTTCGGTAGTGCCAGGGTATGTGAGTGAAGGAGTGGAGCTGGAAGGTGTAGGGAACCTTCGGGAAATAGAAGGTAGTTAGGGCTGGACAGTTCAGTATGTAGGGCAAGAAGGGGAGAATGGGCTGAGCGAAAGGATGGTGAAGGCCCCACATGCCTTCATGTTTTGGACTTGTAGCAGTAGGAGCAGGGAGCCATGGAAGCTTTCAGATCAGGGGTGAGAGACGGTTAGCAATCTTTAGAGCTGATTGGGATGAGCAGATAGAGTCTGGGAAACCAGCCAGAAGGTTACTGCAGGGACTCAAAAGAAAAATAATAAGACTGTAGTCACTTTCTTACATAAAACCTTCAAGTTCTGTTTGTTATTAGTTTTTACTTGTTTTAAAATACTCATATGATGTTTTCTAAACATGATGTTGATATGTACTCAACATAGAAAACTTGGAAAACACAGAACAAAAAAGGAAAAGTAAAAATTGGCCATAAGTACCCACCGAAAGGTCAGTGTTAACATCTATAGGCATATGTCCTGAACATTTTTTTCCATACATATGAGTGCACTCGCATTAACAAATACATGCTCTCACTATAGAAATGGCTTCCATAATCTTGCAACCCAGTGGGAACATTTTCCCCAGCCAGCAGATTTTCTCCACCACCGTGACTCGTAATGGCCTGGCAGCTCTGGGCCTGGCGACCCCGTGAAATCTCCTCGTCTTTGCCACAGCCTGATGTGTTTGGGGCTGCTCTTCTCCAGTCTTCTTTATCCTTTGATCTGCTCCCTTCCTGTCTTCCAATATGGTTCTGCAAATAGTCTATCCATTGGTGGTCTTCTTAGTCATTTTCCAGAACGTTTAGAGGTTTTTTAAAAATCTTTGACATTTTGAGGAATCTCGGATGGTACAAGAAGTGTTCTCTGTTGCTGATTTTTAATTTTTTTTTTCCTGATAGCTGGTGAAAAAAATTCTACCCTATGGATATACCATAATTACTCAAGGAAGCTCCCATTACTAAACGTGGAGATAGATACTTGCCAATTTTTCCTGATTGCAAACAACAGTGCAGTAAATCCATACTTGTATTTTTGTGTGAACATCTCTGATTACTCTTCAAGGATAAATTCCTAGAAATACTGTGTGCACATTTTACAACCTTTTGTACATGTTGCCAAATTGTCCTCCAGAAAGATCATACCAATTTAGTTTCAGAGCAGTATATGAGAGTACTCATTGCCAACATTGTATATTATTCTTTTTTGATCCTTGGCAATTGCTATTTTAATTTGCATTTCTTTGATTACTACTAAGACAAAATTTCTTTTTTACTAGGAATCATTCTCATTTCTGTTTCTCCTTTTGTAAATTGGCTGTTAATGTTATTGGCACATATTCCTGTTGGAGTCTTTCTTACTGATTTATAAGTGTTCTTTATAAAGTAAGGAGATCAACTGTTTGTCACAGTTGTTACAAGTATCCCATCATGTTTCAAGTGACATTCAATTTTGTATTTTTATGTTATTTGATAATATTAAAAATTTTAATATAGTCAAGTTTAAGACGACTGTTTTTCCTCACTTTTAAGTTTAGTTTGTCTTGCTCTTTCCACCCCCCAAATTTCCATAAATTCACCTTCATTTTCTTCTTTTCTTCTAATTGGCCCAGAATTTCAGCATGTGGCCTGAGATCAAACCTCTCTTTTTTCTGCCCCCAAAGTCATTCAGTAATTCTCCAGCATTTAATGAATCCATCATTTCCTGACCCATTTAAAATGCCTATGCTAAATATTATCTTTAGAAAATAACATACTGCTTTTTGCATATAATTTCCAGTTCTATATAATATAAATATAAGCCACATATGTGATTTTAAATTTTCTACTTGTTGTTCAGTCACTAAGTCATGTCCGACTCTTTGTGACCCCATGGACTACAGCACACCAGGCTCCTTTGTCCTCCACTGTCTCCTGGTGTTTGCTCAAATTCATGTCTATTGAGCTGGTGATGCTATTACTATCTAACCATCACATCCTCTGCTGCCCCCTTCTCCTTTTGCCTTCAGTCCTTCCCAACATCAGGATCTTTTCCAGTGAGTCAGCTCTTCACATCAGATGGCTGAAGTATTAACGCTTCAGCTTCAGCATTAGTCCTTCGAGTGGCTACTCAGGGTTGACTTACTTTAGGTTTGACTGGTTTGATCTCCTTGCAGTCCAAGGGACTCTCAAGAGTCTTCTCCAGCACCACAATTTAAAAGCATCATTTCTTTGGTGCTCAGCCTTCTTTAAGGACCAACTCTCACATTCGTACATGATTACTGGAAAAACCATAGCTTTGATGATACAGGGCATTTTTGGCAAAATGATGTCTCTGCTTTTTAATATGCTGTCTTGATTTGTCATAGTTTTCCTTCCAGGGAGCATGTGTCTTTTAATTTCATGGCCTCAGTCACTGTCCACAGTGATTTTGGAGCCCAAGAAAATAAAATTTTCTAGTAGCCACATTTTAAAAAGAAAAAAGAAATCAGAAAAATTAATTTTAATAATACATTTTATTTAATGCTGTATACCCCAAACATTATCATTTGAATATGTGTTACTAACCATATCAAATGCAGAGGAACCACGTGTGGCTAATGGCCACCTATTAAACAGTGCACCTTTAGACTGTTTATGCATTTTTAAAATTTTGTTCCCTTGATCTAACTATCTTTTCTGGAATTGGCATCCCAGTGTTTTGAATATTCTGTCTTTGATATAATTTTATGTGTAGTCTTGCCTTCTTTTTCACAGTTGTCTCTATTTTTACCCATTAATTTTTGTAAGAGTCTAAAAATGCCATTGGTGTGTTTATTTGAATTTCAGTCAATTCAGAATTAATTTAGGAGACATTTGACATCTTTATAATACTGAGTCTATCTATTCATGAATAACCATTCCACTCAAACCGTTTTAGGTCCTCAGTAAAGCTTTGTCATTTTCTTCATACAGATATTTTTCATTTTATGTTAGGTTTATTTTCAAGTATCCTATATTTATTATTGCTTTTGGGAATGAGATCTAATTTTCTTGACATTTTGAAAAATGGTTCTTGCTAGAATATAAGAAAGCTGTTGATCATGTATTTACATCTTTTGAGTACCTATATTGAATTCTTATTACTTCTGGTAGTTTTTCCTCTCTTAATTTGCGTGAGTTTTTAGATAGACAACAATACTATCTGGAGCAAGAGAAAATTTGCTTTCTGTTTTCCAAGCTTACACTATTTTTATCTTCATAGTTTNTGTATTTACATCTTTTGAGTACCTATATTGAATTCTTATTACTTCTGGTAGTTTTTCCTCTCTTAATTTGCGTGAGTTTTTAGATAGACAACAATACTATCTGGAGCAAGAGAAAATTTGCTTTCTGTTTTCCAAGCTTACACTATTTTTATCTTCATAGTTTTTCATTGAGGAGGCAGTGTATAATGGTTAGAACAGAGAAACTTCCTGAATTCCAATTCTGACTCAGCCACTTATCAACTTTGTGACCTTGGACAAATCATGTAACTTTTCCACGTTCCTGATAATGGGAATGTACTCATATTACCTCAGATATTGTGAATATTAAAATAAATTAATGCATATAGAGCACTTAGGTCTTAGAACAATGCCCAAAAGAGCACCCAATATATTATGGCTATTACTGTTGTTACTTTCTTTGCTTTATTCACTAAATATTCTAGTATTACATTTAAAATGGTGATAATAGTGAATATTCTTGTCTTGTTCTTGACTGCAGTGAGAATGCTGCTTGTAAGGTATGATGTCTGTTAGAAGAACAGATATTCCTCATCATTTTAAGGGATGTTCTATTTTTATTTATTCAGTGTTTAAGCCAAGATATGCACGCTGAAAAAATCAGATGTATTTTTAGGATCTGTATAAAAGCTTACATAGTTTTTTTCTTTGCTCTATTAGTGTGGCAGATTGCAGTCATAAGTCTCCTCGTGTTCATTCTGTAATGTGTCATTCATTTAATGCCTCTTTATTGAGTACCCAACACACATCAAGCACTGTTTCAGGCACTGTGGACACATAGGTGGATGAAGTAATATCCCTGCCCTCAAGGAGCTTGCATTCTAGTTGGGGAGACACATGATTTTTTTTTAAATGGTTAAGCGAATAAATATATAGTATATCAGATAATGGTAAGTGTTAGAGAGAAAACTGATCTAGGGTAAGAGGAATAGAATATGCCATGGGAGGTGGGGTGAGGTCAAGAACAGCTTCGAAGATAAGGTGGCATTTGAGTAAATATGTGCAGGCAGTGAGGGGCAAGTCATAGGATGTCTGGGAGAACAGGCTTCCAGACTGAGAGAATAGCATGTGCAAAGTTCCTGATATGGGAATGAATCTGATGGTGCTGGAACCACATCATGGAGGCCATTATGGCTGGGACAGAATGAGTGAGGGGAAGGTGGAGCAGTTTTTAGAGGGAAGGGGAGTTGGGGGGCTTCTGGCCCTTACAAGACATTAGTGAGGACTTCGGCTTTTATTTTGAGTCAGTTGAGAAGCTACTAGAGAGTATTTGGGGTTTTATTTTTATTGAGAAGCAATTCACATAACATGTTGCTGCTGCTAAGTTGCTTCAGTCATGTCCGACTCTTTGCGACCCAATGGACTATAGCCCACCAGGCTCCTCTGTCTATGGGATTCTCCAGGCAAGAATACTGGAGTGGGTTGCCATTTCCTTCCCCAGGGGAGCTTCCTGACCCAGGGATCGAACCTAGGTCTCTTACGTCTTACCCACATTGTCAGGTGGGTTCTTTACCGCTAGTGCCACCTGGGAAGCCCCTCAGAGAATGAGTAAGGAGGAAATGGAGCAGTTTTTAGGGGGAGGAGAGTTGGGGGGTGGTTCTGGCCCTTACAAGACATTAGTGAGGATATATCACGTAAGATAAAATCCACCATTTTAACCATTTTGTATTATACCAGTAAATAGTTTTGGTATATACACAGGACATTTTCCTCCCTTCAAAAAGAAATTTTATTTCCATTAGCAGTAACTCATTTACTGTAGCAGTAACTCCCTCCCTCCAGCCCCTGACTACAACAAATCTACTTTCTGTATCTATGAAAAGTGAAAGTACTAGTCACTCAGTCCTGTCTGACTCTTTGTGACCCCATGGACTGTAGCCCACCAGGCTCTTCTGTCCATGGAATTCTTCAGGCAAAAATACTGGAGTGGTTTGCTATTTCACTATTTCCTTCCCAAGGAATCTTCCCGACCAAGGGATTGAACCCAGGTCTCCCGCATTGCAGGCAGACTCTTTACCAAAGGAGCCATCAGGGAAGCCAGAGTCTGGCCTGTATCTATGGATTTGCCTATAATAGATTTTTCATATAAATGGAACCATGAGGATGTGAGGAAGGGGAAATAGGTGAAAGTGACCACAAGGTATGCTGCTGCTNATACGTTTGGGCTTATTCCAATGGTCAAGAGGAGTGAGATGACATGTGTGAGGGACTCTGCATGTGACAGGCACTCAGTAAATATGCGCTGTCATCGTTCTCTCTCTCACCTGCCGCAGATGTGCAGCCTTCTCCACTTGCGCTCCACAGCTTCCTTTCCGGAGCAGTCTGACATTGCTGCTTGAGAACGCTTCATCTTCTCTAATACCCCACAGCACAAACGAAGCACAGAGGCTTCCTGAGCCTCCTCAGAATCCTGGGCAGCAGGCGTAAGTGACGCTCGCCTCAGGCAGATGGATGGGTGTTCTGTTGCTCTCATTCATTCAGTCGGTCAGTGGTGGCTGAGCCGGACCCATATGCTGAAGTCTGACAGGGCCTCAGCAGGGCCGCATGTCCTGGAGGAGCTCTCAGCCTAGGGGCAGTGTGTGTTAGTGTTAGCCACTCAGTTGTGTCCGACTCTTTGTGACCCCGTGGACTGTAGCTTGCTGGGCTTCTCTGTCCATGGGGATCTCCAGGCAAGAACACTGGAGTGGATTGCCATTTCCTACTCCAGGGGATCTTCCTGACCCAGCATTCAAACCCAGGCCTTCTGCACGGGTTAATAGCCACAACAATAGCCGTAACCACAGTGCACCCAGATTCTGGTCCCCTTTGGAAAATTCCCCTTACGTTCTGCAGAGTAGATACCTGTTCCTCAGCATCTGCATGCCGCTCCCAGGAAGATGCATTATAGAAACTGCTTATCTTAGCACACCTTCAAGCCCCACTCTGGGCTCTTGGCCTGCTCAGCTCTTTGATGCATTGTCCACCCCAGGACGTGGTTGGCTCACCTGACCTGCCACCTCCCTCCCAGGACACATACTCAGCACCTCTCTGGGCTGGGGCTGTCTCCTTGGGCTCTGGGCCAGGGTAAGGGCAGACTGTCTTTCCCGACCTTGGAGGAGCTGTTGACAGCTCCTCTCCATCAGTCCATGAGGCCTTGGCATTCTCCTTTAGCCACCTCACTAAAGCCAAGGACATATTGTGATATGTGCTGTTATGGGGGTGTGGGTGACATGAGAAACTTCCCAGTTCCTCAAGAACTGGGCCAAGAAAATATAGGCCTCCGAGGGAGGAGTTGAGAATGCAGGCATTCAGAAGGGTGAGCACAGCTCATTGGAAAACCCAGAAGGACTTCACGGGGGAGAGGCTATTTGAAGTGGAGCTCAAATAGTGAAGAAGTACTTTGAACAGGACCAGGGGAGTCAACCACTGACTAGCAACAGTGGAAGTCAGACCACCCATGTGCCCTGGAGAATGCGGGGAAGGAGCAGCCTTACTGGGTTGGGAGGAGGGGCTGCTTGACAAGGGCTGGAACTAAGCCAGGGAGCAGGTGGGGAGAGATACTGTGAGCTCTTTCTCCTCCCACCCTCTGAACCCTGCCACGGCCTCGCATTGGCACTTTGACCCCTGCCAGGACCTCCCATTAGCCCTCTGACTCCTTCCAGGACCTCCTATTGACCAAACCTACCTGGAAATCACAGGATGAGGGAGTTTAAGTCCTGCCATACATAGAAGTAAAATTCCAGAAACACAGTAGCAGAGAGCAGGCTGGAAAGTGTGGGTGAGGGCAATGTACACAAGATATTATACTAGTTGGCTTAGTATATTGGGAACATGGATAATTGTATCACTTTTCTCCTTTTCTCAGACTTTCCGTGAAGTTTAGAAATTACTTGGACAAGCTTAAAGTCTTTGAGTCAAAAGGTTGCAACTTGTCTGAGCTGGTAGGAGGCCTTGCACAGAAGTACCCTGAAGCAAGCAGCTATCCCTGAGTTCTCAGCATAAGAGGTGTCATTGTTTAAAAACAGAGAACAAACCACTGGCTTAAGCTGAGCCAAGGTGAATGTGCATGAGCCTGGCCTCAGTCAGATTCCCTTAGGAACCTGAGACTTGTGGAAGGTTTATTGGGGAATGCTCAGAGGAGGGAATGAGGTGGAGGAAAAAGTTGACACAAAATGAAGTGGTAATAGGCCTGAGCCAAGCCCATGGGGAGGGAGCACTCTGGAGCTGGGCTGGCCCTTCAGAGTGTCCCAAATCGAGGCAAGAGGCTGGACTGGCCATTGGGTACAGGCTGCTCTGGGTAAAGGGGTGTGACCTTAGACATGGCTACCCCCTTTAGTCAAGGGCAAATCGTAGGGAGATACACAGATGTGAATTGTCAGTAGCCAACAATATGTGAGTTGTCAGAAGCTGGGAGAATGGAAGTTTCCAGGAGTACACTGTAGTATCCATCACCAGGCCCTTGGGAAAAGGGGAGTTTAGGCTAAATTCAGTTCAGTCGCTCAGTCATGTCCTACACTTTGCTACCCCGTGGACTGCAGCACTCTAGGCCTCCTGTCCATCACCAACTCCTGGAATTTACCTAAACTCATGTCCATTGAATCATCAGAGTCTTTTCAAATGAGACAGCTTTTCACATTTGGTGGCCAACGTATTGGAGTTTCAGCTTCAACATCAGTCCTTCCAATGAACACTCAGGACTGATCTCCTTTAGGATGGACTGGGTGAATCTCCTTGCAGTCTCAAGAGTCTTCTTCAACACCACAATTTAAAAGCATCAATTCTTCAGATCTCAGTTTTCTTTATAGTCCAACTCTCACATTCATACATGACTACTGGAAAAACCACAGCCTTGACTAGATGGACCTTTGTTGGCAAAGTAATGTCTCTGCTTTTTAATATGCTGTCTATATCGGTCATAACTTTCCTGCCAAGGAGTAAGGGTCTTTTAATTTCATGGCTGCAGTAATCATCTGCAATGATTTTGGAGCCCCCCAAAATAAAATCTGCCACTATTTCCACTGTTTCCCCATCTATTTGCCATGAAGTGATGGGACCAGATGCCATGATCTTAGTTTTCTGAATGTTGAGCTTTAAGCCAACTTTTTCACTCTCCTCTTTCACTTTCATCAAGAGGCTCTTTAATTCTTCTTCCCTTTCTTCGATAAGGTTGGTGTCATCTGCATATCTGAAATTATTGATATTACTCCTGGCAATCTTGATTCCAGCTTGTGCTTCATCCAGTCCAGCTTTCTCATGATGTACTCTGCGTATAAGTTAAATAAGCCGGGTGACAATATACAGCCTTGACCTACTCCTTTTCCTGTTTGGAACCAGTCTGTTGTTCCATGTCCAGTTCTAACTGTTGCTTCCTGACCTGCATACAGATTTCTCAGGAGGCAGTTCAGGTGGTCTGGTATTCCCATCACTTGAAGAATTTTCCACAGTTAATTGTGATCCACACAGTCAAAGGCTTTGGCATAATCAATAAAGCAAAAGTAGATGTTTTCTCTTGCTTTTTCAATGATCCAATGGATGTTGGCAA